>CP141131.1:14249040-14397602 GCA_035236585.1 Warburgia ugandensis
CTTCATACATGGCTCTAATTCTATGCAAAGGTGATGGAATTGCATGGCTTTTTGCATGGGCTCATTTTAATTACTTTTGGATATTCCTATTATCTTCTTGCTTACCTTAAGATGATATTGAACCTTGATTTAGCTTTGGAATGATGAAATTTAGATCTTTGGCCTTCTTGTGATCTTGATCTCCGCCCTTGGATCATCTCCTCAGCACCTACAAAAGATGAAAAATTCAAATTAAATTCTAGAAAATTATGAAAATTAACATATTTACTTTGGGCTAGCTTTTGAACTTGCCAAATATTAAACTTTTGAATCATTTGTTTAGGAATGCAAGTCTTATAAAATTTTAAAAAAAGTCTAGAATAATGCCTATATTATATAACACATGAGATCCTAATTAGGTGCTTTTTATACAAAATTAAATAGTTACCATGTGGTATATCGTGATGATGTTTGAGATGTTTCTAATTAAGTACTTAACTCCTTTTTCAAGCATTTCATTGGGTAACGGTACTTATAGTGTGTACATCATTGGGAAAATAGTTTCAAAAGACTTAAAACATTGTGAATAAAGTTGTAAACATTGTAATTTTAAAAAAAATAAAAATAAATGAGATAGGCCCTCATTTTCTTGATTATGAGATGCATTTAGGTGCTTATAGATGCCCCACTTTTAGTGTTGGACTAATAAAGTCCAACAATCAAAGTAGTAGACCCCAAATTAGAGAAAATAATCAAAGGAGGTCCTAGGATGCCCTTGTTTGGTTGAAAACATAGTACAAAAAAAAGAAGAAGAAGTGAAAATGAAAGAAAAGAAGACCCTAAAAAGAATGAAAATGCTAAAATGTGATTCAAAGTTTGGTTGATGTGATTATATTAGAAACGTGGTAAAATAAATTGGATAAAACCCCACAAATTTTTTGTCATTTTTAAAGAACATGAGTTCAAGCTAAGAACTTAGACAATGGGGACACAATGTAATTAAGACAATGATGATGATGATGATTTGTAATAAGAACATGAGAAAATGTATTAAAATTGAGAAAGCAGAATTGCAAATTTGATAAAAATATTAAAGATAGTGTTTGCAAGCCAAAAGAATTGAAGGGTGATTGCAAGTCAGGAGACTTGAAGGGTTCTAAGCTAGGTAACTTGAAAGAGTATTGCAAGCCAAAAGACTTGGATATAAAGAAAAATTAAGAAGTTTGAAAATGATTACAAACCCTAATGCTAGAAGAAGTATTATGAACCAAATGACTTGGGAAAATATTGCAAGATCAAAGGACTTGAATTGATTGCAAGTGCAAAGGACTTGAGGCAAAGCAAGCTTAAAAAGCCTTAGGATGATTGCAATCCTTAAGGCCTAAAGAAGTACTACAACCAAATGACTCAGAAGATATTTTAAGTCCAAGAGACTTGACATAATTGCATGTCAAGAAGACTTGAAGTAAAGCAAGCGTATGAAGCTTCAAATTGGTTGTGGGCCCTGAGGTCAAAATAAGTATTGCACCAAACTATAAGCCCTAAGGCTTGAATATATATTGCAAGCCAAATGGCTTGAGAAAACATTGCAAGTCCAAAAGACTTGAAGTATTAGTGTAGTGCTAAATAGTGCATATCCTAGAAAAATGATCAAAAGAGAAAAAAATTTCAGCTAAGGAAACAAAGGTTAACTCTAGAAGAGAAGCATTACACCAAATAGCAATATGTTGTGAACAATAATCTTTTGTTGTAAATGACTTATTATGTAACACTATTTGGGTTAGATTTAAGCAATCTTTTGACACAAAAATATCCCTTTTGGTCTCAAGATTCCATTTGTAATGAACTATAGCATTATACTAAATAATGTTTAATTTTGCATAAAAACCACCCAATTAGTTACCCATGTGTTATAACTTATAGGGGTAGATTAGGGTTTTTGACCAAATTTGTAACACATGCATTTTTTACCTAATGACTCAAATTTTAATATTTTGTAGGTCCAGAGTCTATTCTAAGGTAAGTATGTGATTAATTATATTTTAAGGATTTAATTAGAGTTTTTAACTTTTTGAAGCAAGCAAGATGGTGATTTGACGATCGAGATCAATGGGGATGAAAATGAAAGATCAAGATCAAAAGATTGAGTCAAAGTCTAAAAGTAATCAATCCAACATGAGATCAAGGTCAAGATCATCTTTAAGACATGTAATGGATGCAATTAGAGGAGCAAAAGGTGGCCAAAGTGGGCTCATGCACAAGCCATACAAAATCCACTACTTTTGCATGGGTTGCACTTAAGCCACTTAGCCATATTCAAGCCATGAAGAAGATAACAATCTGAGGAGCTAGCAAAGCTACCAAATCCAAGGAATTGAGAAATCAAGCTAAGCTAAGAGAGACATCTAAGCTAGCTATGAAGCCAAGCTAATGGAGCCCTCAAAGTTAGCTATCTAAGTCACATGAGCTAAGCTAAATGGAAGGCCATGATTAGAAGAGAATTCAAAGAATTATCATTGGTATTTATGGGGATATTTTAAAGATAATTGAGGGAAATTCTACTTGGACAAGAAATCATGTGGACCAACAGGAGGAGACCCTTCTATTGTCATGTTTTTGCCTCTTTTTTCTCTCTTTCCACCTCGCCACTAAGATGTACCTTGAATTTTACTTTGCATTCAAGAGTCCTATCTTTCTTAGACTCTCTCACCTTCCTAAGCTTCCATCCAAACCATCCAACCTATCCCCACTTCCTAGGAAACCACCTAGCTAATCACTTTTCTCCATCTCTCTTATCTTTCCTATCTTTTCCTACCCATCTCTTTCCTCCCACCTTCTTTCTCTCTCTTACCTCATCCCATCCAACCCACTTTCCTTATTCAAAGGGGATTCCATGATTTTTGAAGGGGTGAGGCAACTTTCCTAGAAAATTGGCTTCTCCATGCTTAAATCATTTAAAAGGCAGCCACTTTGTTTCCTCTTTGATAAAAACCCTAGGTAGCCCTTCAAAACTTCATCCTAGCCATCAAATTCTCTTTATCTTTCATCCCTACAACACATAATCTCAGAAAACTCTAGAAAAACTTAGGAAAAAACCTATAAAACAAAGAGAGGAAGAGAAGATTAAGGAATCTCTCCTTGGAAGAAAAAGATGCCTCCACTCTGAGGAGGGCGTCCTTTTCCCTCCCACTTTCCTTTCACTTTTTTCATTCTACTTTTGGGTGGTTACTATACTCTTCCAAGTTGGGCTACATCTTCCCTAAGTGTTCCATGCTTAGGTCTTGGTCATGTCGTTCTTCTTTGAAAGGTTGGTTGGTTAGCTTTGATCGTTCTTCTCTTTTCTTCCATTGTTGCTTTGTTTGCTCTTTGTTTCATGCTTAGTTGTTAGCTTGATCTCTTTAGTTTCTTAGATTGCTAGCCTTTTAGTTTAAGTTCATAATATATTGATTTAAGAGTTATAACTCTTTGGTAGTGACAACCAAAAGAGAATAACTATTAGATCAAACTCCTTATCCTTGAACTCTTGTTGATCCTTGTTTCTGTTGGGATTTTCCCTTGATTCTTCATGTTAGTTTGGCTAAGAGAGATTAGTGAGATTTATTTTGAGTTTTGAGGTTGTAATTATTGGTGCGTACTAATCAAGATTAGTACTACCATCATTGATTCTTACTTCTTAATCAATAGCATTTGATAATTTAAGACTCTTTTGATTGATGCTAGAAAATTTGGTTAGTTTAAAAGTTGATTTAATGGTTTAATATTTAAGATAATATTGTTGTTTCAATCATTCCAACCAAACAACCCAAAGAGATATTGAAATCATGCATGCAATCGACATGTTAAACACATGGTTTTGAAGGCTTTTAGGGTTGAATCCTGAAAAGAGTAGTTAACTTACTTGCCAAATTGTAGATCATTAGTTTAATATCTCATGTGAAGAAGCATGAAGAATACATTTCAAAATCATGTTGATACCATGTGTGCAACCCATGAGTGGTACACATGGTTTTGAATGATTTGGTGATTGACTAAAATTCATGCTAGTTGATTCCATGCTTGTTAGGGAAAATTAGTGTATGATTGTTAATCTTGATTGGACGGATTAGCATGCTGTTTAATTAGTTTGTTAGTTGTTAAAGTTTTCAATCCCACGAATTCCATTGCATTCTTTTGGATTTGCATGATTAGGAAAGTAGTTGATTAGATGCATGTGTCCATGGATTAATTGCTAAATTTCATGATTAGAAAATTTGATTTAGGAAAGTTGTTAAAATTGCATTTTTAGAAATTTTTATTTTAGGAAAGTCCTTAATTTAGGGAAGTCATAAATGTTTTCATTTAGGAAACCTTTATTTTTAGAAAGTGTGTTGTAGGAAAGTTTTTAAGTTTGGCATGTTTTAAGTTTTAGCATAATTTTCATTTTCAAGTTTTAATTTCCATTCTTAGTTTAGGAAAAATCTCTTGAATTTGGCCAACTTCGTGGGATCAGCCTCCTCGCATGAATTACTACAATTGAGTCATGTGCTTGCAAGTTTAACTTAAAATCATAACACATTCATAATAGCTCTATATTTTTAGTGAAATCAAGATGTTTGTAGAAATCTTTCTGTGAAAGTCTTGTTGCAGAACACTTCTCTAAACAACATAATGCTACTATCTTGTCCAACTTTTCAAAATAAAAATCAGTTCCAACTAGCATTTCTTATCAGTTATCTTAAATAAAAAGAAATGACTTTTCCAATTGAATCTTTAATAAGACCATGATCTGTTACTTATAATACCTTGAGAGTTTTCTCATCATACATCGTCATCTTGGGAAGAAGAAAAACATTGGATTTTTGCAAGTGAAAGCATGGCTAGAGAAAAGAGAAAGGAGATTGTTACTGGTAAGGGAAGGAGGTTGTGGGTGATAGATAAAGGAATAAGAGATAAGGATTCTGGGTCATCTACTAGAGTAATAACATACTAGACCTCTTTCCATGACTTCCATTCCCTAGTATGAGGGCACAATTTTGATGAGGACCCGTGATATGCACTTGATCAATGGTGCTTGAACAGAAATTATGGTAAGTGGTTCATAAACTAATTGCATTTAAATTTTTTAGTCCTTTTATGAATGGGAATATAAAAAATTTAACATAGGCATAAGTTACATAGAGCCCTTCCAAGTAGGCACAAATAGTTTTCCAAAATGTATGTTAGAAAATATAGCAAGGTGCTAAGTTATTTTGTATAATTCTTTCTAGTTCTGGTTGAGGACTTTTGCAATTGTGTTTTGTAGGGTATGAAGGTAGCCAACAGATCTTATCCCTGAAAACTCTTCCAAATGTATCAAGTCCATTCTAGAGGTTTTAAAAAGAGACAAGGAATGTACATTTGTCCCACTTGGAGTATATTCTTTATCTTTGAATTTCTGCATGCTCATTGGGATTTGATTTGGTGGCCAACTAGTTGTGAATGATTCTCTTACAATTCAAGAAAAAATGAGAGGTGTGTTGGGCATGTGAAACATCTTTGGATCAACATTTGGAAATAAGATCTAAATTAGATGTGTACATGCCATGTTCATAGAAAAATTGATTGTAATCAATATAAGGAGGGGCATGATGTGGATCAACTAATTGGTGTTGTTATGGACATTTTAAGAGAGGGAGGAAGAGGAAGAAGAAGGTAGTGGAAAGGGGGGTGGAGAAGAGAAAGAAAGGTAAGTTCCTCTAAACTAAAGAAGAAGAAGAAGAAGAAGAAGAAGAAAGAAAGAAAATTCATTGGGAGTAAAAGATGGAAGAGTAATGGATTGTTTGAAAAGAAGACTAATAAGGACAGCTCCTTAGATGAAGTTGGGAGGAATACTTATGAAGGATATATGACAAAGTTGTACCATGGACATTAACGGGTGGCATAGTATTCACTAATGCCTAAAACTCCATGAGCTCTAATTTCATGGATTATGTGACTAAGTTAGACATTTTGAATAAGTATGCATGAGTGATGCATCATACACATTTATGGTTCAAAAGTTTGGTTTACTTCATCCAAATACTCTATCTTCTTATAGACTGTACTTCCTTTGGAAGGTATAGATTTGTCATGAATCACTTACTTGAGAGTCTCTCTCTCTCTGGAAGTCACTATTTTTATTTGAAATAATAGACATGGGCTTTAGAATACTTCCCTAGTGCTAAGAGACACAACTAGAGTAATTCCCAGTGCTAAAAAATGGATAATGAGTAATGTTGATAGTGTAGGCATTGATACTAGGTGGGGAAATATTCAATTACTATATTGGAAATCACGACTAAGAAACCACCTATAGTTTTAGCTATAAGACCTAGCCTTATTAAGGAAAAATATCAAAGATTTGAGTTCTTATTTTCTTAGAAATGAATCAGTTAAATCCACCTCTAAGGCCATTGAATGAGCATTGAAAAGTTAAAATAATATTCGAAAAGTTTGTCAAGAAAAAGTTATTTTTTTGAGAAATCAAATATATTATCACAATTGGTAATTTCCTCATATGATAATTGTGCACCACTAATATT
Organism: Warburgia ugandensis; assembly: GCA_035236585.1. NCBI lineage: Eukaryota > Viridiplantae > Streptophyta > Magnoliopsida > Canellales > Canellaceae > Warburgia > Warburgia ugandensis. The sequence continues at coordinate 14,255,559 of CP141131.1, forward strand.
AGCCTAGTATCTAAAAATCAAACATATGGAAAACATGGAAAGGAAGTAAATAAAGCTAACTAAAGTAAACTAAAAAAAAGTAGAAATTATTAAACTATCTTAAGAGGAGAAATGATTAAAGACTCAAAACATCAAAAGTTGCTTATGAACTTGTACCCTTAGTTGGAGATGATTTTGAGCCTTTCCCTAACTCCAAGATACTTTAATCAGCCAATTAATACATGATTTAAGGGTTAAATCCTTCCCATGAAGCAGTTTAACATCAGTTTTGAGTTAAGAGAACTTGCACCAAGTATCATTACCGCATCATTTAATGTTGTTCTTGTTGTAGTCAGGTACTTTCATTTTATATAATTGAAATTTAGGAAATTTTAGATATTGTGTCAAGAATCTTACAGATTTGGACTTGATGAAAAGAAATTGGGCTCCCAATTTTAGGTTTCAACTAGGGCCCAATAGTCAGAGTCTTGTGAAGTTAGGACACTATGTAGGTAAAAAATCTTTAAGCTGTTGGATTCTAGACAAGACTGAGAATTCCTTTTTGTTGTAGGAATCTAGATAAATTTGGGAGTCTTTAGGCTTTGGGACTCTAGATAAGGCTAGGAATGTTTAGTATTTTGGACTGTGGTTAAGTCTAGGAGTCATTATGATTTAGGATTATGGATAAGCCTAAGAGTCTTTACTCTTTAAGACATTGGATAAGTCTGGCAGTCTTTACATATTTGGACTCTAAATAAGTCTGGGAATGTTTAATGATGTGTCCTAGTAATTAGTACAAGTACACTATTCTATTAGAGTATAGAATAAAAAATATGGGTCGATAAATGGAGTTAACTAGAATTTAGGTTATCTTACTTTAACCTAGCCAAGCATTTAATAGAATGACAAATTCTAACTAAAACTAATGACAAGGAAAGTAAAGAAGCATTAAAGACCTAAAGCAAGTAAATAAGGAAAAGAAACAAGGAACTAACTAAGAAGGAAACAACTAAGAAACTATAAAGTAAACCAAAATTAAGAAAGAACCCTTAAAGCTTAAGTAGTAAGACCAACCACTCTAAAACCTATAAAAGATAGGCCAAACTAACCTTGATTCCCCAAACCATGTTCAGGAGCATACGAGGACAAAGGGGTTAGCGCAACCTAGCCAGGTAGGTGCTCTATCGCTATTAGACTTTTAAAAAGATCCATGACTGTTTTGAAAGCATGATTTAAGTATAAATTATATGACTTGTTTAGCATGACTTAATTCAGCATACATATGATAAATGCTTTATGCATAGACATGTTTTGACATAGATATGTTTTGCAAATAATTGCATATACATTATGCATAGATATGTTTTGCAAACAAATGCATATATTGCATGATTTGTGAGCATTGAGTTTTTAAAAGATTGCATGTCCTTGAGGGTTACCAAAAGACGCTGGAGTGCCCAAAAGACGCTGGGTAGGCAGTTGTGAGGGCCAGGTAGTTGTGAGGGACCCAAAGAGGATAGGTTTTGAAAAAGAGGTTTTTGCTTGTTTGATCTGATATGATTTGGGCTGATAAGCTCGTGGGCGCTATGCCGAGAGGTTTGGGTTGGCCTCCAGCCTTTACCACTATTAGGTGGATGGGTGCCACACCCAAAAAAGGGCAACGTCCCTACTTCGATTACATGTGGTACAGGGGGCTACCACTAGTGTCACAGCACTGGGTCGAAGTGTCATATATCCCGTGGAGGCATATGACCTTGTGTCCTCAGGTACCCAGGGACCACACGGCGGCGAGGTCGTGGGCATAGTTTGGACCCTATGGTTTGAGAATTTATTTGCATTACATATGGCATGACATGAGGTTAGTCGACCATACCAGATATCCATGAGTTGGATTTAGTGGAGCATCTTATGCATATCATTATGTTTATGATATATGATACTTTCGACTTGGATGATGCTATTTTTTAAGTCGTCAGTATTTCAATTTGACAGTGGCTTTTAATATCGATATTGAACGTGATTGTTCGAACATGTACATGTTTTTAAGAGCACATGATTTTAAACATAGCATGCATTGCAAAACTAGTAGTGATAGACTCCTACTGAGTATAGTCTATACTCACCTTATCCTTAACATTTTTCAGGATAGTTCCACTCACAAATAGAAGATGCCTCAGGAGATATTAGTGCTACGAGCAAGTAAATTAAAAAGGAGACAATTATACATGTAAGTAAACTCTCAACCCTTTGGACATGTATTTGTATTTATTTACAGTTGGGCTATGTGTTATGATTAGATAGACCTAAGAAAAAACATTTATGATTTATGAAGTTTAAAAAAAAAAACTACTTTGATAGTTGTGAAAGCAAATGACACTCGGGGTTTTCAAAATGTGTTTAAAACACAAGATTTTTCGCTGCATTGCATGATTTTTATAAAATGGTTTTCAAATAGGGATGCATCCTGCCTTAGGAATTAGATATTGCATTTGAAAAATGCATGAGAAAACTCGGGTCGTCACAGGCACCAACGCTCCCTTCCACCAACCAGATAGCTTAGCCTCCTTTCTTGGCTCTTCAAAACTCAACACGGGCTTGGCCCTGCTTCCATCACCCTCTGCTCCCACCGACATCCACTTGCCCAAGCTAAAAATGACACACCCTACTCCATGCATCTTCGCTGGCCCAAGCACACCTCATCTCCATTAGACACACTTTGCTCCCTTTTCACCCAACAGCACCAAGCGACGCAAGCTCCATCACACTGGTCAGATCCACCTCCTAGGTTCCCTATTTCCATGTGCCAAACACCTGATTCTTCATCTTCTTTAACAATCTCCTTTGGCAAAGTCGTCCTCTTCCTTGTTTCAATTCTGTTTTACGAGAAATTTAAGGAACTTTCAGGAAACATTTCATTTTTTCCCTTATTATAAAAATTTTAGTTACATTTTTTGTCCTATTACTATTCTTATCTATGTTCTATATCATTCTCACTTAATCCAAGAATTGTTTGATATGAATCTATCATATTCAAGCTTAATCAGATCAACAATTCTACCTTGACAAACCAAATCTCTTTATTTCTTCAACTGTTTCATATTATAATTTCAATTCCTCTTTAAATCTTATTCTTAGGATACTTCCTAGTATGTTTATCATTCCTGATCTTCAATATGAGAATAAAAAATCAAATCTAAGTTGTTAAAACTCAAATTTCTTATATAGACCAGATTTTTGCAATTATTGAGAATCTACCTAATCCCTCCAATGGATCATCAATTACAAGTACTAGGAAGGGATTGACGAGTTGATTGAATTTTATGAGACCAGATGTGAAGAATTTGACGATAATCAGTCTAGAGAAGTAGATTTTTGTTTTTTTTATTTAAAATTCTGTCTTTTTGGATTGGACCTTTATAATTTTCATTGATTACATACATCTAAAGTTTGATTTCATTTTTTATTAATTTTTTTTTTTGAAAAATTAAAGTTTATTAAAACTCCAAACTCTTAAAGCGAGTCCTTGTGGAATTGACTCATACTTGCATACACTACACTACAATAGCTCATGCACTTGCAGTAAAATAAATATAAAGAAAGAAAATAATATCCCTTCAAATCTAGGCTTGAGTTCTGCTATAGGGCCCTTATGTTGTGTCACTCAATAGGAGCTTGTACACTTCTCTTCAACCCCAAATATACTAAAGTTACTACTAAGCTTTTCTTATCTTTACCTCAACATGCCACAAACTAAAACAAATCCCATCCATGCTCCTTATGAGTGAAGTATTAAGGCTATCAAGAAAAGAGGAGTCCAACACCTTTCCTAAACAATCACCACTGCAGGAAGGAAAGAAGATTATAGAAATAGATGTAGAAAAAGATATGACATTTTCCTCAAGTATGAACTCTAAAAAGAGGGTAGCTTCAAGGAGTTAGAAAGAGAGGAGAAAAGAGATCAATATTCTTTAAGGAAGGGTTTACTATAGAAGAGGCTTCCTATATTAAATATGAAATAGAATAAAAGGAAAATAAAGGGAGATAGTGGCGCTTGGATTAGGACTTAGCAATTCTAGCATTAGGAGATGAAGTAAGAGATATGGACATGGTGTAATCCTACCCTTTAACATGAAACCCTTAGAAATCTAGATGGCTTTTTAGATGAATTTGGATGTTTCCTTAACCTTTTATTAGGATTTAGGAAGTTTCTTTAGTGCCATAGAAAGACAAAAGGTTCCTTTTCTTTTCTGTATTTCAATTCCATAAAAAGAAACTAGAAGAAGAGATAGAAGAATGATTCATGAACTAACTAAACGTGGACTATGCATGCAATCTAAAAGTCGAAAGTGTGTGAGTGTATGAAAATAGAAAGTGAAGGGAGATAGAAAGATGGTAATATGATGTGTGAAAGTAAATGGATATGAGAGTGAGAGATGGGAGTGGATGATTCATTGAATATATCATGGAAAGATACCATGCGATGATTTAGAAAGTGGGTATGTGTGTCATAAAAATTAGAAAATGGTGGATGCGTACAACTATATGGCTATGGTGTGTACAACTAAGATGCTATGCATAGATCTAGAAATTGGTGATGCATGATATATATAAGAAAATAATCTAATGGGGTTTCTCAGATGATCTTAGAATGAATGCAAAGATGATTAGAAATTCCAACTACACTAAGCATGAGTTTCGAAATTAGAAAAGTGCTAAATCTAAAAATCTAACATGCAATTAGTTTCTAAAATGGTTCTAAAGTGATGTTAAAGTGATCCTAAGATGCATGGAAAGAAAAATAAAAAGTTATGGAAGCTAAAAAGAAGTAATCTAAGATGTAAACATGTAAATCTAGAATTAGAAACTACCCTACTTTTAAATTAGAAAAGTGATTACAAAATGAAATGTGTAGATGATAAATAGATTGTATGATAAAAACATGATCTACTAAACAAGAGATAATGTATTAAACTAAAACACTTTACAAAACTTCCATGGATGCAATCTATGAATGATAAAAAGAGTGACATATGTATGAAAGTAAAAACATGCATCCATGCAAAATTGATGAATTGTTATAATTCCTAAGGCCTCGATGCAAGCAAACTAGAATGATTGGGAGTGGAGCATGGGGATGCATATGTGCTACTCTAAGATGAAATATATTAAGATCCTATGCATTAACTACAAAGCAAAGAAAATTGGGAAAATTGCATGAAAACTACTAAAGAAACTACAATTAGAGAATGAGTGTAATCGAATGGAGTATGCATTCCATGCATGAGTGATCTAATCAAACAAAACTTGCTTTCTTAATTGAATGCATGCTAGAGTATGATGCAAAGAAGAAATAGAAGAGAAATAAAAAGAAAATAAGCAATAAAGTAATTGGAATAAGCTTAGACCCTACCTTTATCTGTAAAGAATTTGAATATTGATGCTTTAATGGAGCTTGGATAAGGGTGATCTTCCTCCCTCTATTTCTCCCAACTTTGGCCTTGAACTCTAAAAGATTTGAAAGATTCTAAATTCATCCATAACACCCTTGTTTATAGATTTTTAGAGTCAAAGTCATGGGGTTTGACTAGTTGAGATTCAGCCAACCTAAATTGGAAACCAATGAAGGCTAGATGGAGAAGGCCTATTTTTGATATAGGGAAGTGGATGGAAGATGAAAGGGAATAAGATGGCAAGGGAAAGAGAAAGAAAGGGGAAAGGTAATGAGTAGGAAAGGAAAGGAATACAGAGGAAAGGGAAAGGAAAGTAGGTGGAGGCAATTAAGGGGGATTCCAAAATTAGAAAGTTCGAGGGAGATGTAGAATCCATGTGTACATGGTGTTTTATAAACCCTAAGTTGATGTGGACCATTGGATCAAGATGGGTTGTTGAGATTTTCCTTTCCTTAGGGTATTGGTTTGACTTTTCAACATGAAAAAGGTGGTTCATTTTTGTAACTTCTCTTTACTTCATTCATAACCCCTAGATCATGCTTACCCTATCTTAAATGGATGAGATCCATTATAGCATATAGATCTTCCTTAAGCTTTATTTTCTCTCCACGATTGGATTGGATTATATTAAAATGAATGGCCTTGATTCCTTAGAGATTTTGTAATGTATTTCTAGTGGGACAAAGTGTATTTTACTACTATGGCATGGATAAGACATCCAATCATTGGGTGATCTTCTTCATTTGGTTGAGTACGAGAGAGAAATTAAGTAAAAAGTCTTCATGCAGGTCCTAGTCTTCTTTTATATTTGAGAAGCTTTCATTGTATATGATCTTGTTGTATCTGAGATGCTAAAATACATGCTGCATGCAAAGGGAGTTTGTTGCCTTTTCACCTTCATTTGAGTAGGAGTTGTGGCTAGGGCTTCTAATCATTTTGACTTTTATGATGATATCCATTGATTATTCTAAACCTTCAGAACTTTATTTTTTTAGCATATGTAGATCTAAAATGTAGCTTGGTTTCTAAATTTTTCTCTTTTAAGGATAAAATTTTCAAAATACCCTTTTTCTCATTTGTACCATGGACCTGCAAAATATATAATTAACAATAATCAGTGATATTTAAGTGATTTTTGGGGTTAAAACTTGCTAAATATAAATATACTTAGCATATATTAAACTCCTAAATTTAGCACACTAATAGTAATGATTAACAATTCAAAATCTTGCTCTTGTGACAAAGACATCCCATTAATTCATGAAACCTTGGAATTTTAATGTGCGATATAGCTACTACATATAAAATTACCACTCTCGAAAGAAATTATAACCTATATTACCGTCCAAATGCAAGCTTTAACTTCAAATCTCATGGGATATACTTAACACTTAGAAAGAAGTCACTCACAAATGGGAAAATCTCATTAGTATGTGAGTAGAATAATGTTGATCAAGTTCAAAATTCTCACATATTTTCATACAAAAGAATGATAAGTTAGAAAGAATGACAATGGTCTCATGAAAGGATCTAAACCATTAAGAATATTATACTCTACCAAATTCCCTACTTATTCATAACCACATTCAAGTCATATTCCTCCTAATATAAATTAGGAATTTTATTAAAATGAAGCATAGGCTTAGGACAAGGTTATCAAAAGAATGGGTATAAGGATAAAAAAAGGTTGTCTAAAAGATATGTAAAGGTCTTTTGCTAATGTATTCGTAACTTTCTTTTCTACCCCTTAGAGTGAAGATTTCTTGTTCATTACCTTTCTTCTTTTTTTTTTTTTCTCATTTTTCTTCATTTTTCCATTTTGATGTATAGCCTTTCTTTGAATTTTTCTCTTTTCAGCCCCTTTTTGTGTTCATCTCTTTACTTGTATTACACATACTTTTTTCGAGATAATTATTTAACCATCTCCTCATATTTCCAAAATAACTAGGTAATGCATGTATTATAGGGTTTCAATATCGGAAATGATCAATGGCTTCATAAAGAAAAGATTATTATAAAGGCTCAATGATTTAACTAGTGAAGATAAATTATAGAAGGGTAAAGGTTCTAGGTTAAACAAGAATGGCCTCTATCATTTCTAAGGTTTTCATATAATTTAAACATAACCATAAACATAAGAAATATATGGTCTAGTCTATCAGATGTTTCTCTATAGTTGACCAAGACAAAGAATAATGAGATCAACTAAGAAATTATTATTCACTAAAGAAAATTTTGAAGTTATGCATAACCATAAAAAAGAAAGAATGGTTCTAAAGCTCAAATGGGTTATAAGTCTCCACAATCTTATTTAGGACCTCTAGGTTATATTTTCTTTTCAACTTAAACTATACATAGCTATTTTGTGTAATAATCATTTTGAGTTTAAATTTTCATAGAAAACTTTAGATAAAAAGTAAAAGGATAAACGAATAGCATACAAATCAAGTAATAAGCTAAAGTTAAAAATATATAGAATAAAAGGTCCAAATTCTTATCCTTGTAAAGGAACTTTTAATACATTTTCAAAAAAAAAAAAATCATTTTTTTAAGTTTTTAAAAGAACTAAAAAATAACTAAGAAAACTCTAGACACATTAAAATTTGAAATACCCTACCCCCAAACCTAAATTAAACATTGTCTCCAATGTTTCCAACTAAAAGTGGAAAAATGAAATAACTAAGTAAAGAAATAAGGGTTAGAAAGGTAGTACCTACACTCCTATGATAATGCATAGATCTATTGATGTAGCCATGGAAAATGAAAAATACAAAAACTGCAACTATATCTACCCTATGATACAAATGACCTATTGTGGTATCAATCCTAATAAACAATCTCCTCTAGTAGGGTTTTTGTGATCTAGCCTACCCGTTTATTAACTTGTCTTCCATTCCTAAGGGTTTTGATGGATTTTGGCTTCTTTAGATGATGTAGAACTAATCCCACATTGACCCTTGAGATTTGGCACTAGGTGACTAGGAAACTTTCCCTTTTCCTTTTCTTGCATAATTGCTTACATGAACATATTTAGAGTTTCCTCTAACAATTTTTTCTCTTTTTGGGGTGGAAACTATGGAGGCGACTGCTGTTGAGGCATGCTATTTTTGGAAAAAGGTTGTTGAGGGGGATTCCTCAATAGAACCCCTAGATAGTAATTCTTCGACCATCAGAAGAATAAATGTTAGCCTTTACTCTATGTGTGATATCTAAATTGTATTCCAATGGCTTCCCAATCCACATATGACAAACATCAATATCAATCACATCACAAAAGGTCTCATCCTTGTAGTATTTTCCAATAGAAAAGGTATACAACAGTATAGCCTAAACTTTAGGATGCTTCCTTTCTTTCCTTCTTTCTTTCTTTATCTAAGCAACTTTGTAGGGAATAGGATGCTTCTTAGTCTCCATTAGTAGCTTGTCTACCATCTTCTGGGATACAATGTTTGAGCTACTACCAATATCTATGATTATATAAGAAACTCTCTACTTGATTGTACACCTAGTGTGAAAGATAGTGATGTAGAGTGTTTTCCTTTTCTTTTGTTGCATACATTAATTGCCTTAATGTAAGAGAAATTCCTTCATATGCATATGTTACCCCTTTACTTTCCTCTTCATATTGAAATTCTACTTCTATTTGTCATTTGATTCCTCTTTGTCTACAACATTCACTTCCTTTATTTAGGGACATCAATTAGATTGATTTTTGACTTCTCCACATCTATATCATTTACTTGGTTGTAGCGGAGCATATGAATTTTCATTAGATATCTCTCCAAATTGTTTTGTTTGTCTACTCCTTGAACCTTAGCTTGTCATTGTAGGGGTCGAAATTAATCCTCAGTAGGATCTTTATCTTGATTTTGTGGTAGTGCTCTTAAGGAATCATCCAGAGTGATGTTATGATTGGTATACAAATCCCTTGCTAGGTCTCTCCAACTGTGTTTTCACTCTAATTTCTAGTTTCACAGGATCTACTAGAGTCTAGATTAGTTGCAATGTAATTAAGTCTTGGATAGTAAAATATAAGTCTCTAATAAATCTAACCACTTTTTGTAACTCAGTTTCTACTAGATCATTATTCAATGATAGTCAATAAAACTCTTATACACATGACTTCCTTGCCTACAATTTTGTTATGGTTGGAATAGCACTTGATTATAATTTGTGGAAAAAATATTGCACTTATCATCTCCTTCATCCATTGATAAGTGCAATCAATGTTGTTCCTTGCCATGCACATGAGATTTCAAGTTGCTCACACCATACTAAAGCCCCGCCTAAGCTTATAGACAATAAGCTTAACTTTTTCTCTTTTGAAATATCCATGTAAGCAAAGAATCTCTTGACTTCAAGTAGCCAATTGAGAAAATATTTTACACATAAATACCTATTGATAGAAAAACATGTTTGATAATAAATACTTATTGAAAGAAGGTAGATCAATCATCATCTTATAGTCTTGTGCATCATAATCTCAATGGCTTTGATTGCTAGCATTGCTGTCTCTTTGAACAAGAATATTATTGGGTTCTTCAACACTAAACTCTTCCACATGGGCTTGAGGCCTACTTGGTTGTTGGCAAGTTAACATGAACAAGAGGATCACAAGGCTTGTCATTAATCAAAACCTTTTATCATCACAAATCTGAGTACACTTCAATGCGAGAGATTATGAGTTCGAATATTGTGACCACTTCCCTCCATTTATCAAATCCATGTGCAATAACATAAAAGGATCCTTCCATGTGAAGGGTTGTGCTAGAGAAATAAATTATTGTTGGCCCACTTCCTATTACCTTAAGCTTTTAGATTGATTGGGAATCCAACTATAGGCCTAATCACTCTATTATGGGGTTAATTTACTGTTCATCCTTTTCCAAATTTGCTTATAAGAACTCAATAAACAAATAAAGTTTTACTAACAATACTTAGAAACTATGCACATTGCAACTAACATGGTGTTACTCAATCTTAATTTCACCAAAATTGGGATAATTTGGGGCCAGTTTGATCTTTTTTCTGATCATTAGGTTAAATTACTATTAAAAATACTTGAGCTAGGTTGATTTTAATGAAAATCATCCTAGATCATTGTTAGTCATGCTAAATGTAGACCAAATATCAACCTATCTCTTGTAAATTCATTATTAGTCATACTTGAGCATGAAAGAGTCTCACAAAACTTAGCTTAGCTCATTATTAGTGGGTTTCATCTTAAGTTAGGCTAATATTCAGGTTTAAGTTTATTGCTCTAAGTTGAAGGCTACATATAGTTTTGAGAACAAACAAAGGGGAGTTGTTGTTTACATGAGTTTGCAAGAGTGTGAGAAAAACGGGGTTGGGCATAAAAAATTGATATCCACCAACATTTTTAACAAATGAAAATTGATATCCATGCCCATTTATAAGGAAAAAGCTATTTACATGGTAGAACATAGAGCAATCTACTCCCATTTTCATATAAGAAGTTATTAACATGGTAGGACTAATAAGCTATGCCCGACCTATTTTCAAATAAGAAGCTATTTACATGATAAGGTCTAAAAGCTACCTATCTTCACACATGCTTTCAAATAAGAACCTATTTACGTGGTGGGCCCTAAAAGCTATCCCTAATTATTTTAGATAAGAAGAATTATATATAACTAAGCGGATATTTACTCACATTTTCAACAAAAAGCTATTTACATAGTGGGCCCAGAAGTTATCAGAGTTCCACTCCCATTTCAAATAAGAAGTTATTTACATGGAGGGACCTCAAAGATATCGACACCCATTTTTAAATTAAATCTATTTACATGTAGGGCCTAGAAGCTATACACACATTTTCAAATAAGCAAATATTTATATTGTATGCTTTAGGAGCTATCCACACCCACTTTCAAACGTGAAGCTATTTGCATGGTGAGGCCTACAAGTTAACTAAATATATTTTCAAATAAAAAGCTTTTTACATTTTGAAGCTTAAAATCTATCCACCCTCATTTTAAAATTAAAGATATTAAAAGCCTGCAAAGTGGCTTCATTGTATGAATGGTAGGCCCATAAACAACTTCCATTGTGAGCAAGGGGGGTAACTAAATGAGCTTCATTCAAATATGCATTATGTCAACATGGAAGGCCTACAAAGATGTTTCACGGTACTCAATATGAGCCCACAAACATGTTCTTATTGGAGGTTATTACTTTAGGCCCTTATTGGTTGATAAGAATTGGACCTAAATGCAAATTATTTAAATATTTATATGTTTTTAGTCAAACACATTCAAACATGTTGTAGCTCAAGTCAAAGTCCCCTATCTCATCTTAACATCTTACAAAATTTAGATTGCTTAAGGTAGGAAAGCCAAACTACATCAAGTGAAAACAAAATTAGAATCAACATCTAGCTAGATTAGGTTATCTCTAATCAAACCAAGATCTAGAAAAATCAGTCTAGATCGAGTGACCTCAAACTTGAAAAGATGGTCACATATTATTTATGAAGCGGGTAATTGAACTACTAAAATTGGGTTTTATAAGATGGGGGAAAAAAGACAGTTCAAACAGAGCCATCTTATTATACAAAAAAAAAAAAAATGCTTGAAAATCATCTTATATTCTTTGTGACATTGGAAGAGAAGTTTCAAAATTGTCTTATAAACCATTTTCATAAGACAATTTCTAAAAATTGTCTTATATTTTGTGTGATCTTATTAAACAGTTTTTAGAAACTAGCTTATAAAACATATATTATAAGATGGTTTTCAAAAACTATCTTATATTCTTTGTGAAATTATAAGATGGTTTTCAGAAACTATCTTATGTGTCATCTTTTATAAGAAGGATTTTCAAAATTATCCTTTTAATCTTCTTTTTAAAATAGCATTAAGTTCAACACAATTTTTTTACTCTCAGTTGCTTAGATGAAAGACTCAAAGATTGGTTGGATTTACAAATGCTTTGTCCTAAACTTGTATTTTCTTGATTGATATTAGTTTAGGTATGTATTATTTCTTATTTTTCTCATATGTTTAATTTATTTGATGTTTATGGGTATACATTTTTTTTCCTAAAGCTTTTCCTTCCTGTACGTGGATCATTCATGTGTATGAATCAATCATATTTTTGCATAATTCTTTCTTGTCACAATCCTAGATTTTAACATTTGAGTTTTGTAATATATATGTTTTTACCAATTATATGTACATCTTCTATGCATACCAAGTACATGGTTAAACGCCTAACCCAATGTTATTAATTTTCTCCTACCTAGAAAGTCTTTGCATGCATTTGAACTCCAACATTTGGAAAAAAATGGACAAATATTGATAAGTATCCAAATTTGTATAAAAAAATACCAAATTACTTGTCCATGTGTTATAACTTGTAGTGTTAAATTATGATTTTTGGCCAAAAATTATAATACATGCATTTCTAACTAAATAGACTAAATATTTGATAAATTGTAGTTTAGAGGCTAATTTGGTGTGCGTATGTGAATAATCAGATTTTTCTAGATTTTAATTAGAGATTTTGATGTTTTTATAGGAACTGAGATGATGATCTGAAGGCTGAGATCGATTAAGATCAAAATTTAAGATCAAAATCAAAAGAGCAAATCAAGGCTAAAAAGTCATCAATCCAAAGTGAGGTTGAGGATCAAGGGTACAATTGGAGAACTCAAAGGTGATAAAGTGGGCCTATGCACAAGCCATACAAAGTCCATTACCTTTGCATGGGATTTACTCAAGTCACCTAAGCCATGAAAAAGGTAATGAGCTAAGGACCTAGCCATCCATCAAAGCCAAGGCTCTGCCACCAAGCCAAACCAAATGAGCCCCTAAATCTAGCCATGAAGCCAAGCCAAATGAACTCTCGAAGGTGGCCATCAGGCCATATGATCCAAGCTACAAGGAAAACCATGATTGTAGGAGAATATAAGAAAATTTTCATGGGATTATTAGGGCTATTTTGAAGATATTTGAGAGAAAATCCAATTAGATAAGATAGAATTTGAACCAATAGGAAGAACCCAATTTTTTTCCTTTTCTTCCATGATTTTCTCTCTCCCTTCGCCTCACCACACAAGGCAACCATGAATTTTACCTTCCTAAATTCCACTTAAAGAGTCACACCTTTCTAAAACTCTCCCACCTTCCTAACTCCTTCATAGATCTACCAACCATCTCTTTCCACTTTGTCCCCTCTTGGATGCCATCTTAAGTCTCTTAGTTGGTTGCCCTAGATCTAGAGATGATCTTAATGCTTAGATCTTTCCTCTTATTCTACACCTTAGGCAAGTTAGGAAGTGCCCAAAACACATAAAATAGGGTTGGTTTTAAATGTGAAATACAACTTGGGGAGGAGGAGATTGTACCCTCCTTTCAAGGAGGCATCTTCACCCCTCCTTCCTTGAAGTCCTATACATTTTTCTCCATTGGCAGCCACTTTTGTTCTAAGTTGGTCCATGGTTCTTTGATCTTCAATCTGAGCTTAGCCCTTTAGTTGTTCGTTCAGCTAATTTGTAGCTTTGTTTTACTAAGCCTTGGACTTCCATCTTGTTTTCCTTAGTGTTCTTCCAGTTTCACCTTTGCTTTCTATTGGATCTCCTTAGAAACACATGCTGGCTAGCTTAGAAGGTTTATTTTGAGCTTTATATGACATAAGCATGGTGCACACACTCTGTGAATGGTTTGCAACATCCTTGTAATCTTCTCCTTGAATGAATTATATTACGATGAATGTTAATTCAATCTTTATTGGTGAATGTTATTTTGAGTTATTTTTACTTGGTTATTTGTTTAAATGCATCTAGTTTCATAGTTTTACATTCAACCAATTCTATTAGTTCAAATACATTTGAACCAAGCCTCTAAATCAACCAAAACCACCTAGCTTCCATGCACACAACCCATGGGCTAGGCGCATGGTTTTGAGGATTTTAGGTTGAAGTTTGTGGAGAGTTTGGTGAAGGATTTGTAATTGGTAAGTTAGATTTTTAAGGGTTTATCAATAGTTTAGTTAATTCATGAAATTTTAGGATGTGCTTATTTCATTTATTTGATTGAATCTTAGGATTACATAATTGTTTGCATTTTTACCATCTTAGGAATCACACGCACCAGTCTTGGTATCATCCACATGATGTTGAATGTTGTCCTTTTAATTTATGTTGCCATCCCATGTTAATCTTTGTTCATGTACTCACATTACTATATTTTCATACTTTGCATCCTAGTGATTAATAAGGTTTTCATTTAGAAAGCAAAAGCATAACACTTGTTCCATGCGCATGGATATTGAATCACGTGCATCGTTTTTAAGTTTCTTTTTACTTTGGAAGTTGTTTAGCTTACAGATTAGATCATTATTGTTCATTTAGATAAGTGTTATTGGGTGTATTAGAAGCATTTGCACATTTCCTTATATTAGTTCCATTAGTTTGTTATGCTTTATTTAGAAAGTTTCTAATTTTCATTGTTAGAAGTTTTAATTTAGGAAAGTTTTATTTTTAAAAAGTATGTTTTTAGGAAAGTTCCTAAGATTAGCTTGTTTTTAGCATCTTTACACATATTCATGTTTTGCATTTATGTTAGTTTAGCTTAAAAATCTCATTATCTTGGCTGGGTTAAGTAGTTGAAGTAAGGATCCACTAATCACACAAAATGTTTGATTCCTCATGGGATTGACCACCATCGCATGAATTTACTATAACTGATTTGTGCACTTGGAGTTAAGTTAAGAATCAAAACAAGTTTTTGGTGCCATTGTTAGAGAATTGCAACAAAATTGTTTAGTGGACTTTTTCTTAGATTATTTACCTCTAGCCTTGAAGCCAAGCTATGAAGCCACTTAAGCCACCTAAGAATGAGCCATCAAAATGAGTCATCAAGATATGGATGAGGGCCATGTGGAGCCACACAATTGGAGTATCAATTCAAGTATATTTCTATGTTGAAAAGTGATTTTTAAAGAGATTTGAGAGAGAATTGTAAAATATAAGTTTATCATGCATTAAGGGACCCATCAAGAGAGAAAACTCCACATTCCTAATCCATTTCCGACCCTTAATCCACCCTCCATCCTTAGGTTACATGAAATTTACAATAAGGAGGGAGGCACTCCTCAAAAAGTGGTTCCTCCCCTTCCTAAGATGGAAACTCTAAGTCAATTCAAAACCCTTCCAAACCCTAGATCTTACTTAGAATTTTGCACCACTTTTCATTCCTTACCTCCTACTCTCATCTCAACATTCAATAAGAAGGGTAGAGGGCCACTTTTCCTCCATGGAAAAGGATGCCTCCCCCTTCTAATTTGGAAACTAGCTAGCTCATATTTATTTCTCTCTCTTATGTCATCTTTATGACATCATTCCTAGCTAGATTTCCTCCTAAGTTTCCTCACTCAATACCCTAACCCTAGAGCCATTGTCCTCATAGATTCATCCTTTCCTAAGTTAGGAACCCACTCATCTATATATCCTCCCATGGTTCGTATGAATTTTTCAAGTAGAGTTTAGCTGAGACAACTTTGAAAGGAGCACTCTAGCTTGGAATCTTTTGGAGCTTTTGATTTAGTACTTCTAAGTTGTATTTATTCCTTTGGTCCTATTGTTATTTTATTACTTATTTTATCTCCAATTTAGGTTAGTAACTTAGTTGTTTTGCTTTAGTTTCATTGCTTTTAGTTTTCATTGTTTTGTTCCTTAAAGTCCATGCTATCTTTCCAACCCTCAAGCCTTTCATTTCTTGCTTCAATTAAGTAGTTTTTCTTTATTATTCAATCAAGATTCAATTTAGTTATTCTCTGATAGTGAAAACCAAGAGAACAGCTAGCCTAAGTTTTTTTTTATTTCCCCACTTGAATTCCTCATTTTCTACCCTCTTTTTTCCTTAGTTTTGGTAGTTTTTTCTTGCCTAGTTCACCCTTTTAGCCTTCTTTTCTCTCAAATTCATTCATTGGTTTTCTTAACATATAATTATAATTTATATTGTGAGTATTATATTAGATATTCTTGTTGTTTAGATCCACTTTTACAAGAAAGAATAGTGAGCAATTTTGAGAATTATAGATAATTTTATGCACAAAATTTTGATGTAATTTGGATGTCATTCGATAAAGTTTTGTTGGAATTATTTTTATGGATTATTTATGTCATGAAATTACTTGAGATCTGGGCTGCTATCTTACATAAAAGTTGTGGTTTCAATAGCTTCCTAATGCTAGAGTTGTTGAATATTCTTAAGTACTGAAATTTGGAAACTATTTTTTGCTTAACTTTGTGCCTTACTTTTAGCCACCTAAACATTGTTTCCAATTAATTTATTAGGCACCCATTTAGATTTTCATGTTGTTTATTAGATCCCATAGTCAATTTGCATGATCAGTCACTTTAGATACATCAAATTGAGCCACTTTTGGGGTCTTAGAACCATATGCACAATCATAGAACCATGCACATGGCACTAAGTCCCTTTCATCTTTGATCTTTGGTTAATTTGGATATTTGATCTTGTTTAAAAGTAGTCAATATATTCATTTTCATGTTTTATTTTTGTTTATATAGTTCATTTTTGAAATTTAGGAAGTTTCTTGTTGAGGAAAGTTTCCTTTTTAGTAGTTTCCTTAAGCTAAGTTGCTTAGTTTAATTCATGCTTGTTTTGAATTAATTTCATTTTGTTGTTCACATGTTAATTAGATAAGTTTCTATTTTAATTAGTTAGCCTCTAGCTTTGGTAGGTTTCCTTTAATTCTGGTTTCTAATTCCATTCATGTTTCCTTTTTAGTTTGTTTTAGTTTCCTAGTTAAATCACAACTCTTTCTCATTGGCTAAAGTTAATTGATCTAAATAAAATCCAATCTATTGTAAACCTATGAGATTCCTTGTGGGATCAACCTCACTTGCATGAAAATACTACATTGATTCGTATGCTTGTAATTAATTTTAAAGCCACACCACACGTTTAATTGCTTTAGGTGGAATGTATGGAATGTATCACATTGATAGTAATGGGCCCATAGGAACACTCATAAGATAAGAACTGAATTTCATTACCAAATCATTATTCCACCTAGGCAATTAAAATTGATCCTCGTATGTTTGTAACCCCACCTCTTGAACGTAATTTAAAATCAAGTAGAGAAAGTAGGAACCTTTTTGAAAGGTTAGGTCTATTGTCACTCCAATGGCTTTTGAGCATTGTGGTTATAGTGAGTGTTTAAAAATCCAACTAGCTTTCCCACACCTTCCATTGATGTTGGTTGAGGTCTAAATGCTACCACCCTATAGTTGTTCATCATTTAGTTTAGGATTAGCAATTAGGTTGCACCATATAGTTAGGGTTTTCCAATAAAAAAAAACTACTCATCCATTGTATACACTGATTTATTTCATTGTATATAAAGTTGAGAACAAAGGCCTATCAAGAAGGGGATAGAGTTGATAAATTAGATACATCTATGAATAGGATAGATAGTATGGAAAGTCAATTACTTAGTAAGATAGCTTCTATTCAAGTTGCTCCATAGCTTCAATACCATAATGACTATACCTATTTTGACCCTCCATATTCCACTTCTTCATGACCATTAAGCTCCACATACAATGAATACTATCAAGAGCCAACGGATGCACTCAATGCATTCACATACTCTAGAAAATGATTACCATATTAAGATAGACTATAATAGTTGGGCTAGGCATCATGAATAACCATAGTCTCAGAATTATCAATCATATCAAGAAGAACCATCATGGTCCCACTGTCATCTACCCTACCATGATGAACCAACATGAGTTCAACCTGCCTAGCCCTTTTTAAGTACCTCAATGTCACAACAATACCAACCATATGAGTTGTTTCCCTTACAAGATGAAGAACCATCATTAGAAGAGCATACAATGACTTAGTGAACTAATGGATCAAAATCCTTTTGCACTTAAAAAAGGGGTTGAGTATGTGAAACTAATTAGGAAGGAGAGTGAAAAAACACTTGAAAGAATTTCAAGGTGGGAATTACTAATTCTTGTGATTCTCAGAGTTTTTCACCAACCTTAACTATTGATACTAATGATAGGATGGAAATATCTTATGATTATTCTAAGCCACATATCCACAATCACTCATAGAAACCTCTAACTCATATTTACATGAGCAATATCCTACTTCATCTTACTATTGTGATGAAGAGAATGAAGCCATAGAAACATCAAACCTAGATCCTCTAGAATCATATCCTGCTTATTTTTATGAATTTAATGAAGGCGCGTCCATTGACGAGGTGAATGAGTTATTGGATATTGTTTCTTTGATGAACAACTTGGCAAGCTAGAGTAGAAAACCCTACAGATCTTGAAATAAAAAATGATCCTTGCAATGTAGAAGACATACCTGGTTGGGACCTACAAACCTTATTTGAACAATCATAAGATAGTATGTGCTAGCTGAATAGGAAGAAGCAGTGTTAGTTGATGTATTAGTCTAACATCAACTGACTCTAGGGTACACATTAGAAGATAATTAGGGTTTAAGCCAAACTATGTCCCTACATCTAGTAATACAAGAACAACCTTTCAAGGAAGTGCAGAGTTAACTTATCCCATATTTTAGAACAATGTAAGAGAAATGGAGGACAAAGGTAAACTGAGCAA
Organism: Warburgia ugandensis; assembly: GCA_035236585.1. Lineage (NCBI taxonomy): Eukaryota > Viridiplantae > Streptophyta > Magnoliopsida > Canellales > Canellaceae > Warburgia > Warburgia ugandensis. The sequence goes on from CP141131.1 coordinate 14,274,630, forward strand.
AATGGTCAATGTTATCCCTAAAATTGGTAAAAATGAGGATCATTCATCTCCACATGATCAACTAAACTTTAAATACATAGTAGTTTAGAATGTCATTGATTTACCACCACCTAAATTTTCAAGGTGGAGAAATTATATTGACTACCTGAAATACTGAAAATAGGAGATCATCAATATGGTCCCACTAAACTCAAAATCATGGGGGGTTTATTATGTCATATTGTTACCACCACCAAAATATATAGACTACTATAAGATTCTAAAGTGGCATGAGAAATCTAGCCCATTTCATTATTAGAGTAGCGATCTTTTGAACTTTGGGTTATTAATAGAGTTGCATACAATTAGTTCACTATTTTATTCATTTTCTAAAGTGTCTCCTAAAAATTAAACTCAAAATATTAATTGCATAAAATAGCTATATATAGTTTAAGTTGAAGGGAGAATATAACTTAGAGATCTTAATGAAGATCTACTAAGGCTTATAACTCAAGTGAGTTTAGAGCCATTCTTCCTTTTTTTTTTACCTATATTGAACCCCTATAAGATATTCATTACCCATTTGTTTTGAAAATATGTACATAAGATTGAAGGACATCTTTTGAAAAAGTATGAACAATAAAATTCATACAATGAAGAAAAAAAGGGTAAAAAGAAGAGTAAAAGTTTAAAAATGCTATATATAAAGTCAATTGAAAAGAAAAAAGCCAATGAGGAAGAAGAATGTTTACTCTTGTGAAGAAAAATAGGAAAGTTGTGAATACATTAAGAGAAGACCTTTACATGTATTCCAAACAATCTTTGTTAACCTTTATACCCATTCTTTTGATAACCACCCTTACCCAAGCCTACATTTCATCCTAATATAAATCCTAACTTGATCTTACAAGTACTATGGCTTTGATATGCTTATAAATAAACAAGGAAATTGGCAGTTGATATCCATTTATGAGATCATTATCATTTTTATAAGTTATCATTCTTTTGTATGAAACATATGAGGTTGGACTTGATGAACAAATATTATACTCATATATTAATGAGAGATTAAAACCTTTCTAAGTGACTTCTTTCTAGGTGTCAAGTATATCCTGTGAGAATTGAAGTCAAAGCATATGGTTGGATGATAATTTGGGTTATATTTGACTTGGAGACTATAATTATATATTAGTTATAATACACATTCACTTTTTGAAGTTTAATAGAATAATAGAATATCTTTGGCATAAGGGTAGGATTTTGAACCATTGTGTTTATTTTTATTAGCAAGCTAAAGTTAGGTACTTAATATATCCTAAATAATAAATAATAAAAAAATCTTAGATGAATAAAGGATTTTCTTAAAAATTTTGAAAATTTTGTGGGTGTAATCACTACAAATCCTCATGTGGCATAACTTCTCCACTAGGGGTAACCTAAGGGTTTAAGGGCTTGTTATATATGCTAAATGCAATCGTGAGTACCTACAAAAATGGCAACCATTTCATTTTTCTTATTTTTTGCATGTTTTCTTTAGGACTAGAAAAATGTTGGCTAGGGGGGTGTGATAAGTGTCCAAATTTGTATAAAAATTACTCAATTAGTTGTCCATGGGTTATAACTGATAACATTAAATTAGCATTTTGGCCAAAAATTATAAGACATGTATTTTTTGACTTAATAGACTAAATATTTGATAATTTATAAGTTGAGAGGATAAATCAAGAATTTAATTAGAATTTTTGACTTTTTGTAGGAGTTGAGATGATGATCCGACAGTCGATATCGAGTAAGATGAAAATTTAAGATCAAGATCAAAAGATCGAGTCAAGGCCTAAAAGTTAACAGTCCAAAGTGATATCAAGGATTAAGATCACCTTAAGGTATGCAAGCAATGAAATTAGAGAAGTCAAATGTGACTGGGACCATGCACAAGCCACATAAAGTCCACCACCTTTGTAGGGGATTTACTCAAGTCATCTAAGCCATGAAAAAGGTGATGAGCTAAGGTGCCTAGCTAGCTATCAAAGCCAATGGGGTTGAGCCACCAAACTAATTCAAATGAGCCTATAAAGCTGTGATGACCCGGGTTTTATATGATGCAAATTTGATAAAAAGGCGAGATCTCTTATTTTATAAATATGAAATGCATGAAAATCTTTTTTGTTTTGGAAAACAATCTTTCATAAAAACCCCGAGTGTCAAAACACATTTTCAAATTATCTAACCATGGCATAGTTTTAAATCAACATAATTACCAAGAAAGTGTTAGTCATAGCCTCAGCTATTGAGAGTAACTACAATCAAGTAACATTGAAAGATAAGGTAGGGGTTTACTTACTTGCACTTAATTTGGGTGTCTTCTGTCACAGGCGTAACTTGTCCTTAAGTGTTTACTTTGTGTCTGAAAAATGTTGAGGATTGGGTGAGTATATACTATACTCAGTAGGAGTCCATCACTACTAGTTTTACAATGCATGCTATGTTTAAAATCATATGCTTTTTCAAAACATGTGCATGTTCAAGTTCAATATTGAGATTAAAAACCATTGTCGAATTGGAATACTGATGACTTAAAGAATCACATAATCCAAGTCGAAAGTATCATATATCATAAACATAATGATATGCATAAGATGCTCAACTGAATCCATCTCATGGATATATGGTATGGTATGGTCGACCAACCTCATGTCATGCCATATGCAATGCAAGTAAATCCACAAAAACATAGGGCCCAACTATGCCCATGACCTCGCCGCCGTGTGGTCCCCGGGTACCTGAGGACACTCGATCATAGCCTCAACGGGGCATATGACACATCGACCTAGTGACGTGACACCAGTGGTAGCCCCCTGTACCACATGCAATCGACGTAGGGACGTTGCCCTTTTTGGGCGTGGTACCCATTCCACCTAGTAGTGGTAGAGGCTGGAGGCCAACCCAAACCTCTCGGCATAGCGCCCACGACCTTATTAGCCCAAATCATATAAGACCAAACAAGTGAAAACCTCTTTTTCAAAACCTGTCCTCGTTGGGTCCCTCACAACTACCTGGCCCTCACAACTGCCTACCCAGCGTCTTTTGGTAACCCTCAAGGACATGCAATTTTTCAAGAACTCAATGCTCACAAATCATGCAATATATGCAATTGTTTGCAAAATGTGTCTATGCATAATGTATTTGTTATATGTATGCTGAATTCGTTTATAAGATTAAGTTATGCTAAACAAATCATATAACTTATACTTAAAACATGCATTCAAAACAATCAGGGCTCTTTTTAAAAGTCTAGTATGGATAGAGCACCTACCTGGCTAGGTCGCGCTAATCCCCTTATCCTCGTATGCTCCTGAACATGGTTTAAGGGAACAAGGTTAGTTTGGCCTATCTTTTATAGGTTTTAGAGTGGTTGGTCTTACTACTTAGGCATTAAGGGTTCATCCTCATGCCTATGGGTGTCCTAAGGGCCTAATTGGGCCTTGGTATCGTCAGGTTTCCAAAGGTTTAGTGGCCCCGCGCCACTACCATAGTCTCAGGGTTGTACCCACCTTATATTGGGCCTTGATAAGGTATTTTATAGTTTGAGTGTGTCTGCGTCATCGACACGGACACAACGCCTTTTGTGGCGCCTCAATCGGAGCCATAGATCTCAAGTTATAGCCTTTTTAGTGCCAAGTGTACATAGAGGGTCAAATGAAACAAGGTGGGAGCCTGGGATGCTAACGTGTCCTGCATCAGTGGCATGTGCCTCAGCAGGCACGTCTGCAGAAGCACCCTTGCCTTCCGCCCGGCTTTTTCATTTGCGGGCTCGTCCACGGACGCGCCTGCTGGTTTCTCTCAATCGGGGTCAACGCGTTTCATTCAGTGGGGGACCAGGGCATCCTCGGGACACCCTAGTTTGACCCTGTCGAACCAGTGCGCCCCAGGGATCGTCCCTGGGTCCTTTGTGACTCTCTAGGGCCTGATTTTGCATGATTTTTCATGCAAAAACTTAAGGAAACTTAGCCTAGGACTAATGGGAAGACGGGTTTTGAGGGATTTTGGGCATACCTGGTTCGTTGCCGGGTTTTTCTCCACGTTTTCTCCTCTTGGTTGCTTCTTCATGATGGGGTTTTCCCAAGCTTTTGGGCTGCCATTAGAGGTGCCCAAGAGCTCTATTTATAGAGCTATAAGAGGGTTCTGGAGGGGGCTCTCACCGCCAATGAATGGTGGTAGAGAAACCTCCAGAATGACGGTGATTTCTCCTCCAAACACCACCGTTCTAAAACCCTCTAGGAGGTTGGAGAAGAGGGGTGCCTGTATCAAAATGGGCCCCTGTGTTTCTCAGGCTAAATCCGTTTTTTAATGAAAATTATATTTTTGCCCCTGAACTTCAAAGGGCCATAACTTGCTCATTTTAACTCCGTTGTGGGTGATTTTGGTCTTGTTGGATTCCTTTTTTCGAGACGCACCTAATGGTACCATTCTTAGGACCAAATTTCTGGGTCTATGAATAGTGAAATGACCAAAATACCCTTATTTCCAAAAAGTGAACTTTTCATTGCTAACTTGGGATTTCAATGTTACCAAATTGGAGTCATTACAAAATCCAACCATGAAGCTAAGCCAAATGACCTCTAAAACCAAGCCATTGAGTCAAAAGAGCAAAGCTACATGGAAAGCCATGATTGGAGAAAAATCTAAAGAAAATATCTATAGGATTTATTTTGAAGATATTTGAGTAAAAATTGTATTGGTTAAGATAGCATGTGAACCAATAGGAAGAACCCACCTTATTTTTATTCTTTTTCTTCTTTGAGAAAAAATCTTATTTGAGTTGTTTTTACATATTTATTTGTGTAAATGCATAGTTTCTTAATTTATCATTCAAGCAAGTCTATTAGTTTAAATACATCTCAACCAAGCCTAAAAGTCAACCAAAACCACCTTGGTTCCATGCACACAACCCATGGGCTAGGCACATGGTTTTGAGGTTTTTTTTTATTCAAGTTTGTGGAGAGTTTGGTCAAGAATTTTTAATTGGTAAGTTATATTTTGAAATGTTTCTAAATAGTTTAATTAATTCATGCAATTTTAAATTGTGCATATTTCATTTAATTTATTGAATCTTAGGATTACATAGTTGTAAATCCGCTTATCTCCAGCTCATGACCTTAGCCGATACAAATGTATATGATAGCACCCAATTTTTTCGATTCGGCAGTTCGATCCATGATTTCTCATTCATGGACATTGATAAGATCCTTCCATTTAGCAACACTTTAGGATGACATAGCCTTAACATTAATGGTGAAATATAGCTCTAAGAGATAAAACAAAGCTTAAGAACAAGCAGTACTTGGTCTTAGAGAATAGATATGTATTTTGGGATGTTAGAATAGAAAGATATGTGGAGAAAGAAAGATAGAAATAAATAAATAGTCCAAAACAAAACAAAAAAAATCTTGAAAAGCCTCCTTCGGTTTCTAACTTGGAATAGAGATAAATATATATATACATATATATATATATATATATAGAGAGAGAGAGAGAGAGAGAGAGAGAGAGAGAGAGAGAGAGAGAGAGAGAGAGAGAGAGAGAGAGAGAGAGAGAGAGAGAGAGAGAGAGATGGAGAAAAAAATAAATCCACTTGGTTTTTGACTTTGGTTTATCTTTTCCATCTTAGGAAACATGCACATCAATCTAGGTGTCATGCACATGATGTTGAATGTAGTCCTTTAATTTAAGTTGTCATCCCATGTTAATCTTTGTCCATGGACTCCCATTACTATATTTTCATGCCTTGTATCATAGTGTGTAATTATGTTTTCATTTAGAAAGCAAAAGCATAACACTTGTTCCATGTGCATGGATCCTGAATCATGAGCATGTTTCTAAGTTTCTTTTTAATTTAATAGTTGTTTAGCTTGCATATTAAATCATTACATGTTAATTTAGATAAGTGTTATTGGGTGCATTAGGATCATTTGCTCTTTGTTTCCAATTGTTGCATCTTGTATTATCTTTTCATCACGAACTATGTGCATCATTCTTGATGATTTTGTGTGTAGTGAGTGATTGATTTCCTCACTTATTTTTGCATATTTTCTTATATTAGTTCCATTAGTTTATTTTGCATTATTTAAAGAGTTTCTAATTTTTTTTATTAGAAAATTTTTAGGAAAGTTTCTAAGTTTAGCTTGTTTTTAGCATCTTTACATATATCCATGTTTTACATTCATGCTAAGTTTCCATACTTAGTGTAGGTTAAAAATCTTATTATCTTGGTGAGGTTAAGTTGCTTAAGTAAGGACCTACTAATCACACAAACAGTTCGATTCCTCATGGGATAGACCTTCGTCACATGAATTTACTATAATTGATTCTTGCACTTGCGAGTTAACTTAAAAATCACAACAAATATGCTTGGATGACTACAAAAATATCATCAACAGAATATGATGAGGGAATTGAAAAGTTCATAGAGTTTGCACTTAGGTCAAGTGGTGCTTGTAATCGAATGCAATTTCCATGCTCGAGATGTAGAAACCTAAAATAGGTTATTGTAGGTGAGTTGAGAGAACATTTGTGCTTCAATAGAGTTAATGAAAGCTATCACCCTTGGATGTGGCATGGAGAGGAAATTCTTCATGGGCCCTCGGTAAGGGCTGAATACGTATATGATGATGAAGTCACTATAAGAAGTGATCTAGATAGTAAAGCTGCACCGATATTTTGAGATGCATATGTTGACTTTTAGGACAACCTTGAACAATTCTAGACTACATTGGAGGAAGTTCATGAGCAATGCCACATTGAGTTCTAGATCAATACTAAGTTGTCTGTAGTGGTAGAACTTTATAGTGTAAAATTGAGATTTGGTTTTTCAAATCAAGGTTTTACAGAGTTATTGAAAGTGGTCGATAAAATATTTTCAAAGGAGAACAAACTAGCAAAGTCAACATGGGAGGTAAAGAAACCCTGCCTACACTAAGTTTGAAGTATGAAAAAATACATGCATGTCCCAATGACTTCATCTTATACAGGAAGGAACACAGATAAAACTACATGCCCAACTTATGGACATTCAAGATGGAAGCTAAAGAAGAATTCAAGTGATCGACAAGTAAAAGATATTCTTGCAAAGGTCCTATGGTATTTCCCCTTATTCTAAGGTTCCTAAGAATGTCTCCTATTAAATAAAAAATGAACAAACTAGTATGGCATGCTGAGGAGAGAGTATATGATAACTATTTACACCATTCAGTAGATAGCCCAACATGAAAGCTTGTAGATTTTATGTGGCCCAATTTCAAAGAAGAACTCAGAAACCTACTACTTATAATATCTGTAGACAAGATTAATCCCCATGGTTCTATAACCAATATGGATAGTTATTGGCCTATTATCATAGTTTGTCACACCTTTCGCCATTGTTGTGATGAAGCAGAAGATCATGATGTTAACTATGTTAATATTAGGCCCCAACCAACCTAGGAATGACATTGATGTGTACTTCACTCTATTGATTGATGATCTTAGTACATTATAGAAAGCAAGGGTTGAAGCTTATGATGCATACAAGAAGGATGCAATAACTCTTAACAATTTACTACTAAGGACAATATGTGAGTTTCCTGCATATGATAATTTGGTAGGATGCATAGTGAAGGCATACAATGCTTGTCCTATTTGTCGTGACTAAACTCGTTTCATACAGCTTCAATATGGTAGAAAGATGGAATTCCTAGGCCACAAAAGATGGCTGTTCAGAAACCACCCATACCATTTTGAAAAAGAGGAATTTAATGGTTGTGTAGAGATGAGGACATCTCTTAACGGGGGAAGAAGAAGGCAATTTCTCGTACATATGACAACAACTCTAAAAGTGGTCAAAAGAAGTCAATATTCTTTGAACTTGTGTACCAAAAATCCTTGCACATGTGGTATTATGATTGATGTCATGCACATTGAGAGAATGTTTGTGAAAGCTTAACCAATACCTTGCTTGACATATTCGGAAAAACAAAGAATTGGACATGTAGCTCAAATAGATCTCATGACAATGGGTTTGAAGAGAAGGTTACACTTAGAGGACAGGGGTAGCTGAGGAACATATTTTCCAAAAGAAAATTATATGCTTGATAGAGGAGAAAGAAGTATAGTGCGAAAAACCTGTCAAATATCAAAGTCCCAAATGGTTACTCTTTAAGCTTTAGAAACAATGTCTCCATGGAAGAGTTGAAATTGTTAGGGATGAAGTCAAGATTGCCATGCATTGATGCAACAACTCCTACCCATAGCAATACATTTAGTGCTGCCAAATAAAGTTAGAGGATCTACTACTAAATTGTGCAACTTATTTGATACTTTATGTAAAAAGGTGGTGGATACTTCAAAATTATAAGAAATCTAGGAGCATCTAGTGACAACTTATGTGTGCTTGAGACAATATTCCCACTATCCTTCTTTGATATCATGGTACACTTAATGGTGCACCTCATTGATGAGGTCAGGCTATGTAGATCAGCTTATTTGTGATAGACTTACCCATTTGTATGGTACATGGAGGTGTTAAAAAGGCATGCATGAAATCACAATCGGCTTGAGGAGTATATTGCCAAATGTTACATTGCAGAAGAAGGGTGGAGTTTTGCATCGATTATTTATCAAGAGTGGATGGAATTTGAATCTCGAGAAAGAAAAAATCAAGTTGATTAATTAACTATACAAAAGTCAGTGAACCTCTCCCTAGTGGTCATGTATCGACCATGGATCATAAGGAATGGGACCATGCACACCTTTATGCCTTGGGAAATATTAATGCCAATGAAGTTCTGCTATACATTTAGTGAGTAATTAAAGCTCTTTCTTTGGTTTCTTTCACATTTTTCTATATATGTAGAAGGGTAATGCATTGCATGCAAGTTATATATAATTTTCATCTCTTCATTGTAGACTATTAGAGTAAGGGGCAGAATAGTGAAGGGACTTCAAGTATCATGTTCAAGAGCAAGAGTAGGGTTTAGGCAAGTAAGGAGAGGAATAGATTCCCTTGTTTAGTATTAGAAGTAAGCTCAAACTGGAGCAATGGACTTCTTGAAGAGAGATATCTAGGAGATGCATAGAAACATAAGTGGTTGCAAGATGAGTATTGTTGTTCCTTCACTACTTGGCTTTGTTAGAAGGTATTTAACTATAGTGAAATAATGATTCATTCACTTAATTGATTTATAATATCATATGCACATATACATTAATCATCACATGGAAGACCTTGATAAGTTAAAAGCACAACAAGGTAGTGGTGTTAGCTTAGTTACTAAAGCTACTTTATTTTGTAGTTCAAAGGACAACAATCCAATTATAGCTAGCAATACTTATTATAGGTTATATGGGAGATATGGGCACTAGATTATACTTATAGAGATATCATTGTGTTTAAGTGTGCTTGGGTGGAATAAAACAAAGATAGCATTAAAATCAATTCCCTTGAATTGACATTGGTTGATCTTAATGAAATCATCTATCAAAGTGATTAGTTTATTTTGGCATTTTAAATGAAATAAGCATTTTATGTATAAGATGGACATGATATGAAATGGTCAACTATTTTATTAGCCTCCCCAAGGGACTTCTATGATGAAAATGACCTAAGTGATACATCAATTGATTACTCTTTTATCACTACAACAATGTCATTAATTGATCTAATCAAAGAGAATGAGAGGATTATGTGCATGATGTTGGTGAGGTGGGTGCATGGGTCTCATGAGATTGTATGTGAGCGAACAATTGAAATGTATGTAACATCTGATGTTTGAATTGAAGGATAATTAATCAAGTTATGCATCATGCGTCATACCAATCATAGGTTATATATATTAGGCAAATAACTCTACCCTACATAGGTTACTGAGATTTTTAAGATCCAGAGAATAGGAGAAAACTGTTATTATAGAGAACATAGGATGGGTTCTAATAGCCATCCTATATTTTAATACATATACGATGATTATTCCTAAACCATCTTATATAAGTAAAATATATAAGATGGTTTAATAGAAACCATCTTAGATTTTTCAAATAAAATTAAGGTGAAAAGGTTGAGGTTGAAAGAATTACGGATGATATAGGATAATTTTTGAATTACTATCTTATATTAGAATATACATCTTAAAATATATAAGCTAGTTATCATCTTATATTATAAAAAATATAGGATGATTTTCCATGAATTTTCTTCTATATTTGAGGATGGTGAATCATCTTCGTGGATAAATTTAAATATAAGACAATTTTGAGAAAACTATCCTAAAATCTATGGAACTTATAATATAAAATGGTTTTTGAAACCATCCTATATTCAATACAATATATGACAATTATTAGAATACTATCCTATATTGTATGAATATAGGACGATTTTTAACAACTATCCTATATTGTAATTACTTTGTACATTTTTCACTTTGTTGATCAATGAAAATATGTAAAACTGATTATGCTAGACAGAGGATACTGAGAATAAGAAAACCCAAGTCTTAGATTTTCAATTTTCATTCATTAAGGCATCCAAAGTAGAACCTAAAGTCTACTACTTGTCATTTTTTGCATGAACAATAACTATATTTTGTTGGACAAAGGAGCAATTTGTACATAATTTCCCCCTTTGTTAATCAATGGAAATCCCTAAAATTGATTACGCTAGATAGAGCACACTGAGAATAAGAAGACTCAAGTCTTAGATTTTGAATTTTCATTGATAAAGTCATCCAATGTAAAGCCAAAAGTTTACTACTCATCGTTGTTAGCGTGAAAAATAACAATATTTTACTTGTGTTTATGAGCACTCCATGCATGATTTCCTACTCCATTAATGAATGAAAATCTCTAAAATTGATTGTGATAGATAGAGGTAATTGAGACTAAGAAGACACAAGTATTTTTCTTATGTTATAGAACACTTTATGCATGATTTTCTACTTTGTTAATGAATAAAATTCTAGAAAGATGATCATGCTAACAGATGACATTGAGAATACGAACACTCAAGTCTTATATTTTCAATTTTCATTAAAAAGGCATTCAACAAAAAGCTTAGAGTATGCTATTTGTCATTGTTTGAGTAAACAATAATAGTTAAGAGAACTTTGTGCATGATTTCCTGCTTCATTAATCAATAAAAATTTACAAAATTTATCATGCTAGATAGAGACATTGAGGATAAGAAGACCCAAGTCATAGATTTTTAATTTTCATTAAAATAGGCATCCAATGAAGAGCATAGAGTCTACTACTTGTCATTGTTCATGTGAGTCATAATAGTATTTTTCTTATATTTTAAACTTCAATTTTCTTTAATTTATTGTGTTTTTTATTATTCTAAAGCGTTTACTATGTTCTAATTTGTGTTATGAAGATTTTTATAAATGTTTTCAGTGAGAAATCAAAGTTTAAATTGTTGAATTTCATTAAAGAAGCTTAACATATATTGTTGCATAAGTTGATGAACATGGTATGTTTACAACTGAATATCTCACTATTTGTTAGTTTTGGTTGAAATCTAACTGTAGCATTAGATTCCTTGTTGCTAAATTGTGCTAAGAACCCAATTCCACTTAAACTTTTTATTGGGAAGTCATTGACCTTAGTGACCAAATCAGCAACTTAAGTCATGCAATTGTGTGAAGGGTAATATTGAACTTTTGAAAAAACTAATAGGAAAGTAGGATGAAAAACTAACAAAATAACTTTTTTGTAAAAAGAACAATAGAATTAGATCTAAAAAATCGAAGTTGTTACATGTTATTGATTTTGAGATATTAGTTATAGCTATAATAGCATCCATGAGAATCTTAAGGGTAGTTATAATTAGAGCATGCATAGAGCTCCAAAAGCGTCCTAAATATAGGACTACTTATGCAATTTTGGGATAGTTTTTATTGCTAATTCTAGGACCTTGTTTGGAAAATGTTGTTCAAGAGCTCAAATATAATTCTAGTACTACTTTCCTAAGACATATTTGTTTTAATATCTATCATATTTATATACACTAACTATGCACTTAGATGGTAGTTTTGTAAGCCTATCTTTATATTCTTGTAAAGTAGCTAGATTTTGATCTCTATTATTTAGCTTATTAATATTGTAAAAGGAAATATTCTAAAGCATTTTAGACCTTGTTTCATATGTTATTTATAATGGTTAAGTTTTAAACTTAACTATGAGTATGAATAGGAAGAAGCAAAACAAATCAAAGAAAAAGAAAAAGCAAAAAGCAAAAAGCAAAAGTGACTTTGACTACATATGAATTTTTGTGTGCTTGCCTATAATCTTTGATCTAAAATTCTTTTGAATTGAAATTTGGTTGTTATCTAAATGCATTATTTTTGCTTGTGCAAGAAACATGAAGAAAGTGAGCATCATGAAGAACAATCTAGCACAGGTGTGCCTGTTAAGAGAAAAAGTAGAGGGCCAACAAAAATGTGGCATATCTTTAAGTGACAGTTAAGGAAATAAAAGAGATGATACAGTTTAATAATAAAGGGTAGGCATAGGTGGTAGTGCACATTCTTATACCAATTTCATTTGCTACACTGTTAGAAGCATGATACTAGATTTAATGACTGATTGAAGACATGTCACCATTAATCAATTATGCAATATGGGAGATGATGAAGGTATGTAAATGCTTGGTACATATGATATACAATGTATCTTCTCTTATTCTATTTCTGATAGAGTAACAAGCTTGTTTTTACCTTGTCATTTTCCTTTGACATCATTGATGAGTGCAAGAAGAATGTTCTATAAAAGCTAATGAACAATGGAGGAAATAGAAGAGTGAGATTGCAAGAAGGTACATACTACCAAATGCCTATGATTTGTCAAATCTTCACACTATCCCTGAGTTGTATTCGAGCATCATTGACCAAGATGCAAGGAATTAATTTGTACAAACCCACCTATCTTCTAATTTTGAGGTAATTACAACTAACCCAAGGTTTGATTCCTCTAATTATAAAAGTCAATTGTGCTTAATTATGTGTTCTTTTGATGTGTAACCAAAGTGTATCCACTAATTCTAACCAAACCATATAATTTATCTCTCAGCGATTCCTTTCTCCACTAATCACCCTTTCCCAACCAGCTTGCCTGATCGATCTTGATTGATCTGTGAATTTTTTTGTTTAAGCCATGTTGAGAATGGCCCTCTTCATCACATCTCAATCGTGCATTCTTTGACGTACACATCAAAATAAGAATGGTTAAGTAGTAGGCACTAGTCCACTCATGCAGAAGGAGAAAAGACTTTCTTTTTGAAGCATCTCGTTCACAGTGCTCATTCCCCATAGCTGCTTATCAAATTAATGGGACGATCAACTGAACAACTTCTAAATATGACTCCTTCCTTTTTATCTGGGAGTTAGAGATTAAAATGGAAAATGGTGCATGTAACTAATCATATGCAACATTTTCTTTGTAGGGTTGGTTATGTACATTTAGAAGAACAAGAAGTAGGTATATATGGCAGTTCATTTCTATCCAAATATACCTGACTTTTATTTCATTAACTCTAAGTGTCCCTCTTAACTACAAAAGTAGGCTCGGACCACAAAGCCCATTGATTGTGCCTTTCTCATGAAAATGGTGCATTCACAAGGGTGTAACTCCTAGACCTTCATTGATGAAAATTTTTCCTTAGTTGCGTGACAAATTATAAGACGTTTTAAATGTTTACTTTTATATAACTTGAATTATATTATATATATATATATATATGGAATTGATCATGTTTTGATAATTACACGTGCAGGAAGACTTGACCCAAGGAAGCACAAATACATGGACTCTAAGTAGCACTGATGCAAAAGGTGATATCTTGTATAGGGCTATGGGAAAAAAGGACAAGCACCACGATAGAGTTAAGGCCCAAGGAGATTGTGTGGTTCCTTCCAAATAATACCCCAAATCAAAGAATCCTCCAATAGAGGACATGGAAGAATAGAAGGAGAAAATGCTCATGAGTATACATAAAGGTAAGAATGACTCGACTTCGAGTTAGAGAAGAAGATATCCCCAAGACAACCTTCAGGACTCAATACAGCCATTATGAATTCAGAGTGATGTCCTTTGGGTTAACTAATGCTCCAGCCGCATTTATGGACCTCATGAATAGGGTGTTCAAGGAGTACTTAGATAAATTCATAATAGTGTTTGTGGATGATATCTTAATATATTCAGAAACTCCTGAAGACCATAAGGAACATCTAAGGATAACATTAAGCACCCTACGAGCACACAAGTTATATGCAAAATTCAGTAAGTGTGAGTTTTGGCTGGAAAGGGTTAATTTCTTAGGACACATTATTTCTCAAGATGGCATAGCAGTAGAGCCCGCTAAGGTTGAATCAGTATAGAAATGGGAAAGACCTAAGACAATCACAGAAAGAAGAAGCTTCTTAGGACTTGCTGGATATTACAGGAGATTCATCGAGGGTTTTTCACGAATTGCTTTACCTCTCTAACTAAGCTAACCAGGAAGGACACAAGATTTGAATGGACTGATAAATGTAAGGAAAGCTTTTAGGAACTAAAGAGAAGGTTAACTATAGCACTTGTTCTTACCTTACCTTGAGGAAGTGGCGAATTTGAGATATATAGCAATGCCTCACAACAAGGACTAGGCTGCATACTTATGCAACATGGGAAGGTAATTGCTTATGCTTCTCGGCAACTCAAGAAGCATGAAGTCAATTACCCGACCCATGACTTGGAATTAGCGGCCATAGTCTTTGCCTTGCAAATTTGGAGACATTATTTATATGGCGAAAAGTTTAAAGTTTTTACAGATCATAAGAGTCTTAAATATATCTTTTCCCAACAAGACTTAAACATGCGACAAACAAGATGGATGGAATACTTAAAAGACTATGACTTCTCCATTCATTATCACCCTGGAAAAGCCAATGTGGTAGCTGATGCATTACGTAGAAAAACCCAAGGGATGTTTGCAAGTTTATTGACTAAGAGATGGAAGCTATTACAAGAAGTAATAACGTGGAAACCAAACATAAGTAAGCACAAGATCATTATGGCAGGACTAACGATAAAGTCGGCTGTTAATGAAAAGGTTAAGCAAGAACAGAAAGGAGATCCAATTATACTTTCATAGGAAAACTAGGGTTTACTAAAGGGGAAGATGGTAGCGTTTACATGCAAGGAAGATTAGTGGTACCGACTAATGAAGAATTAAGACAAGAAATCTTAAAAGAGGCTCATCGGTCTAAGTATGCTATACACCCGGGAGGAACTAAGATGTATCAAGACTTAAAGAGACAATATTGGTGGGATGGTATGAAAAGAGACATAGGGGAATTTGTGGCAAAGTGTCTAAAATGTCAACAAGTAAAGGCTGAACATCAAAGACCTGCGGGATTGTTACAACCCCTTGAGTTACCCGAATGGAAATGAGACCATATTACCATGGACTTCATCGTAGGGTTACCCAGGACCTCTAAGGGTCATGACATGATCTGGGTAATTTTTGATAGATTGACTAAGACATCCCATTTCCTTCCTATACACCATACCCAATCCACTGACAGCCTATCTCAGCTATACATCAAAGAGGTAGTGAGTTTACATGGCATACCCCTTAGTATCACTTCAGATAGGGATAGCCGCTACACTTCACAACTCTGGAAGTCAATCCAAAAATCCTTAGGATCTTCCTTGAACTTTAGCACAGCCTTCCATCCACAGACAGATGGACAATCAGAATGCATGATCCAGATAGTTGAAGATATGTTGCGAAACTATGCCCTCGATTGGAAGTAGAGCTGGGATGAAAACCTACTGCTAGTAGAGTTTGCGCAACAACAGCTTTCAGTCGAGCATTGGCATGGCTCCATACGAGGCGCTCTATGGGAGACCCTGTCGATCACCCACCAGTTGGAGTGAAGTTGGAGAGTCCAGGGTGCTTCAGTCCGAGCTGGTGGAGCAATGCACCGAGAAGGTCAAACTCATAAGGAGACGCCTCCTCATAGCTCAAAGCCAGCAAAAGAGCTATGCTGATCAAAGGAGGAGACCATTAGAATTCGACATAGGAGAGCACGTTTTCCCGAAGATATCTCCCACTAAGGGAGTTATGCGGTTCGGTATCAAAGGCAAGCTTAGTCCACGTTACATAGGACCATTTGAAATCCTAGAGAAACTGGGAAAAGTGGCCTTCAGGATCGCACTATCCCCTCAGCTATATGAAGTGCATAACGTATTCCATATATCTATGCTAAGGAGGTACGTGCCTGACCCTGCTCATGTCATCAACCAGGTACCCATAGAGTTGACAGAGGATCTCAAGCTAGAGACGAGACCAGTTGAGATTCTGGATCGTAAGAGTAAGAAGCTGCAGAACAAGGACATACACTTAGTCAAAGTTTTGTGGAGAAATGCGCACAAGGAAGAAGAGACTTGGGAACCGGAGTCAGAAATGCGAGAAAAGTACCCCGAGATCTTTTGACTGTATATACTGTAGAATTTTGGGGGCAAAATTCTCCTAAAAGGGTAAGAATGTAATGACTCCATTTTTGTAACATTGAAATCCCAAGTTAGTAATGAAAGTTCACTTTTTGGATATAAAGGTATTTTGGTCATTTCACTATTCACCCTAACTGGACCCAGAAATTTGGTCCTAAGAGAAGTACCCTTAGGTGCATCTCGGAAAAAAGGAATCCAACAAGACCAAAATCACTCAAAACAGAGTTAAAATGAGCAAGTTATGGCCCTTTAAAGTTCAAGGGCAAAAGTATAATTTATATTAAAAACGGATTTAGCCTGAGAAACACAGGGACCCGTTTTAATACGGACACCCCTCTTCTTCAACCTCCTAGAGGGTTCTAGAACGGTAGTGTGTAGGGGAGAAACCACAGCCATTCTACAGGTTTCTCCACTGCCATTCCATGGCAGTAAGAACCCCCTCCAGAACCCTCTTCGAGCTCTATAAATAGAGCTCTTGGGCACCTCTAATGGCAACCCAAAAGCCTGGGAAAAACCCATCATGGAGAGGCAAACAAGAGGAGAAAACGTGGAGAAAAACCCGGCCACGAACCAAGTATGCCCAAAACCCCTCCAAACCCATCTCCCTCTTAGACTTAGGGTGGATTTCCCCAAGTTTCTGCATGAAAAACCATGCAAAATGGGCCTATAAGGAGCCACCCCACAGGACGAAACGTGTTGACCGCCTTAGAGAGAAACTAGCGGGCATGTCTGTGGATGCGCTCACAAGTGAAAAAGTCTGGCAGAAGCCCGGGTACGTCTGCAGACGCGCCCAATGGGGCGCTCGCTACTGACGCGGGACGCGTTAGCGTCCCGGGTTTCCACCTCGTATGACCTTCTATGCATACTAGATATTAAATTGCCCATAACTTGAGTTCTAGGGCTCCGATTGAGGTGCCGCGAAAGGCGTTGTGTCCATATTGACGACATGGACACATCCAAACTATAAAATACCTGATCAAGGCCCAATATAAGGTCGGAACAACCCTTAAACTATGATACTGGTGCGGGGCCACTAAACCTTTGTAAACCTAATGATACCAAGGCCTAATTAGGACCTTAGGAGATCCATAAGCATGGGAATGAACTCTTAATGCCTACGTAGTGAGATCAACCATTTTAAAACTTATAGAAATAGGCCAAACTAACCTTATTCCCCTAAACTATGAGCAGGAGCGTACGAGGACAAGGGGGCTAGCGTGACCAAACCAGGTAGGTGCTCTATCGCTACCAGACTTTTAAAAAGTGCCTATGATTATTTTGAGAATGCATGTTTTAAGTATAAATTATATGACTTATTTAGCATGACTTAATTTTATATATGACTTGTTTAGCATATAAATGAATTCAGCATGCATATGATAAATACATTATGCATAGACATGTTTTGCAAACGATTGCATAAATTGCATGATTTGTAGTTATTGAGTTTTGAAAAATTGCATATCCTTGAGGGTTACCAAGAGACGCTGGAGTGCCCAGAAGAAGCTGGGTAGGCAGTTGTGAGGGACCCAAAGAGGACAGGTTTTGAAAAAGAGATTTTTGCTTGATTGATCATATATGATTTGAGCTAGTAAGCTCGTGGGCGCTATGCCAAGAGGTCTGGGGTGGCCTCCCACCCTCTGCCACTATTAGGTGGAAAGGGTACCACGCAAAAAAGGCATGTCCCTGCTTCGACTGCATGTGGTACAGGGGGCTACCATTGGTGTCACGGCACTGGGTCGAAGTGTCATATGTCCCGTGGAGGCTATGACCCTGTGTCCCTAGGTACCCAGGGACCACACGGCGGTGAGGTCGTCGGCATAGTGGGCCCTATGTTTTGAGGATTTACTTGCATTGCATATGGCATGACATGAGGTTGATCAACCATACCATATATCCATGAGTTGGATTCAGTTGAGCATCTTATGCATATCATTATGTTTATGATATATATGATACTTTCAACTTGGATTATACGATTCTTTAAGTCGTTAGTATTCCAATTTGACAATGGCTTTTAATATCGATATTGCACATGAGTGTTCAAACATGCACATGTTTTAAAGAGCATATGATTTTAAACATAGCATGCATTTTAAAACTAGTAGTGATAGACTCCTACAAAGTATAGTATATACTCACCCAATCCTCAACATTTTTCAGACACAGAGTAAACACTTAAGGACAGGATATACGACGACAGACCCGTGATAGAGAACGTCCAAACTAAGTGCCAGTAAGTAAACCCCTACCTTATCTTTCAATGTTACTTGATTGTAGTTACTCTCTGTAACTGAGGCTGTGACTAACACTTTCTTGGGAATATAGTCAATTTAAAACTATGCCATGGCTATATAATTTGAAAATGTGTTTTGACACTCGGGGTTTTATACGAAAGATTACCTTCCAAAACAAAAAGATTTTCACACATTTCATATTTATAAAACAAGAGATCTCGCCTTTTTATCAAACTTGCATCATCAAAAACCCGGGTCGTCACATATTTAGAGCTACACTAATTATTGAGAGATTAAACTTATGAGCCACACCATGAAACTTTTAGAAAGAGTGATTGAGAAGAGGCTACGACATGAAACAAGTGTATCGAAGAATCAATTTAGTTTCATGCCTGGGAGGTCTACCATTGAAGCTATTTTCTTACTAAGACAATTAGTAGAGAAATATAGGGAGAGGAGAAAAGACCTCCACATGGTGTTTATCGACTTAGAGAAAGCTTATGATAGAGTCCCCAGAGAGTTAATATGGAGGGTCTCAAGAGTATATAGACATAATTAAATATATGTATGAGGGAGCAGTAACGAATGTTAAGACCATTGGTGGTGTGACTGGTGATTTTCCTGTCATTGTCGGATTGCACCAAGGATCGTCATTGAGTCCATACCTTTTCACATTAGTTATGGATGGGTTAACAAAACATCTGCATGAGGAGATTCCCTGGTGCATGCTATTTGCAGATGATATAGTCCTACTTGATGAGACAAGGGAGGGTGTAAACATAAAGCTAGAGTTATGGAGAGAAGCATTAGAATCAGAAGGATTTAAAATTAGCCGAACTAAGACAGAATATATGGAATGCCATTTTAGTAAGGAGAGTAGGAGTGGAACACCAGTCAAGATTGATAACCAAGAGGTTCCCATGAGAGATCACTTTCAATACTTAGGATCATTGATCCATGAGAGTGGAGAGATTGAGAGGGAGGTTATCTAGAGGATCCAAGCGGGTTGGAACAAATGGAGATGTGCATCGGGTGTTTTATGTGATCGGCGGGTGCCACTCAAACTAAAGAAAAAATTCTATAGGATGGCTATAAGGCCAGCCATGCTCTACAGATCAGAGTGTTGGGCAGTTAAGGAACATCATACTCACAGGATGAGTGTCGTAGAAATGAGGATGTTGAGATGGATGAGTGGTAAGACAAAAAAAGATAGAATTAGAAATGAAAATATTAGAGAAAATTTAGGGATAGCACCAATAGGTAACAAGATGAGGGAGATTAGACTTAGATGGTTTAGACATGTTCAAAGGAGACCAACAAAGGCACCAGTTAGAAGGAGTGAGGCAATACAAGTTGAAGGTTCTAAAAGGGTATGGGGAAGGTCCAAAAGAACATGGATAGAAGTGGTGAGGAAAGATTTAAAAACTTTGGGACTAAATGAAGCCATGGTATTTAATAGAGTGGAATGGAGGAATAAGATTCATGTGGCCAACCCCTAATTAGGATAAGGTCTTGATGATATGATGATGATGATGTCATAGAACTACTCTATCAAGAATCAGATTGTCATTGCTTATTAATATGACAAGATAAGTATTGACATCAAGTTTCTGTAGGCCTTTGCATGATAAATTGCAAAGATTAAAGGTCAAGGACATGTATAGATTCTTGACCCAACTGACATTTCTATACTAAAGGAGCATTTGCCATGAACAAATAAATAGAAGATATTATACCTAAGTTCTTCCATTGTGAGAAGGGATAAGCCTTACTGGTTCCCTACAATAGGAGGTAAGTTATAACATATCCTGCTAAATTATGTCATTTAATAAACATGAATATCTATATATGCTAAGTTTTGTATATTTCAATGATTATGTATACAAGTCTCATTGGATGTCGCTAGCATTGGATGTGCATGGTGGGCATGCATTGTTTTTTTATTCTTATGGAGCACACATTTGAGGCCCGTTGATGAAAATGATCAGCATGTATTTATTGTTTCATTCACTTACATTACCTAGATAGCTAATAACTATTATGTTATTGATATCTAATGATTTTTACTTATATATGTGCAGTGCATGTTATAAATGGGCTTAGTTAAAAGATGTAAACGACCCAACAAAACTCTCTTAGAAAAGGCCCAAGATAACCTAAAGTTACAATTACATATGAAATTTGAAATTTTTATCCTATCTTTGTTGTGCAGTGCCCTAAACAACAATCTGATTAAGAGTGTGGGTATTATATTCTAAAGTATATAAGAACTCTCATTCATGAAGGACTTATGATCTTATAGTTTAGAAAGGTAAGACAATTTACCAATCATCATTCTTATGGTTTTCTACATTTCCTAAATGACTCCAAGATATGTCTCAATTGATTTAATACATGTGATCTATAGGCTGATTTGGGAAGCAAAAGGTATTCCTAGTTAGATCTAAGTGACATCAGAAAGGAATGAATTGAATATCTTTTAACTTTTAATTTGTAGATCATTGATGTTATTTAATGTAAATATTTTTATCAATGAAATACAAAATAGAACTTCGTTTCTATGGATACCTTTGTTTTACTTTTGATTGAACTCTATGTGATTTCTTTATTTCAATGAGGTATGTAGAAGGTCAATGTGGAATGTTAGAAGTTAATGTATGTCATAAAATGATTAGAGCCTACAGAAATGAAGTGAATGTGTTCTTTTGTCTAGTGATGGCGATTTTCGAATGTATTTTGGCTATAAGAAGAGTGTACATGGAGAAACCAACAAAAAATACAAAAATTGTGTAGGAAGTTTACATGCTATATAGGATGGTTTTTCGAAAACCATCCTATATTAGACATGTAATATAGGACATTTTTGAAGCCATCTTATATTTGCCATTATTTTATAAGATGGCTGGGTACATACAAGATGGTTTCTTAACCATCTTGTATCTATGTTTTCAACAATCTTATAAACCATTCACTGTAGTAATGAACCCAAGCAAAGTGCAATGATCCAAATTGGTTAGCTAGTGGACTACCTACTAGACAAGCCATGCTAGAAAATTTTCACTAGGTGGATCCAAACATATATGTTATTTTGAGATGTAAAATGGATGGAATAAAAAATAAATGCCTATTTTTTCCAAGGTTATGGTATTTCTTTGAATTTAACATAAGAAAAAGGAGGACAATCCAAAAGCCCAAAATGAAAGGATATATAAAAATATTGAGTAACCAAAGCATTAGGGTTGCATCAGAACCTTGTAATCTATCATAGAATTATAGTTGCCTTGCCAGTGTACTCCCTCTATTCTGGAGAAATGACAAAATGAGATCCTTTTAGGAGCCTATCTCAGTTTACCATTTCTTTTTTTTATATTGCCTCACCATTACCACACACGAAAGTTCCTGAAATTATTATTAGCTTATTTATGAAAAATATCAAGAGACTATATTAGAAGGGAAGAATTTGCCCAACATATGCAGAAGAGTAGGACACCCTACACTTACATTGTCATTAGCCTGATCTCCATGGCCAAAAGGCTGGGCAACGAGATGAATCGCCTTTCAGTGCAATTCTATGTTCCAACTTTGGTGCCATGTCTCATCCATCATATGAAAATAATAAGGATTATTTGGTAATGGCGAGCCTATTTGTGTTCTACTCATTCTAATTGACCTTTGCTTTGGTCAAGTTAATAACGCCAAAGACCATATCATTTGCAAGAATCAAGTCACAAAATTCCGATTGATTGAATAAATCACAACTATTTTTTTGTCAATCAAAGTCATTTACAAAAGTAGGCAAAATTAGACACTAATACAAAATCATCCACATACAATTTCAAAAGCATCAAATTCTCATAAATTATTTCACATCTTAGTGACAAATCAAAATTACCAAAGCTAAATTCACTTCATAGTAAATTTTCATGATTTTATGTTGATTTTCCCTTTCCCTTTCTACATTTGGCAAACATTTGCCTTCTGATTTATTCCTAAAATCCGAACTTCCTAATTAGGATAAGAATGAGGTGAACACTATCAGCAGAACAAGGGCGCATGAACAATATTATTATTATCATCAAAGTTAACAATTACATTATGAGAGAGAGAGAGAGAGAGAGAGAGAGAGAGAGAGAGAGAGAGAGAGAGAGAGAGAGAGAGAGAGAGAGAGAGAGAGAGAGAGAGAGAGAGAGAGAGAGAGAGTGCACGCGTGTTGGGGATGCAAGACAGCCCGGTAGGGTGGGGGTGCAAGCGTGTTTAGGGAAATTACATGACAGCCTGGTTCATAACTACGGAAAGTGCCTGCATTGGTATACGTCCTTACATCCTCTGCTGTATGCTTGTGCTGACGGAAGATGGCCTTCTCCGGTGGCAGGATTGCCTCGTTTCAGTGTACCATAAGTGATATAATTTTTCTGTTGCTGTAGAACCCTTCGACTGATCTCTGAATCCAACTCCATCTCTTCCTCTTCATAGCATTCAGCTATGGAACCATTACATTCTCTCTTGCTTATGATCCTTTCTCCACCAGCCGCAGATGTGGCATCAAGAAGGAATATTGCAAGGAGTGCTACACTGAAACAGCAACATATCTTCAACTGGGCATTTCTCATGGCTTCTTTTTTCTGCATGCCAATGGAATTTGATCTTTTCCTAATAGACCCAATTGCGTGGTTCCAAAATGAAAAAGGGTAAGACACTTGGTAATGAAAGGAACCAGCCACCTAACACAAAGAAAAGTCAAGGCGTGCACGTGAATTTCTTGTGAATGACAAACTAACCTGCATAATTGAAGATCAGGGTTGGTTCCCCGTGGGATGCCCCACTTTTGCATAAAGGTGTTGATCTGGGAAGACGGCATCCGCAAAATCGTGCTATATCTGCACAAATAAAGATCATTTATGTATACGCTCAAGGATATTTTTGTCAATGTATTTCTAGTACAATAATGCTACAAAAGTAGGCATTTGATTTGCACTTTCTCGTCCCTAGCAATTCTTTCGTACTATATTTAAAATAGCAAGGTGCCCCTGCAATTGCAGAGGCTAGACCTATGCCATGGATGCTAAGAAATTAATAAAAAAAATAAAGAAAAGTTATTTCTTAAAATTTTAAAAATTATAAGGTCATGTCGTTACGATTTTTATTTATTCATACACTATCTTAAATAATATACTATTATTATGGTATTAAAATGTATGGCCTTATGCACATGACCGATCTTGCCTAGTTATGACTATATCATAAATTTATAATAAAGATATATGATGTAGTATCTAATAAAATTATGGCTTATGTAATCAATTGTAACCATAATATTAACTTTTAAAATATATATGATAAATGGTGCCCACTAAATAATCATCTTAAGGCAATTCTAGTGTACGAAGTTCTCACCTATGTGGGATTTAGCGAAAGGGTGGACTACAGGGTCTATAGTATGTAGTCTTATCTTGCATCTTTGCAAGAGGCTATTTTCACACTTTGAACCCGTGAACTCAAGGACACATAACAACAACTTTACCATTGCACCAAACTTCTCTTCACTAAATAATTGTAGTATTTCTTCTATATGAAAAAGTGACCTATAGTTGCAGATTTTAGTGGTTGGGTCAAACTTTTGCACCAAAACTAAAAAAAACAGTATGTTTACAAATGATTTTGCAATGACTCTAGACTGTCTTGTTTTTCTGATTTCTTCTTACAAATGTGTAGAATTGCTGATTTTTTTTGCTAGATTTTTTTTTATCCCAAATGTATTTCATTTTTGTGTATTTTGTCTGAAATTTTCTCAAAAATCTTTCCTCTCCAACCCGTTTCGCACCATTCCTCTCTCTCTCATGAACCATGGGTTTTGCTTAATTTTCTCAATTTTCCTTCCCCGAACAGATATTTTTCCACATTTTTCCTCTTCCTACTTTTTCCATAGATCAACTCAAAAATTTCCTTCTAGAGAGAGAGAGAGAGGAATGTGGTGTAAATTCATGGGTGATCCCTTTATTCCCTTTTCACATATTTATATGTAGTGATCTTACAAACTAGTATATAACAAATCTAACAATCCGTAACAATTTCTAACAGCAATTTTGTTGAACCCCTAACCACCCTTTTAATCTTTCACCCTTTTTCCCTTTCAATCTTTTGGATCCATAACATAACTGCCTCCCTTCAAGCCCATCCACTACACTAAAACTTGAGTACAAGTAGAATCCCCAAACTTGACCATTGGACGCTAGAGAATGGAGATAGGTTCAAGAGTAATCTCACCCATATTATCAATAGGTGCCCAAACTAGTAGAGGCATGACATGATCACCAACCTTCTTCTTTAAACATGAAACACGAAATATGGGGTGTATTTTAGAGGTAGATGGCAAGGCTAGTTAGTAAGCAACAAAGCCAATCTTTTGAACAAATTAAAAGGGCCCATAAAAACTAGTAGAGAAGTTGAGATTACGCCAGAGAACAATGGACTATTGTCTATAAGGTTGTAATCTCAGATACACCCAATCTCAAATAAGAAAAAGTCCTCTTCAAGTGTTTCTTATTATAGAACCTCTTCTTAAATTCTTGTGCCATTAACAAATTATGCTTGATAGAAATGAGTGTTTGGGCACATTAGGCAAAGTAATCCTCAATGGTCTGAATTGCTAAAGTACTAGAAACATGAGCGAGCAGGCATGGTGGAGTGCCATACAGAGCTTCATAAGGGGTTATATTGAGAGTAGTATGGTAATATGTATTGTAGCAATATTTGGCTAAAGAAAACTAGGTGTACCAGTGTCTGGGATGGTCTCATGTGAAACATCTCAAATACTACTAAAGACCCTTATTGGGAAATTCAGTTTGACCATCACTTTGAGGGTGGTATGCACTCGACATATCCAATGAAGTACATTGTAATTTAAAAAATTCCTTCCAAAACTAACTGAGAAATACAGAATCAATGCAAATGGAACACTTGATTCATGAAAGTAGCTACAATTAAAGATGTAGTGTAAGGATGAGTCAAAGGAATCAAATGGCTGCTTAGTAAACCGATCCACAATCACCAATATAACTAAGTATCCTTGAGAGGAAGGTAACCCTTTTTTAAAGTCCATAGAAATGTGAGACCATGGATGAGAAGGAATTTCCAAGGGCTGAAGGAACCCAGAAGAATGACCATTCTCTGTCTTATTCCTCTAGCAAACATTAAACCTACATATATACTCGAGATTTCTTTTCATTCTCGTCCAAAAAAAAACCTTTTTTAACATGCTAGTAATAACGGTGATAGCCTTCGTGACCTGCCATGGGATGATCATGGACAAGAGCCAAAACACATATGATGAAAGACAAGTAGGCAGTAAGAAGAGACATCCTTTATAAAGTAATAACCCATCCTGAAAAGGGAAATGGCATAGGGTGCCTTGCTGAACCTTGAACACCAGATTCTGTGGTTAAGGATTAGTTTGATATGCTTGGCGAAATTCCTTTAACCAAATAGGATCAAGAAAAATCAGCAAACAAAGAGATGCCTCTGGTAGGTCAGATTGTTGATGAGATAAAGCATCAGCTACCACATTTTCTTTCCCAGGTTTATACTCTGCAGTAAATTCATAACCCATTAGTTTCAAAACCCACCTCTATTGAGAAGGAGTACCAATTTTCTATTCCAACAGGTATTTAAGACATCTCTGATCCATCCTTATAACAAAGGAGTGTCCCAAGAAGTAGGGATGCCACTTCCACACTACACAAACAAGTGCTAGTAACTCCCATTCATATGCAGATAGACATAGTGCTTGCCTTTTAAGGCTTGACTAAAAAAGGCTATAGGATGTTGTTCCTACATCAAACCTGCACCTAACCCTTCATGCGATGCATCACATACTATGATAAAAGGAAATAGATAAGTTAGGAAGAGCTAAAACTGGTGGCTATGTCATAGCTTCTTTCAGATTCTCAAAAGCATAAGTTGCAACCTCATTCCAATGAAATCCATCCTTTTTTAACAAGTCAGTTAAAGGACTAGCTAACTAAGCATATGATTTGATGAACTTCCTATAATACCCTGTAAGACCAAGAGAACCACTTAAGGACTTGCTATTCCTAGAAAGAGGCTAGTTGATCATAGCAGAAATCTTCTTTGGGTCAACTCGGACACCCTCTGAAGAAACCCCATGTCCAAAGTAATCTATCTTTGAACACCCAAATCTACACTTGGAAAGTCTAGCATATAGCTTATGGAATCGTAAAATGGATAGAACATTTTACAAGTGGGTCAAATGATCCTCCAAGCTCCTACTGTAAACCAGAATATTGTAAAAAAAAAAGTATAACAAAATTGCTCAAGATAGGTTTAAAAATATCATTCATCAAGGCTTGGAAATTTGCTGGGCATTTGTAAGCCCAACAGGCATTACTACAAGCTCATAATGCCCATCATGTGTTCGAAAAGCTATTTTAGATATATCTTCCTCCTTCACATGTATTTGATAATACCCTAACTATAAGTCTAACTTGCAAAAAACCTCAACACCATGTAATTGATCCATGAGCTCATCCACATGTGGGATAGGACAATTATACTTAACAGTTGCTTTATTTAGGGATCGGTAATCAATACACATTCACCATGTCCCATCTGCTTTTTTAACTAGTAACACAGGTGAAGAATAAGAACTTAGGTTCGGATGAATTGCTCTTGAATGTAACAATTCCTAAACTATCTTCTCAATTTCTACTTTCTGAAAATAAGGGTATTGATATGGTCTCTCACAAATAGGTTTATTGCCATCTTTTAATATGATCAAGTGCTCGAAATGTTTGTGAGGTGGTAACTCACGAGGAACATCAAACACATCTCCAAATTTATGTCATGCCTTTTTGACTTCAACAGGAATTTGTGGTACCATTGACTGAGAGTCACTGCTTTGAGATGAAGAAAGCCAACCCCCCTGCGCCAACATTTTTAGGACATTCATTCAAAAAATTTGATGCTTCCACCAATTGTGTATCAGTGTTACTAAGGCCCTAAAAAAACATAGACCCTCCCTTCGTGGACAAATTGCATAGTAAGGCTTGAAAAATTGCACAAAATTGGCCCTATAGTACATAGCCACTGAACACCCAACAATATATCATAACCCCCTAAAGGCAGCACATAATAGTCTAGATATAACAGGTGACCTTGTACATCTATAGGCAAGGCTATCAACTTCCCTTTATCCATAATTGAGTTTCATTAGCAATATAGACTCTTAATTTCTAGACCTTATCAAGAACTAATTGTAGTTGTAAAGCAATTTTTTCATCCAAAAAATTATGACTGCTACCAAAATCCATCAAAGTCATTACTTGCCTACCAGAGATCTTTCCCATGACAGCCATTGTCTCATCTGATCGAGTGCCCTCTAGTGCATGTAAGGAAAGCTTGGGATGTTCCTCCTCCCAATTTACATCCTCCTCACTGCTTGCCCCTTCTATCTCGATGCTATTATCCTCCACTACATCTAAAGAATAATTTTGGAGTCTTATAGCGATGACCCTATTGCCATTTCTCATCACAATTGTAGCAGAGACCATTTTTCCTCCGTTCTTCCATCTGAATGGGAGTGAGGTAGTGGATCCTTAGTTTGTTGGCTATTGCTTCTTTTGGAGGAGGAGGGCCTAAAATGGAAGTTTCACTTGATTCACTGCCCTTCTAGGTTCTTGATTTTTCTGCTAGTTTATACATCATTCTCCTTGATATAAGGAGACTTTCCTCTTACATCTTAGCACAACTAAATGCTTGAATAAGAGAAATAGGATTAAACATATAGACTAGTAGTCGAATATCATCCCTTAATCCACTTAGGAAATAACTAAGTCAATGTTTTTGAAACAACCCTCACCCTATTAGATATAGCTTCAAACTCCATCATATATGTCACTACTATGGATGTTTGCTTGAGATGTGTGAGCATCTTCATTGGATCGTCATATGCATTGGCTCCAAAACACATCTATAATGCTCTGGTAAAGGCTTCTCAGCTTGTAAACACCCTTGACTCCTCTGCATCTTGGAACTAGACGAGAGCCTCATTCTCCACATGGTATGATGGTGTTAAAATCCTTTGAGTTATAGGAACACCATATACTTGAAAATATTGTTCCACCTTATATAGCCAAGCCGTGGGATTTTCTACTACAAAGCATGGAAATTCCAGTCTTACTCGTCCACCATTGAAGGAATGTCCAAAACTGTGGCAACCTAGGTTTTTGAAATATATTTTTGTTATTTATTTTCAAATGGCAGTCGACCAATTTTGTAAAAATTTTAAAAACTTAAGCAGCGAAATTTTTTTTCTTTGAAATTCTTTTCAAAAAACTCGAATGCCGCATTTCACCCACATATACATACATAATATTGTATACAATATATGTTTCCAAAGAAACTCATTTTATTAAAATTGCAGGATTGATCTAGTGGTTCACAAATCAAATAAAAAATTACATCTTATGTCCAAAATACACAAATCAAAATACAATTCAATCCTTTCTACAATAGTACATAGTCTTGATCAACAATATGGTCTTTGTCTTCCCATGTCATACCCTTCCATTCTTTTTTTTTGTATCTAAAATATTATACACATTCAAACATTTACAATATCTCAACAAGCTCTGCTTGGTAGAGGATTTAAGAATATATGAAATCATATAAATCAAAAGTACAGTATTCATAATCATCATATTCCATATGAATCATATAATTCAATTTTCATGAACCATACCATATATGATCATTCTATCATATAATTTATCATGTAACATCTACTATGACAATTCCAAACCACTCACCACTATATTGTATGTGTGTGTGTATACCCGGTCAAAAGACATGAAAATAGTCAATATCACGAACATCAATACTCATACTCAGATATACTAAGTTGATAAATCATCTAGACTTTTATTGGGAAAATACTCCCTCATTAGGATAGTATTGGCATCTCACTATGCTGTGCATCATAATGCAAAATACTCAAGGACTACCATGTTGCAGTCTGATCCGTACTAGCATGCTCGGATAACTGTCTTGTTCACCACTAATACCATAGTGGAAAATATTGTGTCACTGCCCGTATGGGGAGATGGGACTTTCATAGTGGGGTCTTCCCATAATTGCCCCACCCAACTTTTAGCTCCCTCTGGGCAAGGTATCATAATATCATCAAATTTCTGAAAGCGAGTGGCCAAACCCTCATAACTTCCCTGGCATAGCATCCCCAGGCTTATGCCTGTTTAAAACAAAATCACATGCCTCCATGTTTGTGTCTAAAATACTTCTTATACATCTCAGATGATCTATCTATTTATATTATCATCCTCATATTCAATATCCTCATACTAAGGATATAATCTCATTTTTAGATTTCGGGATCCTCATTTATAATGAATGATACCCATGTTCATATAAGTTTAGGGATTAATCATTTATTATAAATGATCCCCATTTCCTTTAATTTGGTATTCATATACCAAATGTTATTAAGTATAAGAATACTCATTTAATACAAATGATATCCATTATTATTATGTTCTTGTCTAAGTTTAGGGGTAATCATAAATGATACCCAAGTATTTATTATGTATTCCATCTAATTTCAATAGTTATTTCTATCTCATATACATGAATTATGGTTCAAATGTAACTAAGCATATTATCATTCTTAAGTATTGTAATGTCTATGTATAACAACAATTCCATAGACCATAGGTCTTGTATTCTTAAAGTTCCACCTACCTTCATGTAGTGATCCATCCCTTCAAATCCTCCATGATTGATGTATGTAATCTATAAATATATACATACTATCATTATTTGTACAATTTTGGATAATCTCATATCTATATTCCTTATCTTATCTTGTCCTTTCATATAAAGGATCTAGATCTATCTTGTGTTCATATAATTCATACAATCTATCTTCCTTAAATAGTGTTTATCTTATTAATCAATAGATCTGATAGTTAGAATGATCTTCTAATCTTTCAGATCAAAGTATTTTCTATCTCTAAGTCTTTGTGTGTCCATATATTTGATCTTGATCTTTCATAGATCCTTTGATCAACAATTTATACTTGTTGATAAAGATCAAGGGCTTAGATCTTCTATTATCTAGTTCTTCTTTGATTTAAGTTCAGTTATTTGATCATCCCTAAGGAAGATGATCCTGGTTCTCTTCCTTGAATCATATTTGATTAAGGGTTTGGGTTATCTAATCTAATGATCTAGATTTGCCTACAACATACATACATGGATACATAATAAAATATAACATTAGGATTCTTATTGTTCTTGATCATTCAAGATCCTATGGACCTTGTTTGATCATCCTTATCTTACTTACAATTTTTATTAAGATTAGATAATTTACTAACCCTTTATGCTATTATTATTATTATTATTATTATTATTATTCAACCAGTTAATGTTTTACTGGTGGAAGACAGCTTATTTCATCCTAAGTCTAGACAGCTCATCTTATTTCCAATTGACTAAGGCTTACTAGTTGAATGGTTGAACACAAAGTGATTACTTCAATCCTCATGTGAGGAGGCGTTTAGACCTCACAACCCACAACAGAAGGTAGGGGAAGAGCGAGGCTCTATTAGAAAACCCCCTTAACCACCATGTGCAGCATTCACTAAAGTGATCTTAGCTTAATCTTTCATAAGGTTCCATGAGCATTTTAACCCGAAGTACTCTTTCTAATTGATTTTAATTAAGTCCATAAACATTTAAAATTATCATTTATGGGGATTCTTATTCTCCTAGTTTGGGCTAAGGATTTGATAATCCTTATATTGTCTTACTAACTATAGCCCTTACTATCATTAAGTCCATGCCATTCATTCCATGTAAATGTCCTTCAACTCTATTTTTTATTTAATTACATTTTCAATGTAATTTACATAACATAAGCATTAAGGCATAAATAAATAAGTAATTTTAATAATTAAATCTACTAAGCAATAAAAGACATTTATAATAACATTAATAATTCAAATAAACACATTTAACATATCACCATGATCCAATGGTCATCTTTTATTCTAATAATCTTTCATCCTATTTAGGATTTTAGATCTTGATCTTTTACTTTTATTAAATCTACTCATTTTCTTAAAGTGATCTCATCACTAGATCATTGATATTATCTTATCACATGATATGATCCTTCTTGATCTAACCAATCAAGAAGATCTTAAGCCATTTTATCCAATTTAAGGGCATAAATCTTAATATATTCCAAATTATCATCATTAAGCCCATCAATCCATATGATCTTAACTTTATATCACCATCCAAATACATCCACACTATCTAATCATCCTTGATCAAACTCATCGAGGAGATTACCATTCACTTTTATGGATTTTACTACTTGTAAGGGTCAAGATCTTAAGATTTAAAAAATAAAATACATCCAACCATTTAATTATTATAATTATATATTTAAATCATTATATAAACTATTTTAAAAGGTCTAATCATGCTTAGTTAATCAGATCATGAAGATCCATGCTCCTTTTTATTATTTTTCTTCTTTTAAGCTAGGTTTCTTGATTCAACACAAATCAATCACTTCTAACCATTGATTACATGTTCCAAAATCATAAGACCATTGGTGGATCAGAATTATAAAGTCTAATCATTCTAAATTTCACTAATTATAGGAATTAGTAATACTTTTCTTTATTAACAGAATTTTATATGTATCAAAACATAAATTTTTTGAGTTTGGTACCTTATAAAAGTAACAAGGAATCTATAGCAACTTTCAAATCTAAAATCAGAGCTAAATTGAGCTCTCAATTGAAGAAACAAGATTTCAATTCAAAAATTAGACGGTTGAGATCATTCCAACAAAAAAGGACAAAAAGTAGAGTGGCCCACCCCTGTTACCATTGTTTATAGGTGATCTAAGAGGGGTGATCAGCTATGGGTAAGACGATCCAAATTTGGACCGTCGAATCACCCTATAGCTAATCACCCTCCATCTCTTCAACATCAAGGGCTAAAATTATGTCTCTTAAGGTTTTTGGGCCCCAGGAAATCATCCAATGACTCAAAAGTTTCATATGAGCTGTCTAAGATGGGGATCTCAAGCTTGTTGTTGGATCCATTGTTCCCAATGGATCAACGGCCAGGGAGATCACCTGGAGGCTAGAGAACCTAAAGAAGGTGCCAAAATGGAAGGGGAATGAAGTGGGTGGCCCACTTGTGTTGGTTCGGTGAAGGAATTTCACAAGAGAAGCTATGTACTAGAGAAATAAAACCCTAGATGTCAAAAATACATATAGCAAAGAAATTCTCCATCGCCATTGCAGAGAAGACTAAAAAATCTGGGGGAAACATATATCCCCATGTGCTTAAAATATTGAATGGTCCAAGATTTGAGTTTAACTATGGGATATGCAAGAAATTTGTGAAAAATATGTTGAAGACAGTGACCTTGCCACAAGTTGTTCTTCATTTTGAGTTTTTGGGCAGTCTAAGAGGTGGATTATCATAAGACCTTAGGGCTTTTGTAGATTTCCTTAGCCCGAACAGATCCAATTATGGAGATCTAGATCTGTGGGCTAGAATTCCATGGATAATTGAATTAGGGTTTCCTAAGCAAAAACCCTAGTTCATCAAGGACGACATGTCCCTGGACACTCCTGATGCAGACATTGGGTCGTCTGCCCTAGTGCGTCTAGGGACATGCCCTCAGAGAAAGAGAGATAGAGAAACATTTTCAGAAATTTTGGGGAGGATTTTGGAGTTTGGATTTTAGGGGATTCTAGGGCAACTCGTGGGGGATTTTTAGAAAAAATTTTGGAAAATTTTATGGGCTACTTATAAGGATTTTTGAATTTTCCATGATTACATGTCATAATTATGTTTCATTTCTTTTCTCACTACCACCTCCTTCTCCACTAATAGTTGGTAGTGGTTTGACTCATGATGGTGGTCTTCCAAACCATTGGCCTGCCTTGTGGGCCCTACATAATTGTGAAAAGACCATTTTGCCCTTTTAATTCCAAAAAGGGAGAAAAATAGGGTCTATTCCTATGAACTCAAAATTGAGTGTACTTTTGATCAATTTTTCAAGTACATTCCAATTTTTTATGTCTTAAGTCTTGGTTATGAGTAAAATTACTATTTTAACCTTTTATTCATAAAAAATGGAGAAAAATAAAGATTTTTCATCCGAACTCAAAATTTGACACACTTATAATCATTCTAATTAGTTTTTCGAGTACATTACAAAAATCCAAGTTTTAAGTATTGATTTTATTTTTATAAAAATGATTTTTTTTGAAACTCAAAGTTCCATTTCCACTTTTAGAATTTCAAATTTTAATCTTTTGATAATTCAATTATATTCACAAAAATTAGGGTTATTACAAGAATTGGCTCCATCACATTCCTAACCTTCTCCGCTACCATATAACATGCTTTCCTTATCTCCTCCCACCAAGGATCTCAACATTTCTTGAACATTATTCATCTACAAAGTGAGGGACTCTAGAACTCTTTCATGTTTACCGGCAGAATTAGAGAGTTGTGAGAGATGTGTACCTGCTTCCATCCCTACTCTAATACCACTGTCATGGAATCTAGTAGTGTGAAATTTTCTTTAGACGTATTCAAGAACGTAAATCTCCTTAAGAAGGAAGAAAGAGAGAGAGGAATAAGGTGTAAATTCATGGGTGATCCCTTTATTCCCTTTTCACATATTTATATGTAGTGATCTTACAAACTAGTATATAACAGATGTAACAATTTGTAACAATTTCGTTGAACCCCTAACCACCCTTTTAATATTTTCCCCCTTTTCCCTTCCAATCTTCCTGACCTATAGCATTTGTATATATCCCTAAATTTAAACTTTCATGTTTTCCAATATGATAAACTCTAAAAAGATTTCTGTCAAGAAGGTATCTTCATCTCTCTCCCTCTCCTCTTCTCTAATGAACAAAATTCAAGTTTTTGTAGGTTTCTAGAATCAGCAAAGCATCAAAATGTAACTAAACTGTTGCTTGTCAATCTTATCTAAGGAACCAATTCTCTATCTTTGGTTTTATTCTATTCATCATTTTTCTTTCATTTGGAAGAAACTCTAGTTCTTCGTTGTTTGATGATTGTTTTTACATTTAATTAGGTTTTAAGTTGTCTCTTAGTTGGATTACATGATGGGTTTTGGTGACATGGGTTAGGATATAGTTTATGACATTTTTGGAGAGATGGGTTTGTTGTTATTTTACAAAAATTAGTCAAATGAAGAAATGGGTTTAATTGTTGTTTTGGATAAATGGGTTTGCAGTTATTTGATAGTTTTTACATGTTACTACAATGGAGATTGTTTGTTAGTTGTATTTACATGCTCAATTTTGGACAGATGGATCTGGTTATAGAGATTGATGGGTTTACTTTGAGAAATGGGTTTGTAGTTGTTTTACAGAAATCAGTCATATATTTTGCTAATTCTTTAAATAGGTTGTCCTACATTTTTCCTTAGTTGCTTAATGAATTTGGACAACCAACTGAGTTGTTGGCTTGTTAACACTAAACTTCGCTATTGAATACTGAATACTTGAACCTCTTAGTTCAACTTAAGGGGAAGTCAAGAGTGTAGAAAGATTGATTTATTTTTATTTTTGTTACAAATGTCATATATAATTTAATGTCATTTTTGTTCATAGGCTTGGTTCTCTCACATTCTTTGGCTTTTCCCTTAGGACCAACAATTTTACTCTCATTAGGGGTTTCTTGCTTGCACTCTGAATCTGCATTACAAGTCTCTTGTATTCTTTCGATGGAATTTTGTATTCTTGAGGACCTTTATCAGGTTCATATCCTTCATGGTTTAAGTTTTTCTAGGGCAAATGGCCGTTAGACATCCCTACTATTATTGTTGTAGTAGCCTGATGGTTACAACATTGCCAATGTATCAAAGTTGAATACTTATTTACCATGCCTATCTTAAGAATGGACTATTGGACAACAAACCACCTAGTAACCAATCATATCTACACCAATCAATTAAATTTAAGACATTGTTTGAAACTACGACATACCTAGGGACGATGGAGGATGTCACAAGGTTCGATCAAATGGAAGAATTTACCGTATGGCAACAATAAGAAATTATGAAGATTTTCTAGATAAATGAAGTATACTGATTATTCCATTTAAACAGAGCCAAATTTTGCATGTTGGAAAGAGAGTTAATCTAAACTGAAAAGAGAAGAAAAACCCCATTAGATACATGCACATAAAGGCAAGGTTATAGTATGACATTAAAATAAGGGTGAAGTCATAATCTCCTTTGACAACCAATTGATCAAACAGCTAGTTTGTATCTATAAGTACTATTTGACATACATCCTTTCCTTTGTGCCTACCACAAAAGGATATGTTATGTGCTAGTAGATGATTTTTTAGTGTTCTGTGCGTTCATAACCAATTCCTTTTATTATGGTGTTAGAATTACATGCTTGTTCTAGGGAAATGGTTTTCTTAATGGGTTTTGCTATGTATGGAGTTCGAACTGTATGCTCCTATCTACTGGTTGTTTATGTTGGATAATAAACTTGATTTGGCCCATTCTTGATATTGAGCTAGATGGATCAATTTGATGGTCCAAACCTATTGTTTATACCTAGAAGACATCTTAGAAATATCTATGATAATATCTTCTATTAATTTTTAAAAACACTACAATTATCTAGTCTAAGATATCTAGAAGAAGGTGATGTCAATATTGATGTAATAAATAAAAAAATATCTAGAAAATATGATGTAAGGAGTGATGTCATATATAAGATATTTTTTAAAAATTCTCTAGAAAGTCATTTGTGACCATTAGATAAAAGTGTGTCAGCACAATGTTAGCCATTTGTTGAGATGTGTCACTAGTATAAAGAGGGATGGTTCGTCACACTTTTTATGAAGCCAAAAATCAAGTAATAGATCCCAAATTCATTATTTTTCATTATTCTTAACTTTCCATCTCCACTTCTTTTCCTTTTGAAGTTTTTCCACCAAAAACCTCTTCCTCCTAAACCAAAACATTAAGCCCACCTTTCTAACAAATTAGTATTAGAGCTAGATTCATTCTTGTAATGCAAATATAAGATGGCAAGTAGAATAATTCATTTTCAATTCCCTCAACTAATTAAAGATAACTATGGAAGTTTTAGTATTCATACAAAGGCCTTATTAAGCTCTAAAGAGGCATGGGAGATTATTGAGAAAGGTTATGAAGAACCTCAAAATGAGGCTTCTTTAACTCCTACCGAAAGGGAGGTCTGGAAAAAGGATAAAAAGAAAGATCAGCAATCTCTTTCTCTCATTTGTCAATGCTTTGATAAAGCCTTGTTTAAGAAGGTCACAAATGTGACCACCTCCAGGCAAGCATGAGAGATTTTTCCAAATGTTCATAAGGGGGTGGACAAGGTGAAAAAGGTTTGTCATCAAACTCTTATAAGTGAGTTTGAAAAACTATATATGGAGGAATCTAAACTATTTATGATTATTTCTATAAAGTCTTGGCCACTGTCAATGAAATGAAGAGAAATGGAGAAAGCTTGAATTATACAAGTGTGATAGAGAAAATTCTTTGTTTACTAACACCAAACTTTGAGTATTTCATCGTTACCATAGAGAAGTCTAAAGATATAGACTCCATGACTATTGGTCAATTCATGGGTTCACTACAACTCATGAAGAAAGTTTTAAAAAAAGAGAGAGAGAAGACACAAGAGCCATTGGAGCATGCAATTTATTAAATAATCTCTTTCAAAGAAGAGAAGACACATTTGAAAATAACAAAAATCAAGGATGTGATCATGATTATGCTTGTAGTCAAGGCAGAGGTCAAGGAAGAGATGGTAGAAGTGGCTATAATCAACCCAATAATGAGGAAAGGGATCTAAAGCTCATAATCTTCAAGAGGTCTTGGAAGAGGAAACAATAATCAAAGGCATGACAAGTCTCAAGTTAGATGTAGTATTTGTCATAAATTTGGACATTATTCTTCTGGCTATAGAATCACTAACCATTTGAACGAGAAAGCCAATCTCGTGGAGGTGAAAGACGAAGTGAACTCACTTTGCTAGTGGCCAACTACAAACAAGAATTAGAGAAGAGAATTATGTGGTGCTTAGATATCAAAGCAAGCAATCATATGAGTGGTGATAATAACATATTTGTGGAGATGGATCAAGCGAATGGCCATGTCACCTTCGTAGATCAATCTAAAGTATTGGTAAAGAGAAAAGGTAAAATACTAAACTCTCTAAAGGTAGAAGCCACCAATTTATTTTTTACGTATATTATGTGTCAAATCTAAAAACAATATTTTGAGTTTGGGGAAACTTCTTAAGAAAGATTGTTATATTTGAAAAATCATTAAGAAAAATTAATTTCCAAAGTTTCAATGGCGAGAAATAGAATGTTCTTGCTAGAAATCAAACATGATAAAATCAAACACCTGAAAGCATGCTTAAAAGATGACTCTTGGCTTTAGCACTTGAGGTTTGGACACTTAAATTTTAGTAGCTTGAAATCAATGTCTACAAAGGGCTTGGTGAATGATTTTTCTCCTATTGATTGTACAAATCAACTATGTGAAGGTTGTTTCTAAAGAAAGCATTCTAGAAAGCCTTTCATAAGGGAGTCAACAAGAATAGCTAAGGAGCCCTGGTCATTTTTCTAGAAAGACTTGGGGATATTTTTTGAAGAAAAGATTAGAAGCATTGCTATCTTTAAAAAATTCAAAGCCATGTATAAAAGGAAGCAAGTATGAAGTTAAAGCCATGATATTCATTATAGGAGGTGAATTCACATCAAAAGAATTTTGTGAAGTAAATGGAATTCATCATCCTTTAACTGCTCCTTGCCCATCGTAACAAATAAATTGACAAAAAGGAAGAAAGCAGGTTCAAAAGCAAGAAATTGCCTAAAGAATTTTGGGATAAAATGATAGATTGTGCAATATACCTTTCAAATCATTGCCCCACCAAAGGTGTAGATGACATGACTCCACAAAAAGCATGGTATGGGAGAAACCTTGATTAGAAGAATGAGAAGCATGTCTTCATTTGCTATGGTAAGCATTCAAAAACCTATAATCTTTAGAACCCAAGCACCAAGAAGATTGTCATTAGTAGATATGCAAAGTTTGATGGAGTAGGCACATTAGATTGGATTTTGAAGAACAATAAAGACTATGACTTCTTACCAATCTTTGAAGACAAATAAGAAGAAGGAGCCAACAAAAGAGATGAAGTTCAAGAACCTACAAACCCAAATCCATCTTCATCACCATCTTCCTCCATTCAAGGCTCAACTCCAAGTTCAATGTGAAAAACCACTGCAGAGTAGAAGCTACAAGAAATTAACAGGTAATGGAGAATTTAAATGAGCTAACTTTCTTTTGTCTATTTGTTGACTGTGAACCTATAGGCTTAAAGAAAGCTATGCAAAGCAAGAAATGGATAGATGTTATGTATACAAAAAGTCAAGTCCATTCCAAGAAATTATACTCAAGAACTAGCAACTCTTCGAAAAGGCCAAAAGGCTATTAGCGTGAAGTTGGTTTACAAAGCAAAGAAGAATAAAAAAGGGAAATTTGAAAGGTATAAAGCAAGATTAGTAGCTAAGGATTACAAGCAAATGTATGGAATAGATTATGAAGAGATATTTACTACCATTGCTCTTGGTTTAGCTTTAAAATTACTCATAAGCACACAAATCACTGTAGTAATTTGCCTGTGAGAGAAGTTGATCCCATGAGGAATCTTACAATTTTGTATATTGATTGGATTTTTATTAAATTACTTATCCTTAGCCAAAGAGAGCTTGGTTTGATTAAATGAGGAAATTAAATGACATAAAAAGGAAAACATGCATAGAATTAGAAACATGAACTAGATGGAAACTTTCTAAAAATAAAGATCTTCAATGGAATTAGAAACTTTCCTAACTAACATGTGTTCAATGAAAGAAACTAATGTAAAATTAGAATGAATTAATCTAGGGAACTTAAACTAATGGAAACTTTCTAAACTTAGAAACTTCATAAAATCTAAACCTAGAAACTTTCTAAACTAATCTACAATGCAAGCAACTAAACAAAGAAATCTAAAATAGAATTAATCAAAGAGACAAGCAATCAATTAGGGAAACACATTCAATCACCATGTGCATGACTCATGGAGTTGTGAGTATGGTTCCTAAAGTGGGAAAGAGGCTAATATGCATGAATTAAAAGCTCATATTCATGAAATTTAATCAAAGCATTAACTAAATAATATAAAATTCTAAATGGGTTTCTAATAAATCAAGCAACTAAGATGCATAGACCTATGAAAGATCTACATGAAATTTTAAGTAAAAAGTCATTCTAGCATGGTACACATGATATTTGAATGGACCTAGGCATGGAAAATGACATGATATAGAAGATCCTAAGATCATAACAATCCACATACAAAAAGCTTTAAGACTAGAAACAAATAAGGGAATTGCTTATCAACCAAATAGATTCATTGAAGTGAAAGTTACATATGAAAGTTGCACATGTACATGGATATAGGAACAGAAAGATGAACACTTTTCTAAGTAGTAAACTCAAGTCATATCAATGCTTAAACATTCTTCAAATCACTCTAATGATCATAGTCTAGTCCATGGTATCATGCATGTGAAAGCAAGGAAGATAATCAAAGAAAATGAGAGCAAGATGATGGGAATGAAATCTATGGAAAGGTGAGGAATCAAAGAACTTCAAGGATAAATAACTTGATTTAAATGCTACTATCTCTTGGTTGCCACTACAAGAGATTTGTGGACCTTGAATACAAGGATCTAAAGCTTAAAATTAGAGGCAACTAGGCAAGGAAACAAAGAAAGGAATGCATATAATGAGGAATCAAAGTAACCAACCAAGGAAATAAGCAAGCAATGAAGACCAACCTTGAAATTACTTTGCAAAACAAGGAAGAAGACGGTGTAGAACTACAAGGAACGGCAGCCAAAAGAGGGAGGCATGGAGCACCTTGAAGGAATAGCCAAGGTAAGTACATTGAAACATTAGGGGAACATGAAGGTGGGATGCATGGAAGGCTAGGTAGGAGATGATATCTCCACCCTTCTACATATGGTGCATCGAAGTCCTAGATGCATTTATAGGTGAGTTGCACGTTCTAACTTACTAGGACACTATATCATTAAGATGGAAAGAATGGTACAGGACTTTAGATAGGAAGGTGAGGTAGTTGAGCAAGAAAGGGAATTAGAAGGTGGAGTTGGTAGAACTCTAAGGAATTAAAATGTAGGAAGCCACCACTTTTCAAGGACTGTGCTATGGAACTCCACTCCTTTTAATTTGTATGGAAAAGAAATGCGGAAAGAGGAGGAAAAGTGGAAAGATAGGGAGATAGAGAGAGAAGAAAGAAAGAAATATAAAGTTTAATGACTCTTCTCCCATTGGTCCACCTTAACATGTGTTAAGTGTTCAATTTTGGTCAAAATATCTCAAATTTAGAGTTCAATTAGATCATCTAACCGTGCATATTTGTAAAATTTAGCTTGATTTTGAATTTGGCTCCAATTGACCATCCAAACTTTAATTTGTCAGAATCAACACTCAGATGATCATTAGAGCTCATTAGATAATTAATGGTGCAGATGGAATGAATTATTAAAGGAAACTCTGTTTTAAAGGAAAGCATGGAGAAGGAAAGATGCTAAGGTGGAAAAGTTTCCAAAGTAAAAATGACTCTTCACTTAAAGGAAACTCGTCACCCCTGGATTCTCTCCTTCTCTATTGGGCTTGACCAAGGAGGATTCCTGTAGCCACCCCTTTTCTTTTCTTCTCTCTTCTCTCCATTGCCACGTTGGTCCTCTTCTTCTCACCCTTGGGTTGGTTAGAGGGGGCAGACTCTCTCTCTCTCTCTCTCTCTCTCTCTCTCTCTCTCTCTCTCTCTCTCTCTCACTCTCTCTCTCTCTCTCTCTCTCTCTCTCTCTCTCTCTCTCTCTCTCTCTCTCTCTCTCTCTCAGCACCTAACTGCCTCACTTCCTAGGGCCCTCCAGCTTCTCCTCCATGCCCAAACCTGTAAACCCCCCTTCTCCTCTCTACCTTCTCTCTTTCTTGCTATCTTCTCCTCTGCCGGCCTTGTTCCAACACCGGATCGTGGCCCCTTCTCCACCTCTATCGGTTCCCTCTACCTTTCCAACACCACTCCTCTCTGCCACTTCAGCAGAAACACACCAGCTCCTCTTCCATTGCGCAACACCCAAAGAAGCCCTCCATCACCACTCCATGGCGATCACGGTGCTCCATCGACCACACTCTCCCTCAATCTAGCACATCCTCAACCCAATTGCCACCATCTCCCTTGTCACTACTTTCCTCTCTTCCTCTCACCCCCATCGACTGGACCTCTTCAGCCAAGCTAACCCACCAAGCCTTGGTTGGATCATGTGCCCATCTCTGATCCATCTTCATCGCACCACACACCACCAGCCCCATCTTTATCTCTTCATCTCCTCCTCTCTGGCTTGCTAAGTAGAGGAAACCCAAAATTGGGATTCTCCTCTTTCCCTTACCTTCTTCCCCATCTCCAGCCAAGCTTCTCTCTCTCTCTCTCTCTCTCTCTCTCTCTCTCTCTCTCTCTCTCTCTCTCTCTCTCTCTCTCTCTCTCTCTCTCTCTCTCTCTCTCTCTTGTTCTTCTACCTAGATCACCTGCTCTCTCTCTCACTCTCATGTTCTTCTACTCAGATCACCGACTCTGCCCCAGTTTCTTCGACCAGCCCAGGCGTTGTCATCAACCTGTCTACACCTTTCCTCCTTTTCCCCTCCTCTCTTCTCCTCTTCTCCTCTTCTTTTCTTCTCTTTCCCTTTTCCTCCTCTTCCTCATCTAGCGTTTCTCAGCGTCCTCGGCGGCCTGGAAATGAAAACCCAATCCGGGTTTCCCACGTTTCCTTCTTTTCTCTCTTCTCCCCCATCTTGCCCCCTTCTTTCTCCTCTTCCTCCTCCTCCTTCCCCTCTGGTTCATCTTCTCCTCATTGAGTTTCTTCCTTAGTTTTCGTTTAAAACCAACAAATAAAAAAAATTCCAAAACTGCCCTTAGTGAAAAAATTGAAATTCTACTTACATCCCTATTTTGTCTTTTCCTCTATCCTTATTTTACTTTATCCGTGTTCTCTATTATTCTGTTAGTAATCCAAGGACAATGCTTATCCACGAACATTGTAATTCAGGGATGTTTAACTAGTTTCATTATATGTTTTCTTGACTTAGACTTTCTATAAATTGCATCATTTCAATAAAGCTGAATATTTATTTTACTATTACTTTAATTCTATTATTTTCTTCAATTTTTAGAGAATTAAATTTTATTTAAGCTTCTTAATTTTTAAAGTGAGTCCTTGAAGGATTGACCCATATTTGCATAACTATACTGCAATAGCCCATGTACTTGCGATTAAACATCAACAAGTTTTTGGCACCATTGTCGGGGATTTGCAACAAAGTTTTCATAAAATTTAATTAAAATTTTAAAAATAAATATAAAATATAAAAAATTAGGAATTGCATTTTTTTCAACATTTTATGCACTTTTAGGTGCATCTTTATTTATTTTTAGTGCATAAACACTTTATTTCTTGAATTTGGTACTGATTGCTATCTTTCTTTTTCAAGAAATTGGCAAGTGGAGCATCATCAATTAAATAGATTTTCCTTGCTTTCTTATATTAGGAATTTTTATTTATTTTTAGTGAATCTTGTAGTGAGGCCCCTTTGTAATTTGTACTTCTAATTTCAATTTTAAAGGGTTGTATAATATAGGGCAAGTGTGGGATAAGGTGGCCCACACTTAATCTTCTTCAGAAACCCCATTATAAGTTTTCTCACTCATATATTTTCTAGATTACGATTTGCATTTAAAGTAAATTTGCATTATTTGCATTAGTTTATTATTTTTAATTGCATCTTAGGACACATCTAATGCTTTAAGGTGATTTATATGCTGATCGAATTGCCATGGTGTATGAAAATTAATTAGTAATGGCATTGAACCCCACAAGATCAAGGGTGGATTTCATCACCACTCCTTGGCCCACCTAGGATAATCACTAAAGCACGCAACCCCACCATTAACATTAAGTTAAAATCAATTAGAAGAGACCTATAAGGTTATCACATGCTCATAGGACCCTCTTAATAGGACACGATTTACTATCACTCTAGTGGATTTTGATCACTATGGTTATTGGGTGTTATCTAATAGAGCCTCGCTCTCCCCCCACCTCCTATTGATGTTTGTCGAGGTCTAAACACCTCCTTGCATGATGATTGTATTAACCACCTTAGGTAGAACCTAACTTATAAGGAGTAATCAACTCCTAAAGAGAGGAGGAGTATTTGATTAGGCTAATTAAAAGTATCATCCCCACAGAAAATTAAGAAAATCAAAATATCTATGCTTGTTAGCCTTAAGGGATTGCTTGATTATGTCCTTGATTGTGCATCATTCTAGGAAGTTCGGTTTCATCATTTAGGTTAGTTTTGTCCAAAACAAAACAAAACAAAAAGAAAGAAAGAAAGAAAAGAAAAGAAAAGAGAAAGACATGATAAGTTGCACCTAGTGAATAATTTAAACACTGATAAAAAGGGTAATTTACACCCTGACATTAATAAAGAAGATATTTACTCATGGAGAAACAATCCACTCTTTAATGATGATGAACCACCTTTCATCTTGGATATTGATGATGTTTCTTCATGGACAAGCAATCCTCTCTTTAATGCTGATGATCCTCCACGTCTATTTAATGATGATATACATTAATGGAGGAATCATTTTTAACTATAT
The DNA here is from genome assembly GCA_035236585.1 of Warburgia ugandensis. Lineage (NCBI taxonomy): Eukaryota > Viridiplantae > Streptophyta > Magnoliopsida > Canellales > Canellaceae > Warburgia > Warburgia ugandensis. Next base: position 14,319,274 of record CP141131.1, read on the forward strand.
GAGAATAGGAGAAAGGACCAACATAAAACACATGAGGATAATTGGCATAACCAAAATCCTTGTGGGAGGACATTAAGAGACTATTTACAGCCTAATTATACCAGCACACTTTCATATATACTTTTACCACTAAATACTAGTACTACTGAATTAAAGGTGGGGGTGATTCAACTGCTTCCTAAATTCTATGGGTTAGATAGTGAGAGTCCTTACAAGCATTTAAAAGAATTCGATGAAGTGTGCATGACCCAACATACACAAAACATCAAATTAGATATGGTAAGACTCAAACTATTTTGTTTTTCCTTAAAAGAAAAGGCTAAGATGTGGTTTCATTCACTACCATCAGGTTCCATACAATCATGGGAAGAAATGGCTAGGAAGTTCTTGAATAAGTTCTTTCCTATACATAAGACAAATGCTCTCTATCGAAATATAATGAATTTTACCCAAACGAATAATGAAACTTTCTATCAATGTTGGGAAAGATTTAAAGAATTATCATTAACTTGTCCACATCATGGATACGAACTTTGGCATATCATTACCTTCTTTTATAAAGGACTTAAATCTGATATGTGCCAGTTTGTTGAAATGATGTGCAATGGTAATTTCTTAAACAAACAACCTGAAGAGGCGCATGATTATTTGGAATGGTTTGCAAAGAGTGCACAAACTTGGGTTGATTTAGAAAAAGTAGGTTTCCCAAACAACCCTAAGTCCATCATCACATCCTCTAAGGGAGAAATATATGCTACGACTGAAAAAGATGATATGAAAATAACATCTCTAGATAGAATAGTTGAGGCAATGGAAATGGAAAAATGTGCCTCTAAGAAAGTCAAACATATGTGTGATATTTGTGAAAGTAATACACACCCCACTCAAGAATGTCCCATTGCTCTTGCATTTTAGGATGCACTTCATGAATTGACACATTCTTATGAGCAACATTTTTCTCCATTTTTAGAGACATATAATTCCAACTTGAGTAATCATTCTACTATCACAAATGAATACAATGCTAATGTTTCATAGAAGGCTCAACACCAACCTTATTACCAAAACAAGGACCACTTGCTCTTGGACCTTACCTTCCTCCACATAAGAGGAAAGTGGATGATAGTTTCCATCAAGTCATGCAATACCAGGAGAAGAAAATTGCTCAAATTAAAGCCCAATTAAAAGAGAACACAAATTCCATGACTAAATTGAAGGACATGATGTCTCAAATGCTACAGACCATTAATAAAGAGGAATGTCCTATCCCACCAAATTGATATCTTGATGATATGGATGTGGGAGATGAGATTAATTCTTTATTTACAGACATGGAACAAACAAAGGTAGCTACCATTATTCATAGTTGTAACAAAATTGAGCAATTTGGTCCTAAAAAGGCTGAAATAGTATCAAAACCTGTCAGAAAAAGAGATGAACTTATTGATTAGAAAAATGTCACCCCCATTAAGTAATATGACATCCTTACTCTATTTTCAAAAAGGTTACATCGAACTCCCACAATTGTCTCTAATTATGAGAAGCAACCTAAAGATAAATTTATCTTGCCTTGTGATAAAATGAAAAATTTTAAAGTGCAAGAAAAATTTATTCATCATTCCTTTTTACAGGCTCATCCAGCTCATTTCGTATGGGACCCAAGGAAGTTTCGAACTCATAATATTTTTCCTCTGAAAATTTTCATCTGAAAAAAGTATGTAGCTTAGTTTTTACTTTCTTCCTTTTCCTTTTCAGATTTTTTTCTATATCTCTCAAAAAAATTAGCATTTCTCAATGTATTATCATCATCCTACTTTTAAACATTGAGGACAATGTTTCTCTCAGGTTGGGGGTGTAGAATTCTAGCAAATTCTATTTTTTAAAATTTTTTTAGGTGATTTTCTTTATTTTTCAAAAAAAAATGGGGGAGAAAATTTTTTGAAAATTTTTTAGGTTGTTTCCCACATTATGATGATAATTGGATTTTCTAGAGTAAAATTTGGATAACTTTAGCTTATTAATGGAATTGAATATGATTAATTCATCATTTTACTTATTTTCTAAAGTATTCTATGAAAGCAAAGTCTCGGATCACATATGTACACGTAGTTGTATATAAATAGTCTAAGTTGATAAGTAGCTATAACTTAGAAATTCTTAAGAAATTTAGTAGAGACCTATAACCTAAGTGAGTTTTGGAGTCATTCATTCATTTTGAGAGGTTATAAATGTTCCTAATTTTTTTTAGCGTGCTTAAAGAAAATTGATCTCCAACTCTTAAATTTGGCTAATTACCTGAATAATTAGAATACTACCTTTAAAATTCTGGAAGTTCATTAAATTTGATAGATTATAGAAACCTAGAAAATGATTTAGGCTATCGTTGTTGTTACCCTAGAGACATAAAGCCTACTCATAAGTATTTTTACCACTAGTTAGCCAACTTGAGCCTTCAATATAAGCCTTTTTCTTTTGTCACCTAAATTACCCTTTACCCATATTAACCTAGTATAAATTATCCACTACCCATTTTTCTTTGAAAAATAAGTTAGAGAGGAATGAAGAAATACCTTTTAGTTGCAATAAAAGTTGAAAAGTGGATATCAAGAAAAGAAATATTCTTTGAAGTGATTCAAAAGTGTGAAAATAAAGAAAAGTGTTAAAGAAGAAAAAGTTTGAAGAATACAAAGAAAAGTGGAAAAAGAAATATTCACTTCAGCAAAGGAAAGAAAGAGTTGTCAACTTTAATAGACAACCTCTACTTATTTTTTGAAGAAACTTTAAATACCCTTTCTTTGGTACCCTGTCCTAAGCCTATATTTCGTCCCAATTAAAGACCTTAATTATACGAGAAGTATGGTCTTGATGAGGAAATGAATGGATAGGATCTAAAAGAGTGATATTTCTAAATATTCAAAAGTAATGACATCCATTCTAAAGGGATCAAAACAATTAAATTCCTTAGCAACTCCCATTTTTCATGAGAATATGTGAGATAAATTTGCTTTTATTGACTCAACTCAGATAATTAAAAGACAGATATGATTTGACCCCTATATTTGAGAGATGTTGTTTTTGAGCATACGTTTATTAGTGAGGATTGAGGTCAAAACATATTTTCGATGGAGTTCAAAAGTTAGAAGTTTACTTAGAGATCAAGATGATTCTATATGTAGACTGTATAAAGCACACACTCACTCTGAGATCTGAGCTTAAGGAGAATGACTTTGGCATATGGGTAGGGTTTTGAATTCTTTAGTCATTTTTATTAGTATGCTAAAGTTGATATGATTTATTGAAGATAATTCTCTAAGAAAAAAGAGGAGTTGACTTAAAAATAATTTTTGAAATCTTGAAAATTTTCAAAAATTGGTTGTTCTCATGTTTTGCTCGGGACTAGCAAAATGCTCGGTGGGGGTGTATTAAGTGTTCAATTTTAGTCAAAATACCCCTGATTTAGCATTCAATTAGATCATCTAACCATCCATATTTGTAAAATTTAGCTTGATTTTGAATTTAGCTCTAATTGACCATCCAAACTTTAATTTGTCAAAATCAACACTCAGATGATCATTAGAGCTCATCAGATGATTAATGTACTGTTAACATGATTCTAATTTGATCTTTTATTTTGCAGATCAACCAAAAGTGGCCTGGATGGCTCAGATCAAAAGTCAAATAGTGGAGATTACACATCAAAGATTAATGATGCAGATGGACTGAATTATTAAAGGATACTCTGTTTTAAAGGAAAGTATGGAGAAGGAAAGCTACTAAGGTGGAAAAGTTTCCAAAGTAAAAAGGACTCTTCACTTTAAAGGAAACCCATCACCCCTGGATTCCCTCCTCTATTGGGCTTGCCCAAGGAGAAAACCTGTAACCACCCCTTTTCATTTCTTCTCTCTTCTCTCCATTCCCACGTTGGTCCTCCTCTTCTCACCCTTGGGTTAGTTAGAGGGGGCAGACTCTCTCTCTCCATTCTCTCTTTCTCGTTTATGTACTCCCCACTCTCACCCTTCATCTGTCAACACCCAACTGCCTCACTTCCCAGGCCCCTCCAGCTTCTCCTCCATATCCTCCATGCCCAAACCCATAAATCCCCTCTCTTGTTCATGTTGTCTCTCTTGCTTACTATCTTCTCCTCCGCCGGCCCTATTCCAACACCGGATCATGACCCCTTCTCCACCTCTACCCGGTTCCCTCTACCTTTCCAACACCACTCCTCTTTGCCGCTCCGACAGAAATGCACCAGCTCCTCTTCCATCGCGCAGCACCTGAAGTAGCCCTCCATCACTGCTCCACAGCAATCATGGTGCTCCCTTGTTCACTGCTTTCATCTCTTCCTCTCATCCCCATCAGCCAGACCTCTTCAGCCAGGCTGACCCACCAAGCCTAGGCTAGATCGGATGCCCATCTCCCATCGATCTTCATTGCACTGCACACCACTAGCCCTAGCTTTATCTCTTCATCTCCTCTTCTCTGGTCGGCTAAGCAGAGGAAACCCAAAATTGGGATTCTCCTCTTTCCCTCACCTTCTTCCCCATCTCTAGCCAACCTTCATTAGACTAGCACCCTGCCCAGATTACAAGCTTTGCCCCAATTTCTCCAGTCATCCCAGGCATTGTCGCCGACCGATCTACACCTTTCCTCCTTTTCCAATCCTCTCTTCTCCTCTTCTCCTCTTCTTCTTTTCTTCTCTTTCCTTTTTCCTCCTCTTCCTCATCCGGCATTTCTCTGTGTCGTCGGCAGCCTAGAAATGGAAATCCAATCCAAGTTTCCCATGTTTCCTCCTTTTCTCTTTTCTCCTGCAACTTCCCCCCTTCTTCCTTCTTCCCCCTTCTTTCTCCTCTTCTTCCTCCTCCTTCCACTCCAGCTCATCTTCTCCTCATTGGGTTTCTTCCCTGGTTTTCGTTTAAAACCAAAAAATCAAAAAAATTCCAAAACTGCCCATAGTGAAAAAATTGAAATTCCACTCACATCCCTATTTTGTCTTTTCCTCTATCCTTGTTTTACTATATCTGTGTTCTATATTATTCTACCAGTAATCCAAGGACAATGCTTATCCATGGATAGTGAAATTTAGGGATGTTTAATGAGTTTCATTTTATGTTTTCTAGACTTAGACTTTCTGTAAATTGCATCATTTCAATAAAGTTGAATATTTATTTTACTGTTAGTTTAATTATGTTATTTTATTTAATTTTTAGAGAATTAATTTTTATTTAAATACCTTAATTTTTAAAGCGGGTCCCTGAGGGATCGACTCATATTTGCATAGCTATACTGCAATAGCACGTGCACTTGCGGTTAAACATCAATAACATGCATATATTCCATGTAATAATCTTGACAGATCCTTACTAATTGTACTTGGAAAATCACTTTTTTGCTATGGATAATTACTTTCCAATATTGTGAATCCATGTGACATTGACTTAAGTGGCTTCTTCGATCTTTGTAGATCGAATTCTTCGCAAGAGCAAGACTTATATGGTGCTTGAGCGGCTTAGTCCCCTGCCTTCAAGCATTGAATGGCTTATCATCCTCTAGCATGACTTATATGGATTAGGTGGCTTACATGTATGACTCCAAATCTCATGCAAAGGTGGTAAAATTGCATGGCTTTTGAATGGACACATTCTAGTCACCTTTGGAATGATAATGTTTAGGTCATGTCTCTCTCTCTCTCTCTCTCTCTCTCTCTCTCTCTCTCTCTCTCTCTCTCTCTCTCTCTCTCTCTTTTAATCTTGATCTTCAATCCTCATTTGAATTGATATTGGCCATTGGATGATCTTCTCTACACCTACAAAAGAGTTAAAAAAACTTAATTAAATCCTAAAATATTATAATTATTCACATAGTTACTCTAGACTAGCTCATGAACCTACCAAATATCAAAATTTTGAATCATTAGCTCAGAAATGGAAGTGTTATGAATTTCTAGAAAAATCCTAGAATAATACCTATAATTTATAACACATGAGATGCTAATTGGGTACTTTTTATACAAAATTAAATATTTATTAGTTCTATTAAAGACTATAAGATTGATAATTTCTCTAGACACACAAAATATTTGGAAAATACATCAAATGGATTTGGTCCACATTCTTGAATGGCCTCCTTGAGGAAGTTTCTGTGGAGCAACCCATGGGGTACATGGTTAAAGAACAAGAATACAAAATTTTATAATTAAAAAGGCTTTATATGGCTTAAAACAAGCTCTAAGAGGATGGAATAGTAGAACTGACAAATATTTTGTGAAAATAGGCTTCATAAAATGTCCAAGCGAACATGCTCTCCATGTAAAGACCAATAAAATGGATATATATTTCTTGTTTATTTGTATGTAGATGATCTCATTTTCATATGAAATAATCCAAGCACATTTTATGACTTCAAGAAGGTTATGAGCTATAAACTTGAGAAGATCAATATCGGCCTTATGTCCTATTATCTAGAGCAAAAGTGGAGTAAGGCAGTAATGAGTAGGATTTGGAACAATTTTCCATTAGAGCCTATAAGTAGTTCATATACAGAATGAATCAATTCCTCAAGTTTTCAGTTGAGAATGTTAATGATGATAACATCTTGTAATCATGTAGCAAATGTTGCAACAACAATAGAAAGAATCATGAAGACATAGTTGGTGACATCTTATTTAATAGCTTTCCTTCTACTCATAGCTTCTAGTTCAAGCATGGCAACCATTTGATCGCTTCTATGCCTATAAATGAAATTTTTATTCCTAATGAGCCATAAACCTACCATGAAATGATCTGGGATGTGTTTGGAATTGAAGGTGAGACAAATGAACCAATACATGAAGGTACAAAGGTTACAAGTGTAGAACATGGGAAGTTCCACAAGCTAGTAAAAGATGATGAGCAAGAGTTGTAACTTGGCTGTACAAAGTTTACCAAACTTTCTTTCATTGTTCACTTATTTCTCATTAAGTGTATATCTGAATAAGATGATAAATCATTTCCAATGACTAAATTGTTGAAAGAGCTACTACTTGCAGTTGAGTATTTCCCAAATTATTTTATGCAACAAAAAAGATCATTGGATAGCTAAGGCCTTGACTATAATGAAATTAATGCACGTCCAACTGGTTGTATGCTGCACTAGAAGGAGTGTGTCATGAAGGATGCTTGTGAATTTTTTCATGCTTCTAGATAGAAAATTTTCAAACATCAAAGGAAGATCAAATGAAACTAGCCTAAAAATTCTAACCAAATTTCTTCATCACTTCCCCTTAAAGCCAAGTATTTGCACGTTGTTCATGTATTAAAAATAAAAAAGCTTCGCACATGAGGTTGCATAAAGGTTATTGCAAGAAAGATGAAATTCTAAGGCATCTTGCTAATTCCCTAGTATTGAAAGATTTCAAATATTGACATAGATCATTCTCTTTGGAGCTTCATAATGTTAGAGTCAGTTTAGCAAGTGACGGTTTTCAACATTTCACGACAATCAACACAACTCATAGCACAAGGACTGCTATTGAGATGCTATATAACTTGCCACCATAGATGTCCATGAACCTGTAGTAACCCAAATTTCTATGTAAAAATTTTATAATAAAGTTTAAGGACAAATTAGTCAATTAAAATTTTGATATATCTGATGGAAAAATGTTGTTTAAACTATACCAAAATAAATAGCACAATTTTGAACAAAATGTGTTCTAAATAGCATAATGTCATGTTAGTTAGTTTAATTAACTAGTTAGTTAGTTTTAAGTGAGATCATAAATTAATAACTAAGTTTATTAATAAAAGTGGTTAACTAACTAGTTCATTTATACTTTGTTTACAATTAATCAGATAATAAGTACTGGAAATTAGATAAAAGTAAAATACTAACTTAAATAGAGAAAAATGCTATGATCTAAAATAAATTATAAATCTAGAAAACATCTCATCAAATGCAAAATTAATTCAGATTCAAATATAAAGACCTATAAATGCTAGATCTAAACATTTCTTCCAATCATGAATCTAGGACATTCAATCCAAATCAAACTAGATCTAGACATTCAAAGGTTAATTAGATGTAGATCTAGAAACATTCAACTAATTAAACCCAACATTAAAATCATTCATTTTAAGATCCAAACATTTAATCCAATCTTTAGATCCAAGATGTCCAAATTATATCAAATCAGATTTGACCATTGAAAAGGAATTTAAGTTCAGATATAAAATGATTCAATGAATTTAAAACCATATCTGAAATTTAATTAGATTTAAATTCTTCCCTTTTAAATAAGTCACAAGAAAGAGCATCTCATTTGAAATATTGACTTCTATCTTTTCTTAGCTTTTCCTTGAAATCAAAATGAAAAAAAAATCCATACTAAGAAGGATTTAATTTGAAATTTGGAGAAGAATCAAACTAGAAAAGAATTCTATCGGCATATCAAAACAAGAAAATCACAAAAAGCTTAGAGGAAGATTGTAGATCACAAGCCAATAAGTACACTTTGGGTTTAAATTTGATTTATATATCCAGTTCAACTTGTATAATATTATCCATAGATCGATTCATATATTTATTCTAAATTATGATTCATGCTAAACCACAAAAATCAATATATATATATATATATATATGCACTGTTGTACTAATCTAAGATTTGATCTTAAAATACTTAAAATCCAATATATGTTGTCATGACCATGAAATATAATCTACAATTGAGATTTATATGTATGATCTAGTGATCTAAATCTTGCGTTCAAGGTTAATTGGCATGATCTGTAATAGTTTATACCTTATATGATGGTTAATAATTTGATCCAATAGAAATCCAATTTAGAAGATGTATGTTCATGACTCAAATTGATCTATGATTGGAGACCATGAGTAGGATTTATAGTGGTATATACATTAGATTACAAAGTTAATATGCAAGATTTATATTTTGTATGTTCTATAGTGAATTGATCTAACAATTACAATTCGATATATTTGATATATGAGCATATCTACCGTTGTTGTTTTAAATAAACTCACAAGTGCATGAATTGTTTGCAATGTAGCACACTTAGTGAGGTCAATCCCACAAGGAGTTGGACTAATTTACTACTAGTAGTTCCTATTTTAAACTATCTAACCTAGCCAAATTCAAGTGATTTTTAACTGAAACTAAGAATGGAAACTCTAACATAAAAATTGGAAACTATGCAAAAACAAGAAACATACTAAATTGAAAACTTTACTAAAATATGCACTTTCTAAAATTAAACTTTCCTAAATTGAAGATTTTCTAATTTGATGACTTTCTTAAAATAAAAACTATCCTAAAGTGAAAACTTTCCCTAATTGAAGATTTAACAACTTTCTTGAATTAAATTTCCTAAGAATGAAATTAATCAACTAGAATATGGAAAACATACTTTAACATATGCTTTCTTAATCATGCAACTGTCTAAGGAATATAGTGGGAATCAAGAGGATGAACTTTAACAACTAACAACAAACTAAACAAGATCAACTTAATTACTTTTTCCTACTTGAATGAATGCCATAACTTGGAATCTATTAACTCACCAAATCACTCAAAGTTATGTGTTCCATCCATGGCTTACATGCATAGTTCCAACATGTTTTGATAAATGCATTTCAAGTAAAAAAGCAATTCAACAAGGTTTTCCAACTCTAGCACTAAGGTCCCCCTTAATCATGCATTCCATCCTTGGATTGGATGCACAGTTTCAAAGATCTTTTAATTAGATTGCTGGAAACTTTAGAAGTAAACATCCACTTCCTTAATATCCCATCAACATAAAGCAAATGATTAAGAAGAATCATGGGCAATAATCAAGTAAAAAGCATTCCATTAATCATTAAAAGTTTATGGCATACAATGGATTACATGGAAGATAGCCGTCCACTTTTGAATGAAACACACCACTATTCCTTCTAGCTTGAATCCAAAAACAATTACTAATAAAGATTCATTCTCCAACAAAGCTTGATATTCAAAGGAAATCTTATGGCATGTAAGCAAAGATCAATGGAGACTAATGAAAAATGATGCTGGAAGTTAAAGGAATCTAAAAGAAAACTCAAAAGCTATGAAAAGAAAAGGGAAAAGTAGATTCAAGATGATTTCCCTTGCTGTCACTCCAAGGAAAAACCAACCTTGAATCTTGTTTTTAAGGAAAGGCACAACAAAAGAGACAAGGAAGAACAAGCATGGAAAGAACAAAGGAAAACAAGAAAGGAATCAAGAGAAACAAACATTAAAAGTTGAAGCAAACACACTCAAAACCAAGTGCGGAACACTTCTAGAAGATTTCACACACCTTTAGGAAGAAAGAAGCACCCAAGGAGTCCACAAATCAAAGGCATAAGAGAGAAGAATGGAGAAGATGGAAGAGGATGTCTCCTTCTAAGGGAGGAGGCGTCTTTTACCTTTTGTGAAAATTATCCCTCACTTATGTTTTTTTGTGAAGTTTTGTAACTTTTCTCCTATTTTCTTTAGGGTACTCTAATAACAAGATGTGGTGGAGATTAAATCAAGCTATTTTTTATGGTTACAATAAGGGAAAGGCTAAAGTGTCCAATTATGAAAGTGGGTGGAAGGTGACTGGGACAAATGAAGGGAAGTAGGTGGGAGACACCTACTTTTTAGGAAGGGGGCATCCTCTCCTTCAAAAATCATTGAAGGGCCTAAAAGTTAGGAAAGTGGGGTATAGTGATAAGGTGGAAAAGAGATGGGAAGAGGAAAAGAGAGTGAGAGGAAAGAGGGGTGTAGAAGAACTTAGGAAAGTGAAGTGATATGGAATTTTATTTTATTTTTTATTTTATTAGTTGAATGGTTTCTTAAAGAATTGAGATTGGTTGGGTGGTTAGAATAGGAGTTTAGAAAGGTGGAAAAGTTATGGAATGGTGGGACTCTTGGATGAAAAGTCAAATTCGCGATGGTCTTTGGTGTTGGGATGCAAATTGAAGAAAAAGTAGGAAAAAGTGAGAAAAAAATAAAAATGGGTTGCTCTTATACCATTGATCCACATGACGTATTATTTTACTAGATTTTCCTCAATTATCTCATGGATAACTCTCTTGAATCTCCTCCAATCATAACCTTCCATTTACCTTAGCTTGATGGCTTAGATGACTAACTTTGAAAGCTTCATTGGCTAAGCTTCATGGCTAGCTTAGGAGGCTTCCTTGGCTTGAATTCCTTAGCTTGCCAACTTGTTTCATGACTTATATGGCTAAGGTGGCTTAAGTGGCTTCCATGCAAAGGTTGTGGAATCACATGGCTTAGTTCATGGACCTACTTTGGCCATCTTGAGGTACTTTAATCTCATCCCTTCTTGACCCATAAGATGATCTTGGCCTTTGGTTTATGTCAAAGTGATAAATTTGTGGCTTTGACTTGATCATTTGATCTTAATCTTCAATTTCATCCCGATGAATCTTGGTCATTTGATCAACATCTTACTCCCTACAAAAAGTGAAAAATCCTAATTAAATCCTAGAAAAAATTGATTAATCACATACTTACCTTGGATTACCTTCTGGACCTACAAAGTAATAAAATTTTTCTTCATTAGGTCAAAAATATATGTGTTACGAATTTTGGTCCAAAGGTCTAATTTAATGCTATAAGTTGTAACACATGGGTACTAATTGGGTGGCTTTTATGCAAAATTAAACACTTAACATCTACCTTTAAAATTCATTCACAAGATCTATGTTAATCCATGTACCGATCTAGGTCCCAACAACACATATATTTTCTACTTTGGTTGAAGCCTCATGATTTTTCTCTTCCTCATACGAAAAACACATATCAGAGTCGTTGGACCCAAAAAGTGACCACATGCAAGGATGCGTGTTCTCTAATAGTGAAAAAAGGAGCCTAAAGGGGACTCTTGGTGGACAGTCCTGAAGAGAGCATACTAAGCTGCATGATAGTTGGCTTTAGGTGGTCCTAAGATTTTAGTCCCATATTGCTTGAGGAGAAGAAGACTAGGCTAGTTATAAGACTTGAGTATCCCTTTTAGTACATATGTGTTTCCTTACAGTGAAAAGAAAAATAGTGAGGTTTTGGCACAAGCAAACAATATATGTACTGTTGGGACCTAGGAGACTATTGTGACGACCTGGGTTTTTGAAACATGATTTGTAAAGTATTTTGAAAGGCAGGGCCCTTAAAAGTGTAAAAAACTTTTGCAAAACAAAGCAGGGAAAATTCTTTTCTTTAGAACTTATTTTGAAAACCCAAGTCACTACTTCATACATAACATAAGTACAATTTGTGTACAAAATAAAATTTCATTGAAGGAATATACTTTTATTAAACTCCAAGATCCATCAAGTGGTTCACAGTATAGTCAAATCTACTACAATACTTGTCCAAATTACATAATCCAAAACTCAAGCTCACCATACAATAAAACTCTCAACAAAGAAAAATACATGTCTTCAAGGGTATACCTTGAAGATTATTTTCTTCAAGTCTTCTATAGTCTTCAACTCCTAACTCTCCTTCCTTGTATCTGAGATATTGCAACAATTACAATATCTCAGCAAGAAATGCTTGGTAGGGGATTCAAGAAACATAACATTGACAATGTAATTCCAATACTTCATAATCTCATTATCCTCAAACATACTCTTTACTTTGTAAGTTATGTATATCTATATACATACATACCCTTCATGGGTAAACTAGTTAAATTTGTGAAAGTAGTCAAATATCATTCCCAACTAAGTTAATCAATTCTCTTCATTTTGAGAATTGAGTATTACAGCTAATCTTATACTGGGAATTTCCCTTCTTGGGAAATATTGGTAATATACAATTACCTAGCATTTCATTATGCTATAACATAAGGCATTTCACTATGCTTATTCTCACATGCATCATAGTGCAAAATAATCAAAAAGGTTGTTATGTTGTAGTCTGATCCGTACTAGCACACTCGGATAACTGCCCTGTTCACCATTGATACCACAGTGGAAAATATTATGTCACTGCCCGTATGGGGGGCAAGACTTTCACAATAGTGGCCTTCCCATAATTGCCACCACCTGACTTTTAGCCTCTCATTGGGCAAGGTATCATCATATCATCAAATTTCAAGGAGCGGGTGGCCAAACCCTCATAACTCCTCTAGCAATAGCATTCCCCTAGGCTTATGCCTATTAAAACAAATTCACAAGCCTCCAAGGTTGTACGTAAAATAGATTTCATATATATATCAGACCATATGTCTGTTTACTTAGGGTTGAAATATTTTCTAGTTCCCTATTCACTTATAGTTTAGTCCTTAACCATCTTATATGTGTTTGATTGGATCATAAGGTTTTCAAGAGATTTAGTACAAGTATTATCATTACTCTTGTTAACATAAGATCATGAGTACAATCATGTATATCTCATGTAAATGCATTCATCAAATCCTCCTACCTTTAAGGATTGATCTTTTTTCCCCAATCTTCCATGATCCTGACTGATGTATGTAATCTGTACATCCATACATATTGTCAATATATAAATTATGAACAATCCTATTGATCACTAGATCTGATGATTAGAATGATCTTTAGATCATTCATTTCTAAGTATTTTTCTATCTCTACGTCTTTGTATGTCCATCTCCTTGATCGTGATCTTTCATAGATCCATTGATTGACAATCTACACATATTGATAAAGATCAAGGTCCTAGATCTTCTATCATCTAGTTCTTCTTTGATCTAAGTTCAGTTATTGGATCATCCCTATGGAGGATGATCTTGGTTTTCTTCCTTGAATCATCTTTGATCAAGGGTTTGGATTATCTAATCTAATGAACTATAACAAGTATACTAATAAACATGTATACTAAGTACAATATAGTGTTCTTATTCTTATTGTTCTTGATCATCCAAGATCTAATGGATCTTGTTTGATCATCCTTATCTTACTTACTGTTTTTATTAGGGTTAGATAATTTACTAACCTTTTATGCTCTTATTATTATTCAACCAGTTAATGTGCTGGTTGAAGGTAGCTTATTCAAGCCTAAATCTAGACTGCTCCTCTTATTTCCAATTAGCTAAGGCTTACTAACTGAATGGGTGAACACAAAGTGGTTACTTCAATCCTCATATAAGGAGGCATTTAGATCTCACAAACGTCAACGGAAGGTAGGGGAAGAGCAAGGCTTTATTAGATAACCCCCTTGACCACTATGTTCATCATTCACTAGAATGACCATAGCTCAACCTTTCATAAGGTTCCTATAAGCATGTTTACCCTAAGTACTCTTTCTAATGGATTTTAATTAAGTCCATGAATATTTATAATGCCATTCATGGGGTTTATTATTTTTTTCCTAATTTGGGCCAAGGACTTGATAATCCTTATATTGTCCTACTAACTATAGCCCTTACTAATTAAGTCCAAAGTACTCCATTCTTATTTGTGTAATGAAACTCTACTTTCTCATTAGAATACATTTTTGATGTTTTATGCTCTTTATCTCATAACAAGTAAATCTACTAATAACATTCAACCATAAATGAATTATAAATTCAAAGCATAAAACTACATAATTTAACATTTAATGATAATGAGGCAAGGTATTTAAAATAATTAAATCTAAGCCCTTATGATAACAATGAAATCACATATCATGCTAAAGTCTAAATGTTATACTAGCATGCTATATAACATAAAAATGCTATTATATAAAATGAAACTAATTACATTAACATTTTTAGAAACCTTTACTTATGATCCAATCATTTGATCTTAGATCTTTTCCTTTGATTAAAGATTTTAGTTATATTTAGGGAATTTTCTTTATTAAGGTCAAAAGATCATATTGATCTATTTTTGTCATAATCCATCCATGATTTTGTTGGATTTCAACATATCAACATTTATTCTTTCCATCCCAAGGATTTGATCACACTTGATCTCATTGATCAAGTGGGTCCCTTTGTATTTTTAGGGTTTTTCTACCATAATAGGTAGATCCCTTAATATATCTCATATGTATCCAATTAAACCATAGATCTCACTTTATTTCAATAGTATATCATTATTAAAACATATTTTCAAGATCTGATCATCTCAGATCTTGAAGATCTAGGTAATTGGAAACTTGTTTCTTTAATACAGAAAGGTTTTACTAAATAACATGTCCATTTTATCATTTTATCAGAAAATAGAGGTTTCAAGCTTTCCATAGCTTCTTTCCAATCTTAATTTGGAGTTCAGATGACTCCGGAATTGGATCTGGAAGTTCACAGTCCTTCCTAGGGCTTAGATTTGATCTGGGCCTAAGGAATGGACGGCCCAGATCATTCGGGTGAAAAACCAAACCGGGTGGACGTGTTTGGTTCATCGGGCATGTCCGCTGGGATGAATGGAGGAAGCGCCCTTGAGGTGCGTCCACAGACGCGGACGGGACGAGCGGAACACTCGTTGTCCCCGGGGCGACAAATGGGGTTTTCGTCTAGCGCGTCCGCTCGTGGATTTGACGGACACGCTGTCATGTCGCTTGGAGTGACGCTCCACACACATCTCATGCACCGTTTCCGTTGGTGCGTCACGTGTGCGTTTTGGGCGTCGTTAGATCCAGAGATCGGACAGTCCATTTTGGACCATCCAATCAATCCTCTCTCAATTAAAAGCCCAAAACATCTCTGATCTTTATGAAAATTCTACCCTAAAGGTTTTGGACCCTTCTGGATCGATTGGTATAATCAGAATTTTCATCTAAGCACTCTATCATCCAAAATTAAGAGTTCTGGTGTTTACTTTATTTTTACCTTTTTATTACCAAAATAAATTATAGTAAACTAAAAATTACATAAAACAGTATTATATGGAAAGTATTTCCACCTACCTGATTAGAGAAAAAACCTCGGTTATATGCCCAATTTAAAAAAATACCTTGTTGATGAAGATATGGCCTAAGATCCAACTTTCTTGCAAATTTTCGTTGTTTGAACCGTTGGATCTTGAAATTTCTTTAGGGGTTTTGTAGAATAGATATGTTGGGAATTTTTGGATACTGAAATTAATCAAATTAGATCTAGAACAGAGTGCCTCATTGATTTTAGGTCTCTTATTCCAATCTAAAAAGAAAAACAAATTGAAAAGAGATCTATCTCTTGGAAATTTTGGGTTTTGGGGGAGGGATCTAAATCTAATTTTTTAGGGAGAGTGAAGAGAATTTTGTGGGGATTTTATGAGGATTTTTGGGTTTGTATTTATAAGCATTTTGTGTCTTTTTTTCTTGATTATAATATTTTATTTTTTATTATTAAATGGCATGAAAGTCTTCCATGCTCCATTTTTTCTTCCCCATGCCCCATTTTTCTTCCCCAGGACCAGCTGATGTTTGTTGACCCATGACTTCACGTGGGCTGCTGATAAGATTGGTTGTTGGGTCCCTTGTGGGCCCCATGTGGGCCCCACATGGTGTAAAAAGATCGTTTCGCCATATATGTATAAAATTTTGGGTTTTATTCCCATGATCTTGAATTTAAGTGTACTTAGTGGCGTTGGATTCGTAATTCTCAATACATTCTAAATTTTGATATCTCATATTTTGATTTTTGGGAGATTTTGATTTTTGGGTAAAATTACTATTTTACCCCTTTTGTCCAAGAAATGAAGAAACTTAAGGATTTCTTATCCGAATTCAGAATTTGTCGTGCTTACAGTCATTTTAAAGGGTTTGATAAATTTAATTTCAATTTTACATGTCTTATGATTTGATTTTACTTTTATAAAAATTATATTCTAAATAACCCTAATATTTCAGCCCAAAATATCTGAAACTCAAACTTTATAGATTTTCTCAATCAATTACAAAAATTGGGGTTATTACAACTACATTGCATGTCTTAGATTTTGATGGTAGTATGTATAATATATACTTTGTATGATCCCAAAATGAGGAAATCTAAAGAAGACAATTTAGTTTACATGATATATGTGCATGAACCACAATAATATGCGTTTAGAATCCGTGGAAGATTGATGTTAATCCATGTCTTATATTATGAAGACAATTTGCATGATCCGAACTGAGTGGATCTAATGAAGACAATTCAATCTATGTGTTATATGCACATGATTAGCAATGATCAACATCTAGAATCCATGCACAAGATTTATACTAGTTGATATCTACACTTTTAAAATTAAAATGTCTATGTAATCTATATTTCACATAATCTATAATAATTAGTCCTAATACTGAAAATCCAAATTATATATATATATATATATATATATGTTTAAATATGCGCTTATGATTTGTTGTAATGCATACTATGAATTTGAAATGAAAAATGCATGCATAACTTCAAGTGACTCATACTTCAAAGCTATGCACACAATCTATAATCACCCATAGGTTTTTATTTTAATATATATATATATATTCTAGTTTAGTCTTAATATATATGCTTACATTTATAGTATAATCTTAATGTGTGTGTGAGTATACTTGCTTTATGCCAACCCAAGATTTGGATCAAAATTTTTATATACATATTATCCATATATATTCACCTATATACATGTTAGAAATAGAGATCATATGCTAATTGTAAAATCCTGTGTATAAACAATTAGATTTGATCTCTTATTCTTGATACATGTAAGTCAAATGTTTAATCGTTAGATTTTAACCTAAAGTATTTAGTCTTGATTTTTCATTTTTTGTTCATACATGTATATGACATATAGATCAGAGGTATATAATAAGATTTTTAAATTAAAGTGCTCAGTTTTAAACTTTGTAAAATTCATTATTTTCATATAAAATTACTAGACTTAATTCTAAATTGATGTCATACAACTTTTAGATCTAACAAGCCCAATATATTATGATTTTCAATTTATATGATTTTCAATACTTAAGTATAAATGAAGTATTTTTCTATCAAAAAAAAATAAGGCTTAAGTTTGAATGTAAACAATAAGTGTAAAAGGAATTATTGAAAAAAGATTTGAAGAAAAGTCTGAATTTTGAAAGTTCAATAAAGTCTAATCAGGTTTGAGAGAAATCTGTTTAGGTTTTAAGTCTTGTTTGATATGTTTGTCCCACATTCCAATCCCTAGTAAGACATTACTAAGTGGGTTTTCTACATCCATGCAAGACATCAATACAAATTTTATGGACTCCACTTGATTGACAATTATCACTATGGATGACTTATCTGAGATGTACTTCAGTTAGGCCTTGGTTGCCGTAATTCAATGAGTTTAATTAAGAACTTCTAACTTAGTTTTATGTAAACCAGCATATGATCAATATTGGGTACTTGGACTCCACTAAAATGATATCATAGAGTATATGTTTGTCCTTCATAGATGGTACTATGAAGGTCATTTGATCAGTGAGGTAGTGAGCTTGTTTAAAACATATGTCAAAGGGTATCACTTCTATTGCTCATGTTTGAATACACGAATTGATGTTCTTGTAATCTTGAAATAAGCATATCTTTTGACAGCGAGTTGAACTTTAAATGCTTATTTTATAGGAATATTGAATTACTCATAGTATTCTCTCATATGCATCTTATTATCATTATTCTTGAATATCTAGATGGAAATTGAATGTAAATTATTTATACTCAAAGTAAATTTAATAACTTTCATTTGTTTATATATTCAGTAATTGAACAAATTATAGATAGATAGTACTTTAAATAGTTAGTATGCTTACCAAACATGAGTTCATTGAGATATGTTAAGTATCTTATATTAGAAAAGGCAGAGACGAGAAAGAAGTCTATTCAAAGGAAAGGTTGAAAGAAGCATGAATTCATTTGGAGTCAATGGAGTTTGAAGTGTTCCTTCTTTGTTTTCACCATTCTAAGTTATAGGAAATGTATAAGGAAAGACTTATTTATACCTTAGAAAATTTGCATTAAATTATTTATGATTTTAGAGATTTTTAAGAAGAAATGTAGAACCTTATATGCTTCAATTACAATAAATAAATGCATTTTTTCAATATACCTTGTCCTATTTAAATCGTAATCTCACGAGTATATACCCTAAGAATTTGTCATGTATCTACTAATGTAATAAATATTCCACATTTTTAGGGTAGGAAAGAAGTAGCCAAACATCATCTTGACATTGCTTATACCAAGCCCATCTATTCAATGGAATGACTTTGATGTGTATTTGTAACCTTTAATAGTGGAATTGAAGGAAACTCTAGGAGGACAAGATAAACAATTATGATTCTTTAAAAAGGAAGATTTTCCAATTGCATGCAACGCCATTGTGGACTATAAGTGATTTTCTTGCTTATAAAAACTTATCAAGATGGAGCACAGAGGGAAAATGGGCACGTCCACAATGCCACGAGCACAAAGGCAGCCCCGGTGCATGAAGCTCTCACCTATGCGGGGTTTGGGGAAGGGGCAGACCACAAGGGCCTAAAGTACACAGTCTTACCTTGCATTTTGCAAGGGGTTATTTCTACACCTTGAACCCATGACCTCAAGGTCACACGATGACAACTTTTACCGTTGCGCCAAGGCTCTCCTTCGTTTTGAGTATTTGAAGTATGGCTACAAATTTTACTAAACAAACACAATTTATTCCTGGATATAAATCGCATATTTCAAAGTAATAATAATATGTTTTAATGAATAGAAAACAAGGTAGGCACCTATTGGACTATTAACATCTAATGTGTTAGTTCAATTGCAAGGCCTTAATATCACATTTGAAAAGACCAATGCAGTGCCTAAAGAGAGTTGAAGGAACTTTGGGAGGATGTGATAAACACTTACAACTCCTCAATAGGAGAGATTTTCCAATTGCATGTAGCATTATTGTGGACTATAAGTGATTTTCCTACCTATGCCAACTTATTAGGATGGAGCACAAAGGGAAAATGGGCATGTCTCAATGCCATAAGCTCACAAGTTTTGAGTACTTGAAGTATGCCCAAAAGATTGTAAAGTGTTGATTTGTGGATATTAATCATAGACTTCAAAGTAATATTATATGTTTTGATGGCAAACAAAAGATAAGGCTGGTGCCTATTCTACTATTAGGATCGATATGTTGGTACAATTCTAGATTAATATGGTTGAGTCCACTAAGAAAGTGGGAAAAGATGTCCTAGGAGTATCTAAAGGTAAAAGGCAACTATTATAGAAAATTTTGTGGTGGATTGTAACAGTGTAAAATTTTATTAAAGAAAAATTAGTGTATTTTAGAGTATGGTAAAAGACTAGAAATAATGAAAACTATGAACAATATAAGAATTGCCAAAAAGTTTGCTAAGAAAATGTAAGTGACACTAAACTCAAGGTATATGATGATCTGTATAATAGACTAGGATCAAGAGAAGGTGAGAAAGATGTGTTTAAACTTACAAAAATACGAGAGTAGAAGGGTAAGGACTTAGACCACGTTAAGTACATTAGAAGTGATGATCAAAGGTTACTAGTCAAAGATGATAAGATCAAACAAAGGTGGGATTGAAAGTATTGTAAACCTAATTAACATTGGGCATTATAGATACACCATAGGATTAAAATACTTGAAGTCAAAGAAGCCTTGACAAAGATGAAATTAGGAAAGGTCTAGGGCCCCAATGGTATACCAATAGAGGTTTGGATGCATATGGGAGATAATGGAATAGTTTGCTTGATAAGTTGTTTAACAAGATTATAGAATTAGAGAAAATGTTAGATGAATTGAGGAAAAGCTCTATTGCACCAATTTATAATAATAAAGGAGACATATAGATCTGCACTAATTATCGGGAGATCAAACTTATGAGCCACAATATGAAACTTCTTGGAAGAATATTGAGAAGAGGCTATATCATGAGACAAGTGTAGCAGATAACCAATTTGGTTTCATGCCTGAGAGGTCTACCATAGAAGTTATGTTCTTACTATGACAATTGATAAAGAAATATAGGGACAGGAGAAAGGACCTCCACATGGTCTTTATTAAATTAGAGAAAGCTTATGATAGGGTCCCTAAGGCGTTAATATGGTGGGTGATGGCCAAGAAAGGGTTTTTGCGTGGGTATATAGACATAATCAAATATTTGTATGAGAGAGTAGTAACAAATGTTAAGATCACTAGCAGAGTGACCGGTGATTTTCTTATCACTGTAAGATTGTACCGATGATCAACATTGAGCTTGTACCTTTTCACATTGGTTATGGATGTGTTGACAAATCTTCTGCATGAGGAGATTCCATAGTGTATCCTATTTACAAATGATATAGTTTAATTGACGAGACAAGGGAGGGCATAAACACAAATCTAGAGTTATGGAGAGAAGCATTAGAACCTAAAAGATTTAAAACAACCAAACTAAGACAAAGTATATGGAATGAACTTTAGCAAGGAGAGGAGTGGGAGTGGACTGTTGGTAAAGATTGATAACTAAGAAGTTCCTTCAAAACACCAGTTTCGGTACTTAGGATCTATGATTCATAAGAGTGAAGAGATTGAGAGGGAAGTTACCTAAAGAATTCAAGCAGGTAAAAACAAATGGAGATGCACATCTAGAGTTTTGTGTGATCCACGGGTGCCACTCAAATTAAAAGAAAAACGCTATAGGATGGCTTTCAAGCCGTCCATGCTCTATGGATTAGAGTTTTGGGCAGTTAAGGAACATCATGTTCATAGAATGAGTATATACAAAATGAGGATGTTGAGATGGATGAGTGGCAAGATAAGAAAGGATAGAATTAGGGATGAAAGCATTAGATGAAACTTAGGAGTAGCACCAATAGGTAACAAGATGAGGGACATTAGACTTAGATGGTTTGAACATGTCCAACAAAGATTGAAAACGGCATCAATTAGAAGGAGTGAAGCAATGTAAGTTGAATGTTCCTAGAAGGCCCAAAACAACATGGATAAAAGTGGTGAGAAAAGATTTTAAAAATTTAGGACTAAATGAAGCTATGATACTTAATAGAGGGGAATGAATGAACCCTAATTGGGATAAGGTCTTCATGATGATGATGATGATATTGGCACAACTTCGAGGCCTTAATATCATATCTAGAAAGACCAATACATTGTCTAAAGAGATTTGAAGGAACTCTAGTAA
Organism: Warburgia ugandensis; assembly: GCA_035236585.1. Taxonomy (NCBI): domain Eukaryota; kingdom Viridiplantae; phylum Streptophyta; class Magnoliopsida; order Canellales; family Canellaceae; genus Warburgia; species Warburgia ugandensis. The sequence goes on from CP141131.1 coordinate 14,341,358, forward strand.
ACACTTATGATTCCTCAACAAGGGAGACTTTCCAAATGCATGCAACCTTGCTATGAACTATTAGTGATTTTCCTACTTATTCCAATTTATCAGGGTGGAGCACAAATGGGAGATGGGCATCTAAAATGCAATGAGCACATGGAATCTAAGTTTTTGAAGTATGACCAAAAGTTTTATTACATGGACATTGTAGATTCTTGGATATTAAACATAGACTTCAAATTAATAATATATGTTTTAGTGGCAATTAGAAAGCAAGGTTGGTGCCTACTCAACTATTAGAATCTAATGTATTGGCACCATTTCAAGATTGTAGTATCACATTTGGAAAGACCAATACAATGTCTAGCGAGAATAAGACAATAATAATGATGTTCTATCATATAATTAGAAGAAGAGGAGTACATTCTTTGATCTCCCTTATTATGAGTTGTCTACGTTAAATTTCATATTGTGCATGATACATATAAACAATCATACAAAAGGAAATTGAGGGTCAATTTTTCACCAGGTAGAGTCAGGGGTTTATTATGTATCAAGTGATTCATGGATATATTCCTTTGGTTACATTAGGTCCTAAGATTCTTTTTCTCAGTCACTAATAGCTGTTAATTGCATTTCTTTGACTACTAAATACATATTGAAATCATTGATTACTAAATACACTCTCTTCAGTTACTAAAGACATATAGGTATACAAAGAAAAGATCCTTGATTAAAGCTTGATTGTATATAGAAAAATAACAAATTTTAGTGACTTCAACAGTCTTTGATACTGATCAAATAAGTTCCATAACATGACCAAATTGCTTACTTAGTTTAGTGAGAGTTGGTTGAATGTTAATATATTTGACTTCTAATGCATCACTATAATTCCATCAGAGTGTGTGGCCATTAAAACCTTTTTGTATAGTATTAGGTGTCATATTAGCTCATTCTCTCTTGGGTAGGACTTTGGTTCTTCTTAAGACTCTTGACACTATGAATTCTAACCATCCATAGACTCTAAGGTCTTTAGAGTTTTAGTTAGTTTAAGACTCTTTGGTCTAAAGACTTCTAGTCTATCAAGGACTTTTAGGTCTTGGGACTCTAATAATGCAAGGTCTCTAATATCTATAGAATTTTTATCTTTCAAGGTCTTAGGACTTTAGTCATCCAATGTCTCTAATTCCTAGAATTTCATGCCTATAATGACTCTTAGATTTAAGGATTTTTCAACCCCTCAAAATTCTAGTGTCACTATAATTTCCATCATCCTAAGACTCTTAGGCCATAGGACTTTATGTCAACTGAGGACTCTAATGTCATAAGATTTCTCATCACCCTATGATTCTAAGGCCATAAGACTTTCTATTGACCAAGATTTCTAAAGTTTCTAGAACTCTTGATGATTTAATAGTTCTAATTTATAGGTCTTTGTTTGGGCATGGAGTATTGAACTATAGGAGTTTGGCTGGCATAAGGAGTCATGAGCTTAAGGACTTTAACTAGAGTTAGAAGTCTTAATTTGTAGGGCTTTTACAATAATTAAGATTCTTGAGCTATTTGACTTTGATTGAGTTAAGAAGTCTTATGCTATTAGACTTTAAGTAGGCTTGAGGGTCTTTGAGATGTCGGACACTAAGTTTGACTAGATCTAGAAGTCCTAATCTTGAAGACTTTGAATTACTTTAGAAGTCTTAGGCTATAGTACTTTGACTGGGTGTCATATGCTTTCTGTGGGAGAATTGTTAGGTGATTTCAAGCAAATAGCTGGTCCATTAATCCTAAATGGACAACCTTTAGCTATTGTATTGGAAATCATGACTAACCTGTCACCTCTAGTTTTAGCTACAAGTCCTGGCTTCCTAAGGCAAATTAACCAATAATTCAAGTGCTTGTCTTCTTAGAAATGGATCAAGTCCATCTTTAAGGCCATAGAACAAGCTTTGGAAAGCAAAGATTACATTTGACGAGTTTGTCAGTGAAAAGTTAACTTCGAGAAACTATATATATGAGCCCCACACTAATATTGGCCTACTCTCCAAAATTCAAATATGTGGAAAACATAGAAAGGAAGTAATCAAAGATCTAAACTAAATAAAACCAAACTACGGTTAACTAAACCAAATCAAACTCAAAACTACGTTCCACTAAACTAAACTAAAAAAAAATTCAAACTATCAAACTATCTTAAGAGAAGAGAAATGGACTCAAAACTTAAAAGATTACCTTAAAAGTTGCTTAAGACTTGCTGCTCATAGATGGAGATGATTTTGAGATTTTCCCAAACTCCAATATATTTTATCAACCAATTAAAACTTTGGCCATGAGTGAACAACTTCTCATGAAGCAGTTAAACTTTGGTTTTGAGTTAAGAGTGCTTCTTATCAAGTATTATTAAATCAACATGTAATGTTGTTCTTATTTTTGTCAACTGCTCTTCTTTTATATTACTAAAATTTAGAAGTTTTGAGGTATTAGGTCAATGTCAAACTAAATTTCTCAAATAGAAAAGGACATGTGTAATATCTCTAATATTATAATTATATATAATTAATATATCAAGGATTTCATTAAATAAGGAATTGAACGTCAAGAAATTTGAATTTTATAGAGGCCAAATCAAAGCTAAAACATCAACATTTGTATGATACTCAGAAAATGAAATCCAACAACACTAAGAACACAAAAATTGAATTTTACAAAAAAAAAATATATTATTATTATTATTATTTTAATTACAGTATTTAATCTAAATTAATAAAATGGTAAAATAGTAACTTATTATACTAGAGCCCACCAAATCTGACGCCTAAATCACGAAGTAGTTAAGCCATAAATGGTATTGTTTCAAACTTCACAAATTAAAATGAAATGATTTTCACATTGATGAAAGGTAATCATTATGTAAAAATATAACTAAAACCTATTATGAATGCAATCTCTTGCATTTATTTCCTCTTTCCCCCCCAACTTACATTTACTGCCTCTTCCCTTGCATTCATTTAGGGGTGGCAAAATATGACACAACAAGATAACACGACTTGAACCCGACACAAATTTAGCGGGTTCAGGGCGAGTCTTATCATGTTCGTGTCATTTTCAGGTCAACCCGAAGTTGACATGCCAAAAATCGTGTTGTGTTCGGGTCAATCAATGTAACCTATCGTGTCGACCTATTTGACACACAACCTATTTATTCATCACCTTGATGCTTGATCCATCTAACCTACGGTTGAAAATAGGATGGTTCCGGTTCATCTGTAACCATCATATTGTAGATGCAATATAGGACGGTTCATCTGGAACCGTCCTATATTACTTATACAATATAGGACAGTTCTTCTGGAACTGTCCTATATTCTTCAACAAGTTATATAGGACGGTTCCAGAAGAACCATCCTATATTCAGTCAATAATATAGGACGGTTCTTCTGGAACCGTCTTATATTCTATAAGTAATATAGGATACTTGTGGTTACTTACAGCAAAAGTGATGCTTCAAACAATGGTCTATGGTGCAATCTCTACATCTTATTGTGTTCAAAAATGTCAGAGTTTCTTTGTAGCCAGGAACCGAACTTCGCTTTTTCTTCGTTGCTTACTCATAATTTGATGGATCATAGTCGGTGTTTACATGTGACTCCCAAGTAATATAATAATCTTTGGATCTTTGTCAGGAACCACTCAGACTCCTTTGCATAGAGGGGCAGATCAGTATTGAAACAAAGATAGCACATACATTGAAACAATATACTTTAATCAAAAGAAAAACAGAACACATCCATTGAAATGAACTGATCTTTGTATCATATTTGAGTAAAATGTATATACATGAATGATAATATACATTCATTTACATCACTGAACTACAAATTAAAATTCATAATATGATCTGTCCATTCCATTCTAATATCATCTAGATCCAACTGGGAGTAACTCTTGGTTCCCAAATCTGCCTATAAGAAACATATAATAACTTAGTTCAAAGATCAAACATGCAATCTTAGATTTAGTCAGGAAATATACAAATCAAAAGTGTAATAACATTGGTCAGTAAGTCTAACTATCCAAGTGTTACCTTTCTCAATTGTGAGACTGTAACTCTATTGCGAATGAGGGTTCTCATGTATCTAAGAACATAATATCTACACTCCCAATCTGATTTTTGTTTAGGGCACCATAGAACAATGCCACCAAAGACAATAGAAAAGGTTTAAAATATAATTTCCAATAAGTTCAGGTTTAAAATTATATCAAAGAGTCTAAAGATCAGTATTTAGTAAACCGTACCTTGGCCTTCTTCCATTTGAGTTTTGGTGAGTGGTGAATGCCTTCCCTCTCAACTCATTTATACCATGCTCTACACACATATAATTGAAAAGCATTAGATTATGAATATTACGACGTTGCTAGGTGAGTGGTTATATTATAATAAAAGGAATAATAAATACTTACTTGTTTATAATTTCCATCAGGTGTTCCTGAATGTGTGCTCCACATGAATCAAAAAACATTGCATGGCCACCATGCACATCCAAAGCTAGCAGCATCCAATGGGACCTATAAAAATAACAATTCAATTGAATTTTGTCTAATCTTAACTGATATAGTATTCATGTGTATGAATTGTGAGATTAAAATGGTATAATTAAGCAACATATGTTACAACGTACCCGTTATTGTAGGCAATCAGTAAGACTTGCCCCTTCACACAACTCATGAGACTAGGAATGATATCTTCACTTTGTTTGTCTGCGGCAAATAGTTCAATTGAAGGACAAGAGAAGGGTCAAGGAACTTGTAAATGCCCTTAACCTCTAGTCTTGCAAGCTATCATGCAAATACCTACATTAGGAATTTGGGTTAATGTCAAATAATTATTAAGTATTATTAAAAAAGCAAGTATTAAGTAATGTTACATTGATTCATAAGTCTTAACTCTAATAGAGCACAATGTACCCTATATAGACTATGATGTGCATGTACTCCAATTTAGCCAAATTACATATTGCTAAGAGGTCTTCCTTGAAGAGTAGAACCTCAACCACATAGTTTGAAAGAACACCTACCTCTATCCTTACAGGGTTTATTGCTTTGTCTCCATTGGCCAGTCTGTACAGTATCATTAGGAATGGAGGTGTGTTAGGTGGAACCTCCACCTGATCCCTACACTATAGATGTAATCGTGTAACATTTTAGAAATTAGTAATGAATATATACAACATATACTAGTATACTAGCATATATAAAAGAAGAAACACAGTGAGGTAAAATTAGAATATTTTATAATATAATATTGTGATTTGTGAGCAATGAAGTGAGCAGTGAGCAATGAACACCTAACAACTAACAAGTGCTTTGAACTTGTTAGTTGTTGAATCGTTCAAGTTCACATGTAATGTAACATGATACAACTATGCAAATATATAGAACTAGTACTACCTAGGAAGGCTGGGATGTGGCTACACTTGCCACAACGCCAAAATTTGCTGGCAGCGAGGTTTGCTTTAATTGCCCCTTGTGTTACTTTTGGTGATCTGACATGTTGCAGACAATATTAATCAATTAACAATTTAGGATGACTTACAAAAAGGTAGGAGAAAATGAAGCCATGACTACAGTTAGTATATATGTACCTTAGAATTGGATTTTATTGCCTTTATGTGTTTCTCTAGCCAGCACACATGATATCCAATTGCATCCCCAATAGTTTCAACATCATCCCCTTTGACTGGAAATGGAAGGGGAGCATCTGGTTGAATGGCAGCAGTCATGCGCATGCGCTTAGTGTGTGGAGGCATCAACTTACCATGCAAGTTGGCGGAAGTCATGGGCCGAACCTCGTACAGTGTTGCCACAGCCACACAGTTCTCAGATGTATATAGCTGTAACATGCACTGACCCACCTGCATTTGATAAATGACATATATATAATAATTAGTGATGTATTGTAAACTAAAAAGGTTAATAAATAAGTAACATTGTAAAACTAAACATGTCAATATACATACCTCACTGATTAGGACATCACATTCAAGTACTTGTTCTGTCATCTCTTCATCTAATGGAGGAGTAGGAGTGCAACTATTGTCAAATTGGGGTGGTTGAACTTGAGGTTGAGCTTCAGCTTGAGGGGCAACATCCTTACATGAGGTTCTTCTGCCACCCTGGAGTTCCTTCAATAGTTGATCTTTGATCTTGCGATATATCTCTACAACTGTTTGATTCTTCCATTTTCCCAATTCTTGTAGCGTAGGAGCCTTTTGTTTGGGGAAGAACTTGGAAGGAAGAACACCCTAACCTTAGCCCCTTACCCGGCTAGGGTGCTCATCCTTGTTGCCCATTGCCCTATACAGGATGTCCTCCTTTGCAACAGTGCTGCTAAGAGTCCCTATAGTTGCACTTGCACTCTCTTGGGTCAACTCTTCCTACACATGTAAAGATCACAACATGATCAAATCACTATTATATATGTAATATTTATATAATGTACTATGCAAGGGTATAAAAGTATTTAATTAGGCAGTATGTAGATAAAGTAAAAGTATAAAACTTAAAGTCTTAAACCACTTACAATTCTTGAAGCAATTACTGCAGTTGTCTCGTTGGCAAAGGTGTGGGAGTTACGCCCTTTCGAATGTGTCATTTTCCATAGAATAGCACGGTCCATGGGCTCCATTGTCCCAGCCTTCTTTTGTTGTAATAAGAGACACTAAGTCAGAGTTAATAAATAAAAATCTAGTATGATTAGACAAATGGAATGTCACATGATATACTTACTACATCTGCCTCTAATCGTGCATAGCCAACCCTTGAAAGGTGGTGCGGCATATGGTTCTGTGCATGCACCTTCTGTCCTTTTATACGCTTTGCCTGGACATCAAAGTAATGTGATCCAAATACAATCAATTATAATAATTACAATAATCAAAATTTAGCTTGGCTAGCTCAAGTTGTGATTACCTCAAAATTAGGAGATAGCCTATACTATACAAATTGATTCCATGCTTCCTGGTCAATGAAACAGGAATACAACTGAGGGACCATGTTAAGCGTAGAAGGATCATGGGAATTTGGAAGTATGTACTTCCTTGCAAGCTCACTCTTCCATTTCCTCCAAGCTTCACCAGCTCCTAGCAATACTTGCTTCTTGCACTCATCAGATATGTCAAAGCCAAACTACAAAATAAAAGAAGAAGCATATTAAAGTGACTAACTTACTAGTGAGTATTGTAGCAACTTTGTGTATCGTGATTCATATGCAAACAAAAACAAAATATATAAATATAAAAGACATATTATGTTATATGTATGAAGAATTTACATACCTTGACCATTCCCATATTGAATCTTTGACTTGTGGCGATACAAGTCTCCAATCAGTCACTTATACTGGCACAAGTCTTCTAACAGTGCAACATATGAAGCTAGCATAGGCATATGCAGTACCACCAATTAGTTGGCCTCTACTGTTGAATTGTACCATTTCTTTTATTCCAACTGAGGTTCTCCTATTTATACGATCCATTTGTGTTGGCCCCCTCCCCCTGACCTTTCTCTTGACACTGACTGGTGGTGTTACTGATGGACATGTGCTTGATAGCCTTGATTGTTCTGCTTCTATGTCTTGTAATTGTTCTACTTGTACCTCTTCTACTTGCTCCATGTTTGCTTCACAAATAAAAATAAAAATGATTACAGTTAGACAAGAAAAGTAGAAAGTGTTTTTAAAGTTTGATAATAAATTCATAGAGAAGGATTTACAATCTTAGTTTACGGACAAAATTGACAGCCAATTTCTCAACTGATCAAGGTTGCTAACTTGCTAGGGTAGTAGGGTCGGATCACTACTGTCCACTATGTAGTTAAAGGTGCGAGGCATACTAAGGCGCAAAGGGGTGCGCCTGGAGCATGGGGCGCCCACGCGAGCGCTTGGCCCTAGAGCCTGACTGCCTAAGGTGCAAAATTATATTATTTGTACTTAAAGATTAGATAAAATGCTAAAAATTAGCTAAAAATCATTAATACCTGAAGATTCAAGCATGAGTAAGCTATATATGTGGATAAGAATAGGTATTAACTAATAAATATAAAAAAGAACAATTTTTTCCTAATTTTTGTAACTTTTTATCTATGGAAAAATAAAATAATAAAAATAAATCACAACAAAAAAAGACGAAAACGTTATCACACATGAATACACAACATGGGAAAGCCCTATATTCGGATAAAAATAAGTTTCAATGAAGAAATACGAAAAAACAACGACTTTTTTTTTTTTGTAACTAATTTCTTAAGAAAAATTGTAAAAAAACCAAAAAACAAACTCAAATCTAGAGCAAAGAACTAAATGGAATGTTTCTTATACACATAGAACTAAAACCCATCAAGATCTATGGAAAATAGTTAACAAAAAATAAAAACATATGAAAAATCGTACTGGTTTTTACGTTTTTTACAAAAACTATATACAGATGCTAAAATTTGAAAATACATACCTTTTTTGGCTTAGATCTATGAAAGATCAAAGAGGTATGGTCATTTTCACCTTCTCAGACTAAAACCCATCAAGATCTATGGAAAATACATTAACAAACAACAACAAAAATGAAAAAACGTACTAGTTTTTATGTTTTTTACAGAAACTGTATACATATGCAAAAATTCAAAAATACATACCTTTTTTTGCTTAGATCTGTGAAAGATCGAAGAGGAATGGTCGTTTTCACCTTCTCAGACTAAAACCCATCAAGATCTATGGAAAATATGTTAACAAACAACAAGAAAAATGAAAAAACGTTTTGGTTTTTATGTTTTTTTCAGAAACTTTATACAGATGCAAAAATTCAAAAATACATACCTTTATTTGCTTTGATCTGCGAAAGATCAAAGAGTAATGGTCGTTTTCACCTTCTCAGACTCAAACCCATCAAGATCTATGGAAAATACGTTAACAAAGAACAAAAAAAAAAATGAAAAAATGTACTGGTTTTTACGTTTTTTGCACAAACTATATACAGATGCAAAATTTTAAAAATACATACCTTTTTTTGCTTAGATCTACGAAAGATCGAAGAGGAATGGTTGTTTTCACCTTCTCAGACTAAATCCCATCAAGATCTATGGAAAATACGTTAACAAAGAACAAAACAAATAAAATAAAAAAACGTACTGGTTTTTACATTTTTTACACAACACTGTTACTATATACAGATGCTAAATTTCATAAATACATACCTTTTTTTGCTTAGATCTGTGAAAAGTGGAAGAGGCATGGTCGTTTTCACCTTCTCAGTTCTCAATAGGTTGGACCATTGGAAGATTGAAATTTGAAATTAGGGATGATCAAATCAAGGTGAAAAACGATATGTAGAACAATATAGGACGATTTTTAAATAACTGTCCTTTAATATATAATGAAATATTCAAATATATATAATATAGGATGGTTCTTTTATAACTTAACTATCCTATAATAAGTTATATAGGATGGTTGTTTAAGTCTTATTTATTTATTAGAAAGGTAAACGGTTCACGGTTGTTGTGTTGTTGCATAACCGTCGTATAATGGTATAAGCTATAAGAGTTATGTATTTGATTAATCTTAGTTGAGGATGTACTTAAATAAAAATAGTTACTAAGTATAGAGTAAAGAAAGAGTTATGTAATTAACTCATCTTAATTTCCTTAAGGATGAGCTTAAAAAGACAGGGCATATATGTAATTAACTCATCTCAGTTGAGGAGAATGACATGACTGGATGAGTAAAGAAAGAGTTATTAATTAATCTTAGTCGAGGATGTGCTTAAAAAAATTAGTTATTAAGTATAGACTAAAGAAAGAGTTATGTAATTAACTCATCTTAATTTCCTTAAGGATGAGCTAACTTAAAAAGACAGATCATACATGTAATTAACTCATCTCAATTGAGTATCAGCTTAAAAACTAAACAAAGTTATGTAAGTAACTCATACTGTCATACTCAATTCAATAGTTGTTGAGGTTGAAGATGAGTAAAGTAAGTGTTATGTATTTAACTCATTTGATCTCAGTTGAGAATCAACTTAAAAAAGCAATGTTATGTAAGTAACTCATACTCAATTCAAAAGTTGTTGAGGATAAGTAAAGAAAGAGTCATGTAATTAACTCATTAGGTAAGAATGAGTGAATGAGAATAGAAAAGCTTGATTATGTAATTAACTCAGTAGCTTGAAAATGAGTATAGAAAGAGTTATGCAATTATCTCATTAGTGGATAATGATTATAGGAAGGGTTCGAAGGGAATAGTTATTAGTTATGTAATTAACTCATTAGGTATTTAGGTGAGGTGAGAATGAGAACAGAGAATAGGAGTTATGTGTTGAATTAACACAAATGTTGAATGATATTACTAAGGGAGTTACTAAATTTTACTCTACATGAATGATGGATCAATGGATCATGGATGAATGAGTTATTCCCAATCTATTATCATCAATTAGGAGTTAGAAATGAGAAACAAATATTGAGTTATATGAGTTGGATACATGATATTCATGAATTTGATGAAAAAGAGATATATTAGATCAATTGGTGTTTGGTGATGACATGTGAAATTAACATAAGAAAATCATTAGCATTTATAATTTTATACAATATATGACACTAAGTTAGTCTCTCACTTGTACTTGTACAAGTTACAAAACTTGGTTAACTAATTGTCTACTAAGTGTAACTTGTAAGTTTGTAACTGACAATGTGTAGCTAATCTTAAAATGGTTGATAAGAAAATTAAAGACAGTGTGTACTGCGTAAGTCGTAGCTAAGTCTTAGGCTTAGGTTATACCGTTATAAGTTATAACTTATAGTTATAGCAAACAACCAGCCAGGCTAGGGCGCTTTAAGATAAGACTTCAAATTCAATTGGATAATTGGATTTGGGCTTACTTACATACAAGAAGACAAAACAATTGCCTTAAACTAGATTGACTTAGTAGACCTAGATAATTATTAATTAGTTAAAGTTAAACCTTTATGTTTTCAGTTTTCATTTTGTTTTCCCGCCACTACAAGGGAGGCCCACACATCGGATCTAACATAACAAGTAACATCAAGGTTCAAGGACAAGGAGTCCAAATATTTGACAAATGATTGAAGTGTAAGTTTCATTAACTCCAATTGCCACTTGCCAGTTTGGAATTGGAGGAAAGAAGGCTATCTGTCCCTGTCAGGTAAGCCGGCGCCAAGGCTAGGCCGTTTGTCAACACAGGCAGACTGGTCACTGGAAGTCTGGCACATCACAATCACACTCACAGTCACAGATTGGTAAAGTACTAATAAACCACATCCCATTACCATATGTGTAAAATAGGACGGTTCGTACATAACCGTCCTATATTTAGACAATATAGGACAGTTAATGTAAAACCATCCTATATGTTATAAATATAGGACAGTTATGCACTAACCGTCCTATATTTATACAATATAGGACAGTTAATATAGGATGGTTAATGTAAAACCGTCCTATATGTTACAAATATAGGACGGTTATGCACTAACAATATGGGACAGTTAATGTAAAACCGTCCTATATGTTACAAATATAGGACAGTTATGCACTAACAATATGGGACGGTTAATGTAAAACCGTCCTATATGTTACAAATATAGGACGATTATGCACTAACAATATAGGACAGTTAATACATAACCGTCTTATATTTTATAAATATCGGACAGCTATGTATTAACCGTCCTATTTGGTTTTCTTTTCTATTAACTGTCCTTATCTGTCCTGTAATATCAACTATTATCAACGGTCTTTTATTTTTTATTAGATTATAAGACTGTTGTTATCAAGTCATCTTATATAGATAGCATCAATCAAATACAGAATGGCTTGAATCAGTTAAAGGCTCCCCAAACCCAACCCAACCCAAGCTGCTTTTATAATTTACAATTTTACATCTGTTTCAGATTTTCCTTTCCAGATATCTTCTTCAAGTTCAACCATTCTAACACGATGAGCAGCAACACTCCTACTACTATAGGTACAGTACCATAGGTATGTGTTTGTTTTTTGTTATTTCTTTATGAAATTATGATTCTGACTCTTTTCATTCCTCACTCTCGCTCCCTTCCCTTATTAGTAATTGTTGGTGTAGTGTTTAGTTTACTGTCAATGTGAACTAATTCTTTTTTGTCATTTGCATTTTGCAATATAGGCACAAGTTGAAGTTGGGAGCACTAATGTTTCTGATAACTTGAATATGCTACACCACAATAATGATGTCTTGAGCATTCCTATATCTACAATTGCATTAGAGTCTGCTTTTAGTGTTGGTGGTTAGCTTCTTGACCAATATAGATATACTTTAAAGCCAAATACCGTGCAAGCATTAATTTGTGTAAGAGATTGACTATATGGATTGAAAGGTAATAGTTTATAATTCTATATTTACATTATATTTTATATAAGCTTAGTAATGACTAATGCGTGTTTATTCTATATGATTGTAGACTCTGCCGTTACAGTTGCCATGGATGAGCTTGCCGAGGACATTATAAACATAAGTAGCAGTGCAGGATTACTTCAACCAACTAAAGACTCTAGATCAATTCATTTTGATTAATTTGTATAATTTTCATAACTTATTTTAATTTTTTGTGTTTGATACATTAATGGAAGTAGATTTCCGTCATGTGCTACTTAATCCCTATATATTTACTACTATTGTGGTTATTTGATTCATTTCAGTCTCTTTTACATATCATGTGATGTGAGGCAGTGAGTGGTGTAAAGAACTATGTTGCTTCTAAATAAAATAATAAAATATTATAGAAACATTATTGGTAATTTGGTATAGTTCAATTTTCACCAATACTAGTTAGTAATGCTTTTCTGTGTTTGTCTATGTACTTGTCGTGTGGATCAGTGGATAGAGCAATGACCAATGACAATGAGCATGAAAGGAGTTGGAGAAATGAATTCCATCCTAACAATTTATGTGAGGGTGCGGTTGAAAGTTTAGTTGTTCATAATTGAAAGACCCATCCCATTGAATTTTGATTTTCTGCTCTAGAACATCATTCTCATTGCTTCAGGTGATCAAAGATTCAGTTAAGTCAGAATCAGAAGATCAGTCACAATGTTCCAATAAAACGCGTAACTGTAACAGCCCAAAGGCCCACACCCTGCAACGATATTGTCCGTGCCAAAGTGCCCATACACCACGCACGGTTTTGTTCTTCCCCAGTTGCCTAGGGAAAAGGCCTCGTTCCGTGTATTAGAGTGCACAGCGGATATGATATTGTCCTCTTTGGGTCCCTCGCCACTCCGGGCTTCACCCCTCAAGGTTTTGTTCCCTTAGGTCCTTCACCCCTCTTGGGCTTCACCCATCGGGAGGCCTCGTTCCAAGGGAAGTCCTCATCACTCTTATCAAGAGCCTAGTAACTTTCCCCCTAGCGATGTGGGACTAACTCTCAGTTCCTCACCTTGCCTAGAAGCCTGCCAGTCTATAAGCCTGCCAGCCCTCTTGGCCCATCCTCATCAGCCCGTCCTCATCGGCCAAGGCTTCACAACAGGGCTAGCCTTGGCCGATGAGGGTGGGCCTGGAGGGCTGGCAGTAGGCAAGGTGAGGCTTGAGAGTTAGTCCCACATCAGTTAGGGGGGTGATGGGCCTGAGTTATAAGGGGGAATGCCTCCCTTCACAGCAATGACCGGTTTTCCCCTGGACGCGGGGGAAGAGCAAAACCTGTGGCACGTGAGTGTACATGGGACAATATCATTGTTGTGGGCCTGATGGGGTTGTGACAAGTGGTATCAGAGCCATACCCCGACCCCGAGGGTGGATGGCTAACCGCACGCGGGCGCTCGGCGTGTGACACGCAGGAACGCATGTCCCCTAAGGGGGAGAGGGCTAACCTTGGCCTATGAGGGTGGGCTGATGAGGGCGAGCCTGGAGGGCTGGCAGGCTTCTAGGCTGGTAAGCTTCTAGGCAAGGTGAGGCATGAGAGTTAGTCCCACATCAGTTAGGGGGGCTGATGGGCCTGAGTTATAAGGGGGAATGCCTCCCTTCACAACAATGACCGGTTTTCCCCTAGACACGGGGGAAGAGCAAAACCGTGGCACGTGAGTGCGCACGGGACAATATCGTTGCTGTGGGCCTGACGGGGTTGTGACAGTAACATATAGGACGGTTATTTTATAACCATCCTATAAAACATAACATATAGGATGGTTATTTTACAACTGTCCTATAAAATGTAACATATAGGATGGTTCTGACATAACCGTCCTTAAAAAGTAACATGTAGGACAGTTATTCCACAACCGTCCTATAAAACCCATAACATATAGGATAGTTGTGACATAACCGTCCTATATGTTATGGGTTTTATATGACGATTGTGAAATAACTGTCCTATATGTTATGTTTTATAGGACGGTTATGTCATAACCGTCCTATGTTTTGTGATTAGTTTGGCAGCGGCTTCATTCTAATCGTGTCGTGTTCGTGTCGCCACAAACACAACCCACCAACCCGAATTGCCACCCCTACATTCATTGCTCTCTCTCTTCTCGAATGCCACTTGGTCAACACTAGTGTCAGCCTGCACAAAACTCTACGTCTATAAGGCCACCGAAAACGCCCCTTCCACTTTTCAGCTGGCAATGCTACTACAGCTTCAATGACCTGACACTTCCCCATTCTTTATTCACTGACAACTAACAACCCCCTTCCCTCTCGCTGTTGTAAATCCCAGATGACCTGCTTTCCAATGACATTGAAGAACTTTGCTTCCTCCCGCATCCGTTGGCTAAAGACCTTGTCGATAACACTACAACTACCTATGACCTTTCCCCACTGGCTAGACATGCACAATCCCGTTACTCTCTGGCGCATTGTCCAATGTCATCTACCTGATTTCCCCATAGACTAAATCCAAGTATTCCTTCTTTGTTCTCCTTTCTTTCTTTCTTTTCTTTGTTATATTATGTTTTTTGAGAAGGGGAGCTTTGGTGCAATAGTAAAAGTTGTCGTCATGTGACCTTGAGGTCACGGGTTCAAGATGCGGAATCAACCTCTTGCAAAATGCAAGGTAAAGCTACCTATTATAAGCCCTTGTGGTCCACTCCTTCCCCAGACCCCACATAGGCGGGAGCTTCATGCACCGTGTCTGCCCCTATTATGTTTTTCGACTGATGATCTGTTGGTGAATGAATTTGCAGGCTTAGATGAGAAGTCATTCAAAGACAACTCATATGGGAGATTTGATCAATACAATGAACTCATGACCCAAAAAACCTTAACAGATGTTGAAGTAGTTAAAATTGGATGATCCAGATGGGAGCTTTGGACAGAAAAAAGGAACAAATACTCGTGATCGCACTATTCGAACATTCCATCAAACTTTTGCTCCTAAGACACACAAGGTAGATACACTAGTGAAATGCATGCACGTGGCATGATCACGCGCATGCGAACATAGCATGCACCATTTGCAAAACAAACAGGATGCAGGTGCATCATGATGTCCATGAGGCACCCAGGCTCATCTTGGTGATCATGACACGTCCTAGTGCGTCGAGAAAGTGTGTCATCCACCACGTGCATCTTGGTGATGCAATTTTGGACATGCTTTTATGCAGATTTTAATCTGAACCCTCAATTTGATTTAAAGCACAAACTCTTTAATTCAAGAGGCTATATAAATACAATTTGTGATCCAAGACACTCATTGGAATCATCTCAATGACACGAACTAATTACATGGTAATGTTCAATATCTAAACCCATCTTGAATAGATTAAAAAAAAATCATGAAATAGCTTAGATCTATTAGATCAAAGATGATCAAACCTCATAAATTGATCATGAGGGAGATCTAATAAAGTAATTGAGTTGATCTAATAGTTAAATAATCCAGATGGACTTAAATTGAGACTTAAACCATCAAATAAAGAAAAAACCATAGATCTAACTTATTAGAAGTTAATCTAACTATCAAATCAATGAATTAACAATTTCATCTTAGAAAACACTAGTAATATGAGTAATAAAGATATGTTAGATCCAAAATGGGCAATTAAGATGCCCAAAGTAATGTTGAGATTGATCCAATGGTTGGATCATCTTAAACACCCTTATATAAGTAAGATTAGACCTCAGGATGGATCAAGAAACATAGGTCTAACTAATTAGAGTAGAATCTAACTATCAGATTTGACCATGAGGTAGTGAGGGATGAATGGACCATGAGACAACTAGAAATTTCATGTTATCATAATAGATTAAGCCTCTAGTAGTTAGATAATTCTAAAATCATCATATTTAGTAGAATTAGACCTGAAAAGTGATCAAAACCATCGATCTGACCATCATATTGATTGATTAAACATTGAAATGGGAGAAGGGCTAGTTATGAGACATTGATCAATGTGGATGGAGGAGAACCAAGCAATTTGGACCATTGATCTATGATTGATGACAAAGATCAAAGCTCAAGCAAAGGATTTAAGAGAATCACGTTTATGATTAGTGATGAATAAACACAAAATTACCTAAAATTTAGAATGATTTGCAAACTTAGGAGTCAGAAAAGATAAACAGAGAGTGGTAAGTGATGATGTGTAGTATGTGTGACCTAACAAGCACACCATATTATACAGATTTGAGAGGTTATAGCTCCTAGGAGATTATCTCCTTGTTAAGGTTGGATGATCACTATGCTTGTTTCATATCTATCGATGATTTTGATGCATGCTTATTATTGCACCATCACCTCAATTTTCTTGCTTCAAATTCATAAATTCTCTCTCCTTTTCCTTTTGTACATGTCTTGGAAAATACTTTTTATGGAAGACGGGTTTAAATTCTTCCCAAGAAATAACATCTTTTCCTTCAAGATAGAATTAGCCATTACCAATTTTTTGTTGTCTGAAATTTTCATTGCTTTCATGACCTTCTCAACTTCAAAAATCCATTTCTTTGCTAAGTAGGATTCATCCTTTCTAGAGAATGATGGGGCCAACTTGAATCTTTCCAATTGAGCTTCCGCTCTTTCATCAACTTTATTAGATGCCTATGTTCTAGTTGTTATTTCTATTTGTGACTAATTCTAGAAAAAATTGGCCTGTGTGCTGCATGAATTTTTGTACTGTTTCAATTGATAAAGCTCCTTGCTTAAGGAAGTTGTTAGGATTATTCTTATTCCTAGGGCTCATATACTTACTCCTCTTATGTGGCATTTCTGCAATTTCACATGTACACAACTCTAACTAAGTACTTATACTCTAGTTATCTATATTTCCAATGTGACATTACTTTCAAATTACACTAATTCTATATAAGTATTTTCTATAATTACTTACACTAGAACATAAATTTCTCTTAACAATGTTGAATATTCGTAATTTGTCATTTGTAATTGGCTATGAATGACATGAATCTGGGCTCTATTACCAACTATAACATCCTCAATTTTTATAATTCTTTTTAAATACAAAAGACATATAACGTAGAAAGATCTATCTCTATTGAAATTCATTTTTGAAAATCAAATAACAATGGAAGAATCTTTTTCTTTTAAATTCATTCCTGAAAACCCCGAGTGTCATTCTTTTTCACAAAACAAGGATTCTTGGTGAAATGAACGCTCATTTCTACTAAAAATTTGCCAAAGTTTCCTCTGTTTTTCAGACAATAGACATTTAAAGCATATCATTGCTAAGTATCTAATAAACATTCATATAAGTTTTAAATATCATTAGAGACTATGTCTCCTTTTCAAATAACATTTGACATGCGAGACATTCAAGACTCATCAAACATAGCCCAATTACAAATTAAATCACATATAAGATTAAAAAATTAACTATAGCCAACATAACTTGAGTTCCTCAACAAAATTCTATATTAACTTGCTATTTTATCTTCTTGAAATCTTCAAATGGTTTTCTTAGAGCCTTAATCTCCTTTCTAAATCTTTTCAAGCTAACCTATAGTAAAAATAGTAGGGTGAGTATACAACATACTTAGTAGATAATCCAGTACTACAAAATCAAAATCACTGCATACACATACAATGAATTAAAGAATGGTTTTTTTGAATACTAAAATCACTTGGCCACAAACCATCACATGGAATGCATCATAAGTACACACATGCATGTCTATATATGTATGCATATCATCCACAAAATTTGTATCATACTTGGCAATCAAGTAACATATCATTACTTTAAAATTCAAAGTAGAAATAAGATAAACTACATGTCGACCATTTCAAAACACTAAATGTATTGTATTTTCAAATAACCAACTTATCATGTAAAAACAAATCATTTATAGTAAAACAAATACCACAAATGTCTTTTGACAACACATGTGAGGTAGACAAACCATATAGAGCAAATCACAAAGTGTCCCTTTGTGACACATGCAGGCAGACTAACTATATGTCCCTTTACAACACATGCAGGTGGACTAACCACATAGGGCAAATTACCAAATATGCCTTTGCACCACATGCAAGTGGACTAACTTATTTTTCCTTGGCAACACATGCAAGCAGACTAACTACATAGGAAAAATCACCAAGTGTCCCTTTCCAACACATGTAGGTGAACTAACCTGAGGTCACTTTACAACACATGTAGGCAGATTAACTTGGGGCCCCTTTGCAACACATGCAGGTGAACTAACCTAAGGTCCCTTTGCAACACATGCAGGTGAACTAACCTGAGGTCCCTTTGCAACACATGCAAGGGGACTAACCTAAGTCCCTTTGCAACAAATGTAGGTGAACTAACCTGGGTCCCTTTGCAACACATGTAGGCACACTAACCTAGGGTCCCTTTGCAACACATGCAGGTGGACTAACCTATGATTCCTTTACAACACATGCAGGTAGACTGACCTATGGTCTCTTTGTAACACATGTAGGCAAACTAACCTGTGACCCTTTGCAACACATGTAGGCAAACTAACCCATGGTTCCTTTGCATCACATGCACACAGGCCAACCTTATAAGGCAATCACCACCAAAAGATCAATACATACATCTCAAATCATATAAAATAGTATACATACATTATGCAAAACTATATATATATCAAATATTCTTTTCAAAGCATAGTTCAATAGCCAATCCAGCTCATTTTCATATTCTTATATCTCAAAATTGTATCATATAACATGCATATCCAGTACCAAACTATGCATTTTCAAGCTTTTCTTTCAAAATATGGAATTCATACATATACAACTCACAATCTTCTCATGTCTCACAAGTAAAGCAAATATTTGAATACGATGAATTGAATAATTCATGGTTCTTGCAAAATTAGCTTTGCAATAGGAATTTAAAATCATATATCAATTTATATGCCTCAGTTGTAAGAATATCATATAAGAAATATAAGATAAATAATGAATCTATGAGAAAATCATATACACTCTCATAACATATTTATGTATCATATCATTTGTACAATAATTCAAACCATTGTAAACCAGAAATAGTTCTCAAACCATTTTCTCATTTTGAAGATCATTTAAAACTTGGTAGTATTATATTACCTACCTCTTATGATGGTTTATGCTTTCTCCACAGCTTTTACAGTCCTCTCTCCATGGTCAATCATCTTGTGTGTCAATCTATGCTGCACATAAGGTTGATGTTTATGACATCAATTCCAACTTTCATACAATTTTAAATCCATAACTTAGAATTTTACCCATCTTATGGTCTAATAGTTTAGACCATCTCAAAGTCATAAAACTATTAGACTTAAGATCTCCCATTGGTCCATGGTTAATCATTTAATCACTTTATCACATATTTGCCTATTTTGATGTTTTAGTGTTACTGTTCCTAAGCTATACTTGGGAGATATGATAATATCCTTATCTGATCTGCCATGTGATGTACAGATCAATGAATCAATAGTCCAACCTCATTAAATTACATAGACTAGTATAATATTCTTAATAACCATTCTAATCAAAAACTTGATGATGAAGTTCTATATACTTTCACATAAACAATACCAGACAGTCAATTTTTTGTATATGATTGCAAATTTACCATTAACTTCATTTTTGTCATTCGCATCAACTAAATTAGTGTCCTGTGCTGAATTTTTCTTTAGTTTTAGACAATTCAATGTTTAAATAATGCAATGGCAATGTTTGATCATACAACATTGACTTATTGACTTATCCGAATCCTTGTAGCTGATTAGATGGTCAAGATCGTTAGATCTGCTTTCCATTCCAAATCATGTTTCTCATTCAATTCAATTCAAGTCTAATTAGTCAATTTCCAATAATGGATCAAGAATTCTCTATAGTTAATTGATCAAGACATCAATTCTAATTAGTGTGAGACCTCAAGGATCCAATGAGTGATCAGAGTTCTAATCAATTGATTAAGGCACTAATCAACCTTAGATCGTCATAATTTTCCAAAATTATAAACCTTTGATCCTAATTTTAATAAGCCAATGCAATTCAAGGCCTGAATCATAAATATTGGATCTTTATATGGAAGATCAAAACTCATGTGGATTGATAAAAGCTTTTACTGATCTTTGTCCTTAGATTAGGGATGAGATTGACAGTTGGATTTGCACATCAATGTTCTTGACCATAGGTCAACCATCCGATCCTACTTGTGAATGGTCAAATCTGTGGTTCATGGACTGCCAACCTTTGAATGTGATCGGATCTTTCTTGTGCAGATGATTGAAGGGCTAGTATTCATTTCAAAACAGTCAAATTCATCTTTTACCAATGATCCGACAACTAGCATTCAATGGAGATTATCAAATCAATCTTTGAAAGGTATAGATCAATGATCAAAGCATTAATGGAGTGGCTACAACTCTGATTAGTCACTGATCATCACAATAGGTGGGGATATTAGTATCAGGTTGATGTTTAACCATGGATTATGGTTTTGTTCTATTGCATTGGTTTTGGATTGATGATCGAAACTCAAGTGAAGATTCCCAAATTTCTGATCAGTCTCCAATAGCTAGTGAGATCAAAACTAATCCTTTGTTCTACCTTACAACCCTATACCTAAACACATCCTCTAATTCCATACATGGATTAAGACAAGAATGACAATTTAATGTAAGAATCTTACTTTTGTAGTGCTCTTCACTCATTGCTAATTGTTAATTGTTGAAGATGATGATTTGAAGGTGATTTTGTAGTTGTTGGGCAGTCCCATCTATTTTTCCCCCATCCTTACATCAATTCTTGGCCAATCAACAAGCTACTAAAGGGATTTTCCTCAGACCATTGGAGTGAACAACGTGAACAGCTCAAATCCAAAATCTATGAAGCCATTGTTGCCGATGAGCTCCATCTTCCCAGTAAATCAAAAATCCCAAAAAACCATTCTTCTTTGATAGGGGTTGGCTTTTCTGGCTAGCAAGCCTCCTTTCGCTTCTCCTTTGCTCTCCTTTCTCCTTATCCCTCTCTCTCTCCCTTCTCCTCCTTTCTCTTCTTTCTTCTTCTTCCCTCTCCCCATCGAGTTTTTCTTTCCCTTGACTGATGGGTTTAGGAACAGACATATCATCTATTTATGCTTTCGTTTAAGTGAGGGGGGTGCCAATAACAATTATGGCCCCTCACTTATTTACTTTAATTACTATTTTTTCTTTTTCTTTTTCTTTTATATATTAAACATCATACTTAATGTCATTGGAATCGTCTTTTCCAGTACAATCCAAATATGATGGTCTCTTCACTTTATTTGATGTCTATAAAACTTTCATTTATAAAAGTTCTAAACTTAGAAATTTCAATATTCTCTTTTCATCCCAATTTAACATGATCCAAAATTTACTTAAATTGTGATTTAACAATTAGGGATGTTACATCCAAAGTGTCCTCTCACATCCTTTTTCTTTCTCCTTTTATATCTTTTGGGAAGCCTCGTAACTTGGCTAGCAGGTGATCCTAAGGTAAAGGATAAAGGGATGAGATCTAAGGGTTAAGATAAAAGAAGAACCTAGGGTAACCATTATGACATAGAAGAGTGAAATAATGTGCAACAAGGTGGGAAACACCATTTTCTTAGGAGGTGGAATCTCCCCCTTACAAAAATCATTGAAGCCCTTGAAAATAGCTAGTGATTTGGATGGGGATGCGATAAGAGAGAGAAATGAAGATGGGAGGAAAGAAAGACAGGTAAGGTGAGGTGGGGAGAAGTGACTGGCTAGGTAGTTTCCTACAAAGTGGGAACTGGTTGGGTGGTTGGAATGGGAGTTTAGGAAGGTGGGAGTCTTAAAAGGATAGTACTTTTCAATGAAAAGTGTAACTCATAGTGATATTTAGTGGTGAGGTGGAAAGGGAGAAAAAAGTGGGAAAAACATGGAGAAATGGTGAAAATAGAGTGGTATCCTCCTATGGGTCCACATGCTACCTTATCCTAGTGGATTTTCTCTTAGTTATCTTCAAAACATCCACATAAATCCCAAGGATAATTGTTTGAATTCTCCTCCAATCATGGCCTTCCATGTAGCTTGACTTATGTGGCTTTGATAGCTCACTTTGGCAACTCCATTGGCTTACCTTTATGGGTTTAGATGGCTTTCCTGGCTTAGATTGATGGCTTAAATATTTTACTATGGTGATTGGCTTAGCTCCTTAACTTGTCCTCTTTTTCATAGCTTAAATATGGCTAAGCGACTTAAGTGAAACCCACATAAAGGTGGTGGACTTTGCATGGCTTGTGCATAGGCCCACTTGGCCCACCTTTGGCTCATTTAATTGCATCCATTACCTATCCTAAAGTTGATCTTCATCCTTGATCTTATGTTGGATTGATGATTTTTAGGTCTTAACTCTATCTTTTGATCTTGATCTTCCATTTTCTTCTAGATCAATCTCGGCTGTCGGATCACCATCTCATTTCCTACAAAAAGTAAAAAACTCTAGTTAAATACTAGAAAATTATGATTAATTACATATTTATTCAAATTAGCCTCTGGACTTATAAAATATCAAAATTTTGGGCATTATGTTAAAAAAATGCGTGTTATAAATTTTGGTCAAAAACCCTATTTTATCCCTATAATTTATAACATATGGGTAACTAATTTGGTGGATTTTATGAAAAATTAGACACTTAATATTTTTTATTTTTCTAAAATGATCTTAGAATGAATGCAAAGAAGATTAGAAAGTCCAATTAAATTAAGCATGAGTTTCTAAAGCAAGAAAGTGCTGAATTGAAGAATCTAACATGCAATTAGTTTCTAAAATGGTTCTAAAGTGATCTTAAAGTAATTCTAAGATATATATATATATATATATGGAAAGGAAAGTGGAAAGTTATCAATGATAAAAAAGAAGGAAACCAAAATGTAAACATGTAAGTCTAAAGTTAGAAACTACCCTACTTCTCAATTAGGAAAGTTCTTAAAACATGAAAAGTAAAGATAATAAATAGAATGCTACAATAAAAACATGATCTACTAAGCAAGAGACAACTTAGTAAACTAAACTGCTTTACAAACTACCATGGATGCAAAGAATGCTACAAAATGTGCCATGCATGTGAAAGTAAAAACACACATCCATGCAAAATTGATGGATTGAATGTAATCCCATACAAGCAAAACTAGAATGATTGGGAGTGAAGCATGGGGATGCATATATGGTTCCCTAAGATGAAATATGTTAAGATTCTATGCATGAACCCCAAAGCAAAGAAAAATGGAAAATTTTCATGAAAACTATGGAAGAAACTACAATTAAAGAATGTGTGTAATCTAATGGAGTATGCGTGCTATGCATGAGAAATATAATAAAACAAAACTTGCTTTCTTAATTGACTAGATGCTAAAGTATGATGCAAAGAAGAGATAAACATATGATAGAAATAAAAAGAAAATAAGCAATAAAGAAATTGAATAGGTTGAGACCCTAACTTTATCTCCAAAGAATTAGGACATTGATGCTTGAAGGGACCTTCAGTGGGTAATCTTCCTCCCTCCACTTCTCTTAACTTTGGCCTTAAACTCTAGGAAAAGTTAAAAGATCCTAAACTCACTCATAACATCCTTATTTATAGACTTTTAGAGTGGAAGTCATGGGGCTTGAATGGTTGAGACTATGCCAACCTAATTTAGAAACCAACAAATGGCTAGATGAGAGAGGCATGATTTTCATATAGGGAAGTGGGGTGGAAGATGAAAGTGAATAAGATGTAAAGAGAAAGATAGAGAAATAGGAAAGGGTAAGGGTAAGGGTAAGGGTAAGGGAGAAATGTGAATAAGTGAGAAAGTAAAGGAAAGTTGGTGGAGGGAATCAAGGGTGTTCCAAAATTAAAAGTCCAAGGGGAGGCATGGAATCCATGTGGGTGTGTGTGTGGTGTTTTAGAAACATTAAGTTGAAATGGACTGTTGGATCAAGATGGGTGGTTAATTTCGTCCTTTCCTTAGGTATTGAGTCGACTTTTCAACAAGGAAATGGTGGCTCTTGTTTGTAACTTCCCTTCATTCTTTGTGACATATATATATTCCTTAAGCTTCATTTTCTCTCCACCATTGGATTGGATTGCGTTAGAATGAATGGCCTTGATTCCTTAAAGATTTCTTCATGTATTTCACATGGGAAAAAGTGTACTTCACCACTATTGTATGAATAAGTCATCCCATCAGAGGGGGATCTACTTCGTTTGGTTGAGTAGGAGAGAGAAATTAAGCAAAAAGTCTTTATGTGTGTCCTAGTCTTCTTTTATTTTTTAGAAGCTTTCGTTTTATATGATCTCATTGTATCTAAATTAAACTTTTACTAGAAGCTTCCTAAGGTGCTGATTGCTACCTTTTTACCTTCATTTGAAACTCTAGGACTTCATTTTTTAGCTTATATTGATCTACAGTGTAGCTTGGTTTCTAAATTTTGCTCTTTTAAGGATTAAATTATCAAAATACCTTTTTTTCTCATTTGTACCCTAGATCTACAAAATTTAGAATTAACCCTAATTAGTAAACTTAAGTGATTTTTGGGGCTAAAACCTACTAAATATATAGGTATGTATATAATACATATCATTTAGTCTTAAGGAATCTGGATAAGTTGAGAGTCTTTAGGCTTTGAGGCTCTAGGATAGGCTGAGAATTTGTACTCCTTGGGACTCTCAATGGGTTTAGGAGTTTTTAAAACTATTAGAGTCTGAAGTAACTAAAGAGTTTTTTAATAGGACTTTTAGGTTAGTTGTAGAGTTTCATAGTTATGAGAGTCTAAGTGGATTTAGAAGTCCTTGAATTGTTGAACACTAAATGAATTTAGTAGCGAGACAGAGAGAGATTGGGCATTCATTTTGGCATGGTAAACTAGAGGCCTACTGTCTAGGAATTTTGCAAGGCCTAAACTCCGATGACTTTAGGAATTTAGATTTAATTTAGAAATCTTGTTCTTAAAGAACTCTATCAGTCTTGAAATGATAGTACTCTGGATCGACTTAAAAGTTCTTGAACTATTGGACTTTATAGAAGTATGGTTTTGGTGGGACATCCCAAAGTTCAAAGAAAGAAAATAACAAAAAGTGAGTGCTAATGTTATGTCTTCACTAGGGTCCACAAATCAAATTTTGATCTCTAGTTTGCTTAGGAGTTTTCAATATGCAAGACTCTAAGAATCTTGAAGATTTTGGACTAACAATTGTAGCTGTCAAAAAATCTAGACATGGAGTAGATGCTTAGTTTAATGAACAATGGGGTCCAGTCTAGTAGAGACAATGGATGCATAATTTTGTTTATCAACAAGGTCCATCCTAGCATCTTTCCAAAGGATTAGACTGGACAAATTTCTAGGGGCATATGGTGAGCACTACACCATATGGGAAAGTATGTCAAACCCTTACCTTAACAAGTACTCTCCTGAACATGGTGAACTCTACTTGAAAATTTGAGAGTATGCAAAGACTCAAGGAGAAAGTAGATCTCTCTCAGCTATGGCAAGTTATACCCTTGAGAGAGAGAGAGAGAGAGAGAGAGAGAGAGAGAGAGAGAGAGAGAGAGAGAGAGAGAGAGAGAGAGAGAGAGAGAGAGAGAGAACTATCAACATAAATAAGGAGAGGAGAGAATCACATTTTAAAAAAAGAATCTTCAAAGGAAAAGCTGTTAAAGAGGTTTCTCTCAAGATTTCTCTAACTCTCGAGGCATGGGTTTCTCTTGATGCTTCTATGTATTTGATTTGGGTCAAAAAAGGTATTTATGAGTTTTTATGAGCAGGGAGTTACAAGATTTTTGGGATCATAGGAGAGGTGGTTTAAAGAATGGAACATAGATGGGGTGAGAGGTGGATAGTTGTGATTGGCTAGGATTCTAAAAGAAAGGAAATAAGAAAGGAAAAGAAAACTTGGTATGTGGGAAAGGAATTTGGGAGGTGGAGAGTTGTGATTGGTTGGGGTGTCTATGAGTGGAGAGAGAGAGAGAGAGAGAGAGAGAGAGAGAGAGAGAGAGAGAGAGAGTTGTGGGTGAGTGGGATTCTAGGAGTGAAGAGAAGAAGAAAATGTGGGATGGGAAGTGAGAGAAAGAGAGATAAAAAGAAAGGAAAACATGGAAGGATGATAAAGGAAGGAAGAGAGAAATGGAGAGAAGTGGTGGCATGGGACTCTAAGAGGTGGGCCCATTCTCCTTTATTTCTATGTTTTGAAGAGAGTTGGACTCTTTTGAGGATGGAATGTTCCATTAAGCTAAGGAACCCCTTGATTTTAAGAAGATAGTTGGAAAGCAAACTGAAAAAGATGGGACTCTCAAGCATATTTTCTTTCTATAAAAATAAATTTGAATCCAAGAAGAGATAGGGAGAAACATGGGCTTCCCTTTTTGGGTGAGCTTCCCTTAGTTTTAGGAAACTGGATGATTAGGACATAGAGAAAAGAAAAGTTGAAAGATAAGACTAACCAAGGAGAGTCCCACTTCCTTTTTTTTTCTCTTGCTTTTTGAAATGTTGAGGAAATCGAAGATTGGATGGACTTCCCTATTAGAGGCTTCCCACATCCATAAATGCTTGAGGAGACTTTGACTTAAGAGTTTTAAGACATTAGGACACTATAGAGTCCTAATCCCAGCATAAAGAAAACTATGTGGGTAAAGTGATTTAAGCATAAGTGACTCTCTTCAGAAGAGTCCCAACTCATTTCAAACAAAAAGAGAGACTTTATGGGCATTTTATGATTAAATGGTCTCACTTAAATAATCAAAGTGAATCCTACCACAAGTTATCTAAAAGAATTCTAATAATACCACTAATTTTTATTAGATTTTATGTTATTAATTGAATTAAAATGAGAAATCAAGAATTAGAATTTCAAGAATTTAGGTTTATAGGGAATAACTAATGAAAAACATAAAATTGACCTTTAAAACATCAATATTTGTTATCTACATAAAAAATGATTCCAACTACACTCAGTATACTGAAATCAGAGCTTGAAAGAATAATTCATATTTATATTAATTAAGGTAATTATTTTAAAATTTGTTATTGGACAGAAAGGTAAAAATCACTTTAAATTTTGAAATGTGTTAATCAGGATCCATAATTAAGGCTAACAGTTTTCTAAAAACTAATCATGATTAATTATAATAATTAACTTTTTTAAATAAAAATAGTGATAACTATTAAATATAATATATATATCCCCAACATGCAGGTCGAGACTATGTCAAGCTTCGTACAGTGCACATTGATAGAAGGCTCCAGTGCCCACATTAGTCACTATCCCATGTTTCTAGTTGCTGTTGCACCTCCCTATGATGCTCCAATTGGCTACCAAAAAAACTCAATGCAAAATTAAGAGAGAAAGAAGAAGATGATGGCGAAGAAGAAGAGGATGAGGAAGAAGAAGAAAAGGAAGAGGAAGAGGAAAGAGAGAGAGAGAGAGAGAGAGAGAGAGAGAGAGAGAGAGAGAGAGAGAGAGAGAGAGAGAGAGAGAGAGAGAGAGAGAGAGAGAGAGAGAGAGAGAGAGAGAGAGAGAACTCATTAGTGACACCATTAAAGCTAGGAGAAGCTCTTGGTTATGTGCATACAAAGTAGGCAAGAGATGATGCCCACTCAGATTGATGATCCAAGCCATTGTAGTTATTTTAATTATAACTCGCAAGGGCACAAATCAATGTAGTATTTTCACACAAGCAAGGTCAATCCATAATTAATATGACAAATTTGCGATGGATTGGATTTTATTCAAATTGATTAACTTCATCCAAAGAGATAGAGATGTGATTAAATTAGGAATTTAAAGTATCATGAAATGAAAACATGCATAAAATTGGAAACTAGAATTAAAAGAAACTTTCTAAAAAGTAAATCTAAGTAATTAGAATGGAAACTTACCTAATTAATAACTAAAGGAAATAAATACAAAACAAGCATTAAATAATCTAGGAACATAAACTAAAGAAATTACTTAAATGGAAACTTTCATAAGTTAACACTTTCTTAAACTAGAACCAAAAACTTTCTAAAAATAAAAATGAACAAAAAAAAAAACTAGGAAAATTTTTAATACTAAATTAATATGAAAAAACAATTAACCAATGAGACCTAACTATTTTTAATAAAAAAATTAGAAATATGCATGTGAATGGAAACTACAACTAAAAAGACTTTCTAAAGTCAACACATTTTAAATCCTAAAACTTCCTAAAGATGGAAATACCTAAAATTCAAATAGGAGACTTTTTAAACCTAAACTAAGGTACAAACTATGAATTAACTATTGGTAAAACTAAATTAAGAAAAAATATATAAAGAATAGGATTTTAACCATGCGCATGGTTTTTGGATTGTGCGCATGATTTTGAAGCCGCAAAGATGGTAAACTTTAATGCACCTATAGTAAGTCACTATGCAAACTAAGGGATCTAATAAACAACATGAAAATCTAAACAGGTACCTAAGGATTTTGTAAAATAAGATATTTTGATGGGTGGAATTAAAGCACAAATTTAAGGAAAAACCAATTTTTGAATTTTAGTACTTAAAAACAGTCAATAAATCTTACATTAAAAAGCTATTGAAACCATAAATTTCATGCAAGGAAACAACTAGATTTCAAATAAATATTCTATAACAAGAATTTTCAAAGAACTTCATTGAATCATATCCAATTTACATCAAAATTATGACCATAAAACTCTCCATAAGATATGAAAATTGCACACTTTTCTAAAGCCTAAAATCCTATATAAACAACAGAAAAATTCCAATCTAATGATCACACTCTAAAGTACAATAATATGAAAATAAAATTCATAAAGTAATTTGGAAAAAACAAAGGCTAAGTGGGTAAACTAACTAAGGAAAAATAGTCTAAAACTAGGGAAAAAGATGGTAGAAAATATGAAATTCAAGTGAGAAAATCAAGGATTTAAGCTAGCCATTCTCTTAGTTGTTACTACCAAAGAATAACTAACTAAAATCTTGATTGAATAACAAAGAAAAACAAGTAGAATTGAGGTAAATAAGAAAGGAGATAGCTAGATGAAAAGAAAGGTGCAAAAATAGAAAGCAAAATAATGGCAACTAAGTAATGGAAACTAGACCAAAGCAAGCAAACTACTAACCTAAATTAGAGAAAAAATAACCAAGACAATAACTAGAAAATTAAAGGAATAAAAGCATATAAGAAATCCCAAAGTCCAACAGCAAATAACACCAAAAAAAAGCTTGATTTTAAGGTGTGTCACCTACCTCTAATTGAAAAATTCGTATGGAACATGTGACTATATATAGATGAGTGGTTTCTTAACCTAGGAATAGGTGAAAAGCATGAGGAAAGTGACCCTAGAGATAGGGTATTAAGTGAAGAAGGTTGGGATGGAATTTTAAGAAGGTGGAGAAGTCTTGGGATAGTAGAACTCTTGAATGAAAAGTCAAATTGGTAATGATATTTGGTGAAGAGGTAGAAAGTGAGGAAAAAGTGCAGTCTAATCATAATGAGATTTTTCTTAATTATCTTCAAAATATCCTTTAGAATCTCATGGATAATCTTCTTGATTTTCCTCCAATCATAGCCTTCCATTTAGCTTAGCTTAATGTCTTTGATGGCTAACTTTGAGAGCTCTATTGGCTAAGCTTCATGACTGGCTTAGATGGTTCTCTTAGCTTCCCTTCATGACTCCATCCCTTGGCTTGAGTGGCTTTAATGGTTTGGCTTGGATTACTTAGCTTGTCACCTTCTCCCATGGCTTATATAGCTAAGGTGACTTACATGCAAACCATGAAAAGGTGGTGAAAGTGCATGGCTTACTTCATGGGCCCACTTTGGCCACATTTATTCCTTTAATCATATCCACTACTAGTTGACAAGATGATCTTAACCTTTGTTTTCTTGTTGGGTTGATGATTTTGAGTCTTTGACTCCATCTTTTATTCTTAATCTTTAATGTTCATCTCAATCGATCTTGGTCGTCAAATCACCATCTTGCTTCCTACAAAAAGTAAAAACTTCTAATAAATCATAGAAAAATATGATTAATCATATACCTACCTGGGATTAGCTTCTAGACCTATAAAATAACAAACGTTGCTTCATTAGGTCAAAAATGCATGTATTACAAAATTTGGTGAAAAACCCTATTTTACTCCTATAAATTCTAACACATTGGTAACTAATTGAGTACTTTTTATTCAAAATTAGACACTTATCATGACCCCCAACCAAAATTTTGCTAGTCTTGAGCAAACCATGTGAAAAATCATTTTTCAAAATAGGTACAAAGTGCCACTTTTATAAGTACTCACAATTGCATTTAGGACATTTAATAAGCCCTTTGTAGTGAATATACACAAAATTCTTAAAATTTTTATAAATATCTTTTATTTATTTGAGAATTGTTTTATTCAACTTATATTAATTCCTCACTTTAGCCAGCTGATAAAGATGAACAAAAAGGTTTAAAATCCTACACTTATGCTAAAGATATCTCATTCTTTCATTAAACTTTAGAAGGAGAGTGTGCGTTATATTCACTGTATAATTATAGTCTCTAAATCAAATATAACCTAAATTACCACCCAAATGTATGCTTTGACTTCAATTATCATGATATAGTTGTCACTCAAAAAGGTGTAAATCTCTCATTGTATATGAGTGGAACGTTGTTCATCAAGTCCAAATGTGTTACATATTTCATACAAAAGAATGATAAATTAGAAGGAATTGCAATGATCTCATGAAAAGATATCAACTATTAAGAATGGTACACTCTACCAAAGTTCCTATTCATTCATAACTATTTCCAAGCCATACTACTCCTAAGATCCAGTCAGGACTCCTATTAGGATGAAACGTAGGCTTAGGTAAGGTTATCAAAAGAATGGATATAAAGGTAAACAAAGGTTGTCTAGAATATATCTTCTATCAGTCTATTCCCAACTTTTCCATTTTTCCTCACAAGAGTGATTGTTTCTTTTCACTTGACTTGAAATATAGCCTCTCTCTCTCTCTCTCTCTCTCTCTCTCTCTCTCTCTCTCTCTCTCTCTCTCTCTCTCTCTCTCTCTCTCTCTCTCTCTCTCTCTCTCTCTCTCTCTCTCTCTCTTAATTATTCATCTCTTAAATTGTATTGTTCACTTTTTCAAGATATTCTTCATTATTCTCTATGTATTTCTAAAATAAATGCGTAATGGATGTATATTAGGGTTTCAATATAGGTAAAGGTTACTTGGTTAATAAAGAAAATGCTGATATTTAAAGGTTCAAAATGCTAGCAGAAAATAATATATGAAAGGCTAAATGCTCTAGGTTAAATAAGGATGGCCTCTATCATTTCCTAGATCGCATATGACTTAAAATGATCACAAACCTAAGAGATATATGGTAAAGTCTTTTTGTGATTTCTCAATAGTTCACCAAGATACAAAATAATGAGACCAATTAAGAACTAATGTTCACTATAAAAATAAAATTAAAAAAATTGAATTTATGTATAACCTTCAAAAAGGAGAATTGTTTAAAACTCACTTGGGTTTTAAGTATCCACAGATCTTCTTCAAAATCTCTAAGTTATATATTCTCTTCAACTTAACCTATATGGTTATTTTGTGCAATTAATATTTTGAGTTTAATTTTTAAGGAGATACTATAAAAAAAGAGAATAAAATAGTGAAATAATTGTCTACAACTCTATTAATAAGCTAAAGTTAAAAAATTTAGCTAAATATTTAAAAATTTTAAACTCTCTTCTTTATAAATATTTGAAAACACAAGAAAAGTTAAAAATCTCATGTGTATCTATACCCCCAAATGCTAAACTATCGAAATATAGGACACCTAAATGAAAAATGGATAATATAGACTAATGAGACTTTCTGGTTGCCTCCTAATAAGGACTAAGTTTAATGTCTTCAACCAAACATGGCCGATAACTAATCTAACCATCTAAACCTAGACCTAGCTAATTAAAGTAAATTTTCCTGATATTAATCCTAAGAATGAAATGGCAAGATTTCTCATGCCACTTTAGAACCTTGCAATAATCTATATATTTCCTCTATCCTGAAATTTTAAGTGGTGGTAACAATATGACATAGTAGACCACACAATTTTGAGTATTATGAGACCATATTGATGATCCCTCATTTTCAATATTTCACATTAGTTAATATAATTCCTCCACCTTGTATTTTGAGGTGGTGGTAACATGATGACTTCGTGTAGTATTGTGCATTTTGTTGGACCATATAAAGACGAATGGTCCTCTTCTTGATCAAATTGAGGGATAACATTGACCATTGTATTCAATTTATCTTTTTCCTCCATTTCCCTTACATTATCCTGAAATAGGGATATAAGGTGACTCTACCCTTCCCTAAAAGGTGGTTCTTGTATTACTAAAGATGAGGACATGGTTTTGCTTAACCCTTGCTTATCATCTAAGGTGTACCTTAGATTAGGTTGATGTATAGTTAGTATGTCAACTCGCTCTTCTTCTTCCTATTTTACCATCATGGTTAAGGTATCAGGTGCATCTATACTACTATCTTATAATTGTTTAAACAAGGCATGTAGGCCCCAATCGTGTACATCTTCTACATTGCAAGGCTCAATTAGTATTTCAAGCCCCACAAGAGGATCTACTCTACCTTGCCATTGAGAAGTGTCCATTAAAGGCACAATATCCAATAACTCATTCACCTCCTCAATGAATGTGCCTTTTTCAAATTCACAAAAATAGGTAGGACATGATTCTAGAGGATCTGGGTTGGATGGTCCTAAAGCTTCATTTTCTTCATCAATGGAAATCTCTTCGCTATAATCATAATAAGGAGCAAGGCATGGCTTGAGTAGATATGAGTTGGAGGTTTCTATGAATGGTTGTGGACTTTGTGGCTTAGAATAATCATAAGGGATTTCTATCCTATTATCAGTAATAAATGGCTCTTCATTATCCTTGATTTGTTCTAATTCCTTGGTCCTTTTTATAAATGCAACAATGTTTCTTTTAGTAGATTCCCTTATTATATCCATTTTATCTTCCCATTGTCTTCTCATTTCCTTATTTTCCTTTTCAAAGGCAGCCACAATTAGTTCCATTTTCTCACAAAATGATGCATATTCTCTTCTAATAGTGTTCTTCATGTTGTAAAGGAAACAATTTGTAGGGTTTGGTATTGCTGTGGCATTAGGGTGTTGAAAAAGGGTTGAGCAAGTTGAGTCCATGATGGTTATCCTAAAATTCTTAATAATCAGTGTTAACTAGGGTGGGACCATTGTAGTTCCTATTGATATGATTGATAATCCTAATACCAAGGTAGTTCATGATACCTAACCCATCCATTATAATTTGTCTCAGGATAATAATCATTGCTAGGCTGTGTGAATCCATTGAGTGCAGCCATTGGCTCATAATAGTATTCATTGTATGAGGAACTTGATGGCAATTGAGGATCGGGATGCTCAAAATAGGTATAATTATTATAGTACTGAGGCTGTAGTGCAGGTTGCCTAGAAGCTATTATCCTAAGCAATTGATTTTACATAATATCTATCCTATCCACTGATGTATTAAATCCATCCCCTTCTTAATAGGCTTTTACTCTCAACTTTGTATATAAAGAAACAAATAGTTGTATACAATGAATGAGTTTCTTTTCTTATATAGAAAAACTTAACTATATGATGCAACCTAAATGCTAGTCCTAAGCTAAATGATGCACAACCAATCCTAGTATTCAATAATCGAGCAGTGTCTTGATTATCTTTTCTTACTGCATAGGTGGTAGCTTCTTAGACCTAAATCTAGACAACTCCTCCTTTTATCCAAATTTAATTATTACTTGTTAGTTGGATTCTACTCTAAACTAGTTAATACAATCCTCAAGTTAGGAGGCATTTAGACCTCAACTAATGTCAATGGAAGTTGTGGGAAAATCACTTAGATTTTAAGACACCCACTATAACCATAGTGCTCTAAAGCCACCAGAGTGACGACAGATCATGTCCTTCTAAATGGGTCTTATGAGCTCAATACCCTATCTCTTTCTACTTGATTTTAAATAACATTCAAGGGCTGGGATCATGATATACAGGATATTAATTGATTCCTAGGTGGGCCAAAGAGCTGGTAATCAAATACAATCCTTATCTTATAAGGACCCCTGTGGGGCCAGAAAGCAAACTAATGCCTACCTATATGCTACTTAATAAAGGTTCAAGCACCTTAATAAATGAGACATTATAACTATACAGCCTATACTTTGGTTATAGCCTAGCTCAAGTTAACCTTTGTTAAAAAGGTGTGCAACTAATGCAACAATCCTAAATAAAGATCCAACAATTATTAATAAATGAACCTAATCTATATAATGAAAATTTACACTAAATGTAATTTATCCTATAAATTAAGATTTGGGGTAAGGTTTGCTCACAGTAAAGGGTCCAATGATGATCAAGTGTGAGCCACCATATTAAGCTCTTGTCCTATATTATTACAACTCACTTAACATTTAATAATAAAAAATTACAAATTATAATGGGCCTTAGTACAAATTCTACTCAAATTCTAATCTAAGAAAGTAATAAAAAAAACCCTAATCTTTGATGACAAATCCATGGCCCATAAGATCACCACCACTCCTTCGTCTATTTTCCTTACAAAAAAATCAAAGAAATATGGTCAATATGAGAAAAATAGCAATAAACACAAAAATAAAGCAAAAACCTTAATCTAATACACCCTAAACCTAGACTCGAGGCAAATAATCTATAGTATGGAACACTACACACAATAGTACAACTCCCCAACAATAGTGCCAAAAACTTATGGTTGTTTTAATTAAAACTCGCAAGTGCATGAATCAATGGAGTATTTTCATGCAAGCGAGGTCTATTCCATGAGGAATCTCAAAGATTTTCCTTGTATTGAATTTTATTCAATTTGATTAACTTCAACCAAAGAGATAAATATGGTATTAAGTAGGAATTTAATGTAACATGAAAAGGAAACACGAATGGAATTAGAAACTAAAATTAAAAGAAACTTTCTAAAAACTGAAGCTATCCAATTAGAATGAAGACTTACCTAACTAACATGAATTTAACTAAAGAAGAAAAAAAATGCAAAACAAGCATGAAATAATCTAGGAAACATAAACTAAGAAAACTATTAAAATGGAAACTTATATAATTTAACACTTTCCTAAACTAGAACTAGAAATTTTCTAAAAAAGAACTTTGTAAAAGAAATTAAGTAACTTTCTAACACTAAACTAACATGCAAAAATAACTAGCCAATGAAATCTAAATAAATTTAACAAGAAATTAGAAACATGCATGTGAATGGAAACTATAACTAAAAAGACTTTCTAAATTTAACACTTTCTAAATCCTAAAACTTTCTAAAGATGGAAATTTCTAAATTTCAAAAAAATGACTTTCTAAACCTAAATTAAGATACAAACCATGAATTAATGACTGGTAAAAATAATTAAGCAACTAAAATAAGCAAAAATATAAAAGAAATGGGATTTATAACCATACACATGGTTTTTGGACTACGTGCATCATTTTGGAGCCCTAAAGGTGGTATAATTTAATGCACCTACAATGCATTTCTATGAAAATTAACTATTAGATCTAATAAACAACATGAAAATATAAATTAGTGCCTAAGGATTTAGGAAAATAAAATGTTTTGATGGCTAGAATTACAACACAAAGTTAAGAAAAATCAATTTTTGAATTTCGATATTTAAAATAATCAATGAATCTTGCATTAAAATGCTATTGAAACCACAACTTTCATGCAAGGAAACAAGATATATTTCAAATAAACATTCCATAATAAGAATTTTCAATGAACTTTATTCAATCATATCCAATTTATATCAAAATTATGAGCATAAAACTGTCCCCAAAATATGAAAATTGTGCACTTTTCTAAAGCCTAAAATCCTATCTAAACAACAGCAAAATTCCAATAGAATCATCACACTCTAAAGTATAATGATATGCGAAGAAAACCTAGAAAGGAGAAAAACAAAGGTTAAGCGAGTGTGAACTAACTAAGGAAAAATATCCTAAAACTAAGAGACAAAGAGGATAGAAAACATGGAATTCAAGTGGGAAAATCAAGTATTTAAGCTAGCTATTCTTTTGGCTGTCACTACTAGAGAATAACTAACTTGAATCTTGATTGAATAACAAAGAAAAACAAGTAGAAGTGAGGTAAAGAAGAAAGGATATAGTTATATGCAAAGAAAGGTGCAAAGCTAGAGAGCAAAACAATGGAAACTAAGACATGGAAACTATACCAGAGCAAGCTAACTACTAACCTAAATTGGAAAGCAAATAACCAAGGAAGAAAATCATCTAAGAAATCCCAAACTCCAGTAGCAAATAAAACCAAAGGAAAGCTTGATTTTAAGGTATGACACCCACCTCTAATTGAAAAATTCATATGAAACATAAGGCTATATATAGATGAGTGGTTTCTGACTTAAAAAGAAGTGAAAAACATAAGTGACCCTAGTGATAGGGTATTAAGTGAGGAAGGTTTGGATGGGAGTTTAGAAAGGTGAAGGAGTTTTGGAATGGTGGGACTTTTGAATGGAAAGTCAAATTCATGATGTTATTTGGTGATGAGGTGAAAAGGAAAGTTAGGAAAAACATGGATAAATACAAAAAATAGAAGGATCTTATCCTATTGGTCCATATGCAATCTTATCCTAATGAACTTTCCTTAATTATCTTCAAAATATTCCTTAGAATCTCATTGATAATCCTTTTAATTTTCCTCCAATCATAGCCTTCCATTGAGCTTATTTTAATGGCTTTAATGGCTAACTTTGAGGTCTCCATTGTCTAAGCTCATGGCTAGCTTAGCTTCATAGCTCCATCCCCTGGCTTGAGTAGCTTGAATGGTTTGACTTGGATTCCTTAGCTTGTCACCTCCTCTCATGGCATATATGGCTATGGTGGCTTATATCCAACATATCCAAAGGTGGTGAAAGTGTATGGCTTACTTCATTGGCCCACTTTGGCCACCTTTAGCTCCTTTAATTACATCCATTGCTAGTCCACAAGATGATCTTGACCTTTTTTTCATGTTGGATTGATGATTTTTAAGCTTTGACTCAATCTTTTGTTCCTGATCTTCAATGTTCATGTCAATCGATCTTGGTCGTTGGATCACCATCTTACTTCCTATAAAAGTAAAAAAATCCTAATTAAATTCTAGAATAATATAATTAATCACACTCTTACCTCGTATTAGCTTTGAGACCCATAAATGACAAACTTTTGTTTCATTCAGTTAAAAATGCATGTATTATGAATTTTGGAAAAAAAAATCTTATTTTACCCCTATAAGTTATAACACATATTGGGTGGTGTTTATTCAAAATTAGACCATTATTAGCTTTTCATCAATAATAGTATGACAAGATGATCAAAATCCCTAAGAATTTATGGAGATCTAAGCAATCATTGCCAAAAAATGGAATTGAAAGATCCATTAATGATGTCCACAAAGAAATTCGATAACAAAAAATAGTGAAAAGGCATTGGAGAAGATGACCTAAGATCAAGTAAATAGTATTGAGATTGGAAAACCCAAATAGTTCATGTTGCTCACCATTACAAGAGTAAAATCTCTCAAAAATAGTAAATATAGGAATTGTCTCACTAGAGAAATTAAAAAGGGGAAATAGTGGAGACCAAAAGGGGAAGATGAAGATGGACAATAAAAAGGAATGCCGATCTTAAAGATCCAAGCCATCCAATGTATTTGTAGACCTCAAAATGTAAAACCCATTTGGTCCTATTGTGATCAAGTTATCTTAGGCATGGATATAAGTGGAGGTGAAAACTCAAAATTTGACTTTAAAACATCAAAATTCAAAAAGTATGCATCTAGATGATTCTAACGACACTAATTTTACATGAAACAAACAATGGAGTGGAAAAAATCAAGATTTTACTAATTGAGAGGGTCAAAATTGATATTAATAACCCTAACCATCTAACTTATGACAGGATAGTTGAGTCACCACGCATCACCCCGGCCCTGTGTCAAGGTGCAGCTCGAGACTGCAAGAAAAGGGGGAATTGCCAAAAAATTGATGAGCCAAAACTATAGAAACCCTCTCCCCTAATCTCCCAATTACTATGATTTCTTCTTCTTCACCGGTGTGATAGAATGAGATGATGAGCAAGACCCCTTTCACTTCCTGCACCAACTGGCACAATGTTCTTTCCTTACCAAGTGATGCATCACACGGAACCTTCCCCCTTCCTCTTGGATTCCTTTCTCTACTTCTTTTTCACTCCAGCGACTGGATTAAGATTGATCCCAAACAGTGACCAAGGTGGGGCGGCTGGTCACCACTTGATTTTCCTTCTTCCCCTCTTTGTTCTCCCCCATTTCCTCTCCCTCTAGCACAATCCAGCCCACGCACTCCCCTGACCAGGTTGGCCATGCTAGATTCCTCCTCTCCCATTGTTTTCTTTCCCTAGTTGGTGCAGCCAACCCGACAAGGTAGTTGCACTACCTTTCTCCCCTGTCCTTGCCCTAATTAGCAAATGACTTGATGGCTACACAAGTAGGCTGCCCAAATTTGTTCCCATATTTCCCTATCACACTCTTTGTGGTTAAGCTCTAGGTGGTGACCCAATTGAGCCACTGGTCACCACTACCCTCCTCACTTTCTCTCTCTTGATAATTTTTTATGGGTGGGTCCATTACCATCATCCATCCTAGATCCTTAATCCCTTCCTATGCCAGATCAATTAAGATCCACACATATTTGATTGTTGATAGTGATCAGATAGTTGATCAGAAACCAAATTATCTTATATGTGATTGATTCGACATCCATCTTGATCTATCCATTTATCTGCCATCAAATGCTAGATCTATAACCAATTCATCCCTTTGTAAGGATTTGACCATGGAACAAACACCTAGCATCTAAATCAATGACCACTTTGATCTTCCATTTAGATTTGACTATAGATCTAGTAGTGGACCATCTAATCCACTACTAATCTGACTGTTCATCAGCCACCAAAAGTTAGATATGTGTGTTCAAGCATTTCATCTTCTTAACCCGCGACAAAAACATTTGCTTTGAGCCATCCATTCTCAAATTTTTTTTTTTCAGAAGCACAATCTACAAGATTTTAACTCATATATTTATATAATCAGCCAAGCATATTATTATTAATGCATATAATGATCAAGATTATAGATCTATAATAAATTATACCAAAGTGCGATTTAACCAGTCAAATTGCGATCGATGAAGATCTATGATTGGATGACTCAATTAGTGCATTGATCCACAAGATCGATGATAGGATCATCAGAATGAAGGTTTCTAATATCAATTATTGACTGGAACATGGATTTCTAAGGACTTAGGCAAAACAAACAACTTAAAATGATCAACAAATTGGATGATGCATTGAGAACCATCCAATTCTTAATATAAGATTTGATGAATTGATGAGGTAAATCGATGAAGTTGAATGTATGTTTTCCCATATTTGTATGATAAAATTGGAATTGATTGCTTCTATTGATTTTGAGAATTTTGGGGACTACAAGTCCTAGTAGGTTGTTCTGACATATTTAAATTATCCATATATTTGGACCATGTCTAGATTATTAGTCTAGTCAAATAACAAGTATTGAGTCAAATACATGTTTTAGATAGATCTTGATTAATAGATGAACAATAATGATTTAAATTAGAAATCCATGCACTCTTTATGAATGATAAATAATATCTTTATAGAGAAAATGAATGATTTATATCCTCATTGTGATGATGATATGGGATTACTTTAGGTTATGATTTGCAAGTATTAAAACACAAAGTCTCTATTTATATTAGAAATGTGAATGATGATTTATCAATTGGATCACATCACATGCGTAAAATGTGCAAATCCAAAATATAGAGGAGACTTTGTCACATTTTCAATAAAAATGAATGGCTCATTTCACCATAAGATTATTTGGTCTGGAATTACTAATACTTGCATTTCATATATGCATTTCATGGATTTGATCTCTCATTTTAGTTTGATGCATGACCCATTTATTGCATGATTTGTTTTTCACTAGATTTTTGTCTTCTTGCATGTAATCAAAGTTTAATTCATGATTTATACTTGTGGGTAGTTGATAAGGCAGGTAATGAGGGCAGGTGCAAGAGGCACTAGCAGGCTTTTAGGGGACAAACTTTCAGGTGATCACTATATAGTTTTGATTAGGCTAAAATGATTGTGAGATGTTTTTGCATGCATAATTTGATTCACAATTTTTCGATATGCTTTATTGTGGATTTTATATGTATTTGCCTATGGAGAGCTGATATGCTCTGAGATAGATTTGGCATGTATTTGCTTCTTGGGGAGTTGAAATGCTCTAATTTTGATTGGCCTGGACTTGCCTATTATGAGAATAAGTGGTTTTAATGTTTTATCACTTCATTGCTGATTTGTATATACTAAGACTATGTTATTCCTTTACATGGATAAATGGTAATTTTACATGTACTGATCTTATACATGAAAAGATTTAATCCTCGAGATGTGATTCTATTATACTAATTATATTACATGTGCTTATAACATGTTCTAATTTGATTTAGCATGGATTCTGACTCCTTAAGGAGCTGATATATTATAAGCTGATTTGACATGGATTTGATTGCTTTGTAAAAATTTATCTTATGAGATGATGTGACTTGGAACTACATGGATTCGTTTATAATAATTTGTCAAGTGTTTAAGACTATAAATATGTTATGTTCTTCAAAATAGATTTATGAATGCCTTAGAATTCCATTTGTATTTGGCTTTATGTATATTACCAAACTAGATACTCAAACACCTACCAAGCATAGGCTTGTTAAGACATTGTAATTTATTTACAATGTCTCAAATTTGAAGAAATGGATTTGAAGGATAAGTAGCTAAAGCTAGAAGGAATCTTGGACGAAGACAACAGTAACACTAGCTTGTGTTGACAATATAAGCATATGACTTCTATTTGATAATTGTGGACATATATGTATCTGTATTTATACAGTTGGACTATAAGCTATGTCTGGATAAAATCCTAAAAAATATTAAATATAAATTCATCTCATTTCAAAATCTCTGAAATGCATTTTTGTTATAGCAATGGCACTCGAGTTTTGTGAAAAAATTTATATTAAAAAATATCTTTCGCTATTCACATTAAAAAAAATAATGGAAAATTATTTAAAAATAAGAAGCCTTTTACCAACTAATTGGTGATTGACATGGTCATCCATACAATGCCTCATATAGTGCCATATCAATGCTTGAACGAAAGCTATTGAAGTAAGCAAAGTCAACTAACGGAAGATGTTCATCCCAACCTCCTTTCCAATCTAATGCACATCCCCTCAACATATTTTCCAAAGTCTGAATAATCCTTTCCGCCCATCTATCTAAGGGTGACACACTATACTAAATCTCAAAAATGTGCCCAAAGCCTCTTGTACCCTCTTCCAACACCTAGAAGTAAATGTCCTCCTTTCAGAAATGATGGATAATGGTAGTCTATGGAAAATCATCAGCTCTTCTCACATACAATTTCCTACCTGTCGGATAAATTATGTCGTAGGGGCTAGTTGAAGTGATTTTTTACCTTTCTCCCATTAATAATTTTTAAAATAATTACTTTAATTAAAATAATTATAAGTTATTCATCCAAACTCCAATTTAAGCATACTTAGTGTTGTTGGATTCGTCTTTTTGTGTAGATTACAAATATTATACTATATATAAACATATAATTCTAATTAATTTATCAATGTATTTATGAAAAATATGGTAATTTTTTCATTTATTTAAATATTTATTATGTATATGTTTTAGTCATTAACAAAGAGATTGAACAAGCAAGTCAACGAATTATGTTAGGAAAAATTAAGAAGGCATTGTTAGGGTGATTGGGGGGATTTAGAAACTAATTTAAAAGATGAAGGAGAGATTAAAAATCACATTAGGTAGTTATTAAGTAATTTTTTGAAAGATAATTATAATTAAAAATGAGACAAAATGAGAAATGAGTACATCATTTGTGAAAGGGAAGTCGTAACCTAAGCCTAACCCAAACCACAAAGAAATTCCAACTAATTAAGTAGGAATGAGAAGCTAATCATGATTATTGGTTAGAATATAACTGTAAAGTTTGCTCATAATTGATAAATAAAAGTATGAAATGTAGGGTTTTAATTGAACTCAAAAGAGTGGGCCTTAATGCAATAAAAGGGATCTGAGCATCCACGTGGCAACACAAGCCTAAGGCAGCTGTCTCCCACCTAAGGCCACCTATCCATCCCTCTTATACAATGTGCCCAAGTATAAGAAGGAAAAACATAGAACGGCTAGAAATCCTGCCCATGCGTAGAGAAAGCAACAGTTGCAGAGAGAGTGGAGAGAGAGCAAGGTGGAAAGCGAGCTAGGAAGGAGGAGAGGACTCAGTGGGAGCTTGTAGGAAACAAAGGAGAGGAAGAGAAGGAACTTGGAAAGAGGCTGGGAGTGAAGTTCAGCATGATAATGGAGCTCCACGCAGGAAAGATGAACTCCTGCAAATCTAGAGAAAATTCAGTTCGTCCAGAGCTCTGAATCAGATAGGGGACTTTTCTTGGAAGAATTACTAATGTTAGCTTGGTTTAGCCAAGAAAAGAAACCTGTTTTCTGCAGATTTTACATGGAGTTTTCTCTGTAGTAGAAATGCCAAGCGTAGGAAGTTTTATAAATCCTTCTCTGATATTGCTTGACTTTGTTCTCTGTTTATGAGCTGATTATGTGCTTTACGGTCATGGTTCCTAGATTCAATGCATGACTAGAAATTTGCCTCATGATACCTGAGATCATTTGAGTATAGAGCTGAAATGAGTATGCTATGCTTTTTGAGACAGCAAGCAGAGAGAGAAAACATGGATGACATTCATACGAGAAACACCCATTTGATCTACCTCTTTACAAAAAATCCTTTTTGCATTCTTTTCCTTGATAGCTAAGCTTTGCATTGATTCTGTAAGGTAGAGTTTTTGGAGTCTTTACATTGAATGCTTGATGGTAGAATAGGAAACGGAGACTAGTTGCATCCTGTTTTCCTGCACATAG
Source organism: Warburgia ugandensis (assembly GCA_035236585.1). NCBI lineage: Eukaryota > Viridiplantae > Streptophyta > Magnoliopsida > Canellales > Canellaceae > Warburgia > Warburgia ugandensis. Next base: position 14,384,980 of record CP141131.1, read on the forward strand.
CTACGGGAAGGCGACGGCCAGATCCCAACCTTAAAACCAAAAGTCTAAGATCCCAGCTTATAAAACTACAACCTAGGTCTTGAAGGTGGCATATCACACTTTGATTTTAAGGGGAAATATCCCACGAATGTGAATTTAAACTCGCTGTTTAGAGGGGGCTTTAGCAGAGAGAAAACAGTACCATTTTCGGCACATTGCGTGTAGGAAATGGTTACCTGTTTCTACTACCTACTGGGTTTCCACGAACCAGCATGATGAAACGTAATTGACTCCCTAATAAAACCTTGAATATAAAGCAATTTCCCTTCAGGTATAGTAGCCAGATTAGCAGCTGTAAGCAAAGACAGTAAGCACCATTTTTCCTGCTCGAGTTATGCAGGAAAATGGCGCCACATCTATCCTCTTAAATCCTATTTAAAAGTTTAAATGAATTTAATAATGTGCTATGGATAATGGACTACTTGATGCTAGAGAACTGAGTGATCAAACTATAATTGCACTAGAAATGGCCAATTTTGGAACTACAGTAATGCTAGGATTAGCACTGCTTGGACAGCACCCGAGCTAGAATTTGAGAATGCAGAAAACTGCACTAGAATTTGGGAATGCAGAACACTACACATGAATCTAGAATTCAGGAATACTAGAACTCTTCTTATGCTGGAATTTGAAAATGCCTACATCACACATAGGCTAGATATGTGAATCTTTAAGCTACCTTATGCTAGAAAATGTGGACACTCAAGCGACATCTTGTGCTGGAAATTTAGGAATGCATGAATTTTATTTGTGTTGGAAAATTGGGGATACTTAACTATACTTATGCTGAATTGCAAATGCTTAAACCATCATATGCTAGAACTTTGAATGCTTAGGCTATTAAGTTTGATTCCTTTAACTCAAATCCCTTATGCTTTAATCATCTAAGGATTAATAACCCATAACTCACTCTCTTAAGCCTTAGTCACATTGATAAACCTCTTGCCAGTTTTGAAGGATAATGTCTTGAGTTTCCTATCTCTCTACTGTAGAACATCCAACGTAGTTTTATGTGATATTCTCAACAACACACCTTAATAAGCTATTTTTTCTTCTAAAAAATTGTATTTTCTCTTTTAGTTATAGTCATGATGTTGAAATTGACAAATTATGAATCTTCAATGAGAAAGTTAGTAAAAGAAATTGAAAGACGCGAGTTCAGCATTTTCATTGTCATGAGATGTAGAATTTACCATTAGACATCTTTAAAAAGAATTAAAAAAAATGATAAGCAACTTTTAAGTTTTAACCTCAAAAGAAAGGCATCACTTTTTTAAGTTTTAAAATATCTTGCAACAAGTACTAGGTCACTCATGCTTTTGTTTTATAGTGTTAGATTAAGCAAAAATTTTAGAGGCACGGTATTAGCAAGTAGCTTGAGAGATGAATTGGTTTAAGAAGTTTGAATAAGCCAATATATGTGCACAGAATATTCTATAAGCTATATGTATCAATCATTTTCATATGAACAATCAAAAAGATAATTAAGATTTGTAACAAATGATCCATTAGAGTGCTAAACTATTTCACCCTATATATACGTGTATATGTTCTTGTATAGATTAGTGTTGTCATAATTGAAGTTACATTACCTGAAATATATCCTACCATATGCATTGCACAAATTACTTGTACCGAGTAAGTAGAAACATGATAAAAGAAGATGGCGTATATCTATATATATGACTTATATTAGGAACTCAACATATCTGAGATGAAGCGAAAAGTGTACTATAGACAGTGAAAATTTGTGTAGCAAAAGGAGTCTCTCTTTTAGAAGTTCAAGGGTTTTAAGTTGCTCGCTACATGTGAGTGTATTGTCCACTATTGCAAATATATATATATATATATATATATATATAAGGGAACTAATGAAATTAATAATGTCTGTCAATTATGACTATTTAGTTCTCCATGACTACTTATTCACAGACTTTTTCGATTCGGACTACTAAAATATTATCAAAAAATTAAGAAATGATTCAAAAGGTTGACATAGAACACCATGCTAATACTAATTCATAATATTAGCCAAAATATTAGTTATAGAAGCTCTACTTTATTAAAATTACAAAACCATATACACGGAAGATAAATTAGATAAACAATAGGATGAATGAACATTTTGGTTGTGTTTGCATGTCTAGCTTTGAAGGATTTAAATATTAATCTAAATGCATATATGTGAGTCATGTATGATGGTCCAGTCTTCATTTCATATGCTAACTTGAAAAGTCTAAAATCACTATCCTGGCCATTAGTTATTATAGGCATAAAATAAATAATCTATAAATTAAGTTTCATAAAATATACTTTTGAGCATGCTTCACATCCAATAGCTCTACAATTGAAGTGATTATGTCACAAGAAAACTTATTCATTTGCCTTTTTGCAACTAAGAAGATGCTTCCAGTAAATAAATATCTTATTTATTGTCCCCTTTAATATATATACAATATGTTCATTGGAGATAATATGCCTTTTTAGGGGAGAATGTCATGGTTGGCACGCGCGACTTCTTCCTTTCTTGTTTCCTTTTTGTTTTTCTACTTTTTCCTTCATCCATTCTTCTTGTATCACATCTTTCTTGAGAAAATCTTACTGTCCTTGTAATAATAACGCTTGCTTTTCTATACGGGAACTTCAGACAAGCTGTAGGTCCTGCAAGCAGAAAATTTAAAGCAAATCAAATGAGACGAAGGAAAATAGTAATTGACGCCCAAATCAGATCTATTATCAATGTCGGTAAGTGTATATCCAACGATGAAAATTATTCTATTTCAGGATATTAGGATCGTCCATTGCACCTGTTTTTCTGATTCTGCCATGTGAAAGTCTGGCATTCTATTTTTGTGAAACATTTTTTTCCATGTCTTGGATGTGTCAATAATTGAGCGTCCATTTGCAAGCTGCCAAATAGAGGATTAGGATATTTGAAAGGCTCTGAACGGTTCTTATCATTGGAACGAGGTTTAAACTATAGAAATACCTGCTTAATTGAATACGTGGTCGATGAGGCTTATCCAATCAAGGCATCTATTTCTGTTTTTTCTTTCCTTGTTGAGAAAATCTCACCGTTCATTCAATCAGGCGTCGTTAGAAAAACGGCATGATTAGTCAAAGTCAAGCAGTTAGGCCCCACATGCAGGAAAAACAAATCAAATGAGACGAAAGAAAACGGTAAAGATGCTTGGATTTGCTTTCAATTATGTTCGAGTTACTTGCATTCGTCGTTGTGTGTATATTATATTGTAATTTTCTTTCTTTACTTAGCAAAATTAAAGAAGGGAGAGCCTTGGCGCAATGATAGAGTTGTCATAGCGTAATCTTGGAGGTCGAGAGTTCAAGGCATTGAAACAGCCACTTGCAAAATGCAAGATAAGGTCAGATACTATTGACCCTTGTGGTCCGCCCCTTCTTAGGATGTGGGAGTTGTGTGAACGGGCTGCCCTTTTGTCTAGCAAAATTAATATGACCTATGATTAGTCAAGTCAAGCAGCTAGGCCCCACGTGCAGGAAAAATAAATCAAATGAGACGAAAGAAAACGGTAAAGATGCTTAAATTTGCTGTCAATTATGTTCGAGTTACTTGTATTCGTTCTTGCATATACACGATATTGTAATTTTCTCTTTATCTAGCAAAATTAATAGGACCTATGAAAGTGCAATACAACTCCCGCACTATATTCTTGATCGCAACTGTAGAGGTGGGTCCTTTTATAGACCCTACTAAGATAATCACAAAGATCAGTTGATTTAACCATCCAACTGATTCACGAGTCTAATCAGCGTGCCTTCCCGCCAATGCTCGCCAAGATGAGAAGAAGATTATGCTGATCAAATCATCCAAATAGTCAAATTGTCCGACAATTGTAAAGATCTGATTTGTTGCTAGTGGCCTTTATGGACATTCAAAATCAGACAGTCACAATCAAAGGCTTAGAAATGCCCAAATAGCGGGAACGTTGAGCAAGGAAAACTGTAATGAATGGTTATTACATTGAAAGCAACGTTCTTATTCTACCGAGACAATAACGCTTCAAACATGAATCAAGTTCCAATTACCTTTATCATTTGTGTAATGCACGCTATTCTTAAAATTCTTAAAATGCATAATTACGTGGGAAATTGAAATTTTGTAAGAATCAGAAAATTCGGGGATATGAAAATTTTAGAAATGAAATGACGGACTAAAACCTCAACAAGCTAAAATTAAAGACCGGATGAAACTTTGCTAATTATTTTATTTTTTGTATTTACTAAATTAAATAGAGGTAAAACAGCAATTACACTTGTGGGGCTCACGACGATAGCGACGTTGTCCCAGGGCATCTGGGATGCACTCTGGAGATGCACTGCGCGACACTCACATTGAGCACTACCATGTGCATACAGACGGCACGTGCGTCGTCTCCAAAGGAGATGAAAAGCGCATGCATCCCAGTGAAAGTGATGCACGCAGGACCGTTTTGGGCACACATCATGCATGCATGCCTCCCGGCGACAAAGACGTACACGAGACTTGTTCCGTACGCGCATAACACACACGGCCTTGTGACGTCGTTTTTTATTAATTAAGCTAGAAATTAATTCGGGACCATTTATTCACAAAAATCTCAATTTTGGGAAATACAGAGGTCCAAATCATGATCCAAGACATCCGTTGAATTCATCTTAATGATGTGGACATATAGTTAATATAAAAACTTCGATTTGACAACTTTTAAATTGATCAAATCACAAAATACTATCCAATAACCTAAATCTACAGATCAATTGATGATCAGGCCTAAGAAACTAATTGTATATCTCAAATATGAGATGATCTAGTGAATTTGAAGAACAGATCTCAAGTGATTGTCAAGAAAATTTATCTTGACCGTTGATCTGGCCATGTGTCTTAAGGCTAGTTGATCAAGAAGCGATCTATACATGTAAATCAATAAACAAACATAGAAATTAGATAGACCATGATGAAAATGATGATCAAATGTACATATAGGTAATAAAAAATAATCCAACGGTTGAATCGTCTTCAAACTTTATAAGATGAAAAATACTGACTCTTTATTGATCAAGGAACACTAATTGAATGAATCATAAATTAGATTGATGATCAAAGGTGATGGATGATTATTAGGATGTTAGAAAAACCAACATCTAATCCAAGATTAGCTTGATTGAGGATTATTCAGATGATCTGGACCGTTAATCTAGGATTAACTACTAGATCATGGAAATCACCAATTGGATTAATGTATTTTTGGGATTTAAGAATACCAAGTGATTGGATGATCTAATTTGACTTATGCTGTGACAGGAATGTCAGAGCGTGCAAGTTGATATAGCTTATACACCTAATTGAAGTACAGCGCTTTTGAGATAAGTGATTGCATTTAATAATTTTCTGATTTCATGGATCATGACATAATTACTTGGAAACTTTGAAGCCTGGACTTTATGTCCTATTATGTTTTCATGAGATTACCTTCATCATATATGATTAACATTATGGAATTTTGCTCCACATGGTTTATACCTTGTTTTAAGGTATGATTTATAATATATTAGCATGTCTTGATTTGATCTTCTCGATATTGACTATGCATGGAAGCTCTTATGATTCATCTCGTATTTGTCCCTGTTTTATGACGAGTGTTTCTACCTGTTGGGTACTATGCTAGGAGGGTTGTAGGGTTGGCCACTTGCTCACTGACTTTATGATAATTATGATTAGACACCTGCCCAAAAGGGAGCAATGTACGTAGGAGGTGGTATCATGGGTAATCCCTGTTATGAGTCTATCTCCCATGTAAGATGAAGGAAGTCTCTCATTTCGGTGTCGACGGCGAGCAGTGGTAGTTGTCATTGCAGTATAGTAGCCCATATTTTTATTCTGTAGGTGCATATGGCATGGATATATTGGGTGAAGCCTATGTGGGCGAGCCTACAGCCTGAGCGAGCTACCTGATTGCTAGCTATAGGTGAGGAACCATGGGATTTCATGTGGTATTAATATATTGAGTGAAGCCTATGTGGGTGACCAAATGTGCCGAGCCTATGGGCTAAGTGAGCTACCTAATGTGTGAGCTACAGGTGAAGAACCCTGAAATTGGAATGAGTATTTATTGCTAATCATATGAGTATAGTGGGACCCTCTTAGGGCATGATTGTGTATAGTGCCCTATTTATCATGACATGCATTTATATTTTTAATGATGAAATTGGTCTTTATTTGATTATAACATATACATGACCATACATTATTCATGCCTTGCATGCCATGGTGATTGGATATGATATCTTTGTGTTTCTGCATAAACTATGCTTTGATTGCCATTGATTTGTTCAGACTCATGATCCTTCATGTGTTATTTACTATGGATGACTGATGATTTGACATACTATATAAATGTTTTACTCCATGAGAGTTATCGTGATATTGATATTTTTACACCATACTATTTCATTGCATTCTTATTAAATGTGATCACCTACACAAGCAATAGCTTGCTGAAACATTGCTTTGTTTTGCAATGCCTTATATTTGGAGCGCAATAGCACTAAGGGTAAACAGGTGGAACAACTTTGAGTGAGGGGTCCACGAGGACTATCTACTACTATTACTTTAAAGACTGACTGATGCATGCTTCATTTTACTCATCATTGGATTTCTTTTTTGGCTGTATTGATATACTTGTCATGAGGAAGGTATTGAACCCAACTCTTATGTGTACTGTGTAAAAAGGCAGCCCTGATGCACGAAGCTCCCGCCATGCGGGGTCCGAGAAGGGCGGGCCACAATGGCCTAAAGTAGGCAGCCTTACCTTGCATTTTTACAAGAGGCTGATTCCACGCCTTGAACCCGTGACCTCAAGGTCACATGACGACAACTTTTACTGTTGCGCCAAGGCTCCCCTTCTTATGTGTACTGTGTATATATACTTATAAAAGTGAGTGAATGTAGTTATCATGGATGGGACCTTAGGAATTATGTACATTGTATTTATTGTTATCGCTTATCATGACTAATGCTTAACTAGGTTATGGTTTTGATTGAGCATGCTCTGTGTTACATCACCTTGGTTTTAATTATTGGGTGGATTTGGATTTGGACGACCTCGAGATTTTCTTTTGGCAATTCCTTTGGAATGATTGTTGTAATTATATTAAATATTGATTTTCTCTTTTAGGGATCCCACCTATTTTAGTAAACATATTAGTAAACATATTATTATTATTATTATTATTATTATTATTATTATTATGTGGAAAATGGTTTTAGAAAACCCGGGGTGTCACAGTTTGGTATCATAGCCAGGGTTTACTCCATCATCACCACTCCAAGGATCCATTAAGATTGACTCCCCATGAATCCATACTAAACCTGAGATAGAAGAAAAACTTATACTATATGACATTGGAACTTTAATAGATGGCTCCTCAAAGGAAGATTAGGTCCACCCTACTCGACTAGTTACCACCCCTACCGAGTCATCGGGGTGAGGGGACTGTGACATAGACTTAGTGGCCCGAGTGATACAGGGCCTGATACTACACATACAATCCATTGAGTTAATTCCTAAGTATGAATTATATATATATATATATATATATAACTCGAGATATGATTATAGCGAACTTGTTGATGTCATGAGGATTGGCAGACTTCCTTCAGTAAAGATGAGACTTTAATCCTCGTATGATTACGAGGAAATGCACTTTCAGGGAAAGTGTTTGATTCTTATAGTATAAAATCTAAATATAAAGTATAATTGATAATTTCAAATGAGAATTTTATTATATGATGGAAGGTCTATTCACATGGACTACCCTGTGAGAGTTCAAGTCCTAATTTGGGTAGTATGTATGAACATGTAAAGAGGCATAACGACTATTGTATGACAATCGTGAGATAATAATGGAAAAAAGATCCAAAAATGATTACAACTAATGAGAACTGAAGAAAGTGGAGAGGAGTATTGTATTAATTTAAACTAGAAATGGATTTATTTGTGAATAAATACTAATATGAGTGAAAATTATTGAAAATTTGATGAGGTAAGATCCTAATGTTCTATGGATGAATATGAACTATGAGGGAAACTTAATGAGTTCTTATACATATAGAAATTTTGATAGCCAATCATCAATGTGAAGTTAATACTTACGAATTATTCTAAGGATTTTACTTATGATTTGAAAACACATAGCACTTAGAGGATAGTAATGATGTTAATCAAGCGATAAGTAAGGAATGATATCAAACAATCTCCTAGTTAGGGGATGGGATGACAGAAAAGGTTAAATTAAATACCATTCTATATATGGGTAAATTGACAAGATTGGGTATTTGATTCCAAATGAGAGCGGTCTATCATATAAAGGGAATGAGGTAAGATGAAATTGATTATAAATGATTTACATCCAACACAGATAGAAATGATAATGTGATCCCTAATGGCTAGGAAAGTTATTGTGAAAGATTAATTTCATTGGATTTGAAATTGATAGAGTTGTAATTGATTTTGCTTGTTATGAGCATCAAATAAATTATCAGTTAAAGGAAATCTAAGGATAAAGGTGAGTATACCTAAAATGTAATTATGAGAATTCTAATGATAGTCGTCTAAGAAGACATGTTTTTCCAGTTTTGATATTTTATCCAGAAGGCTCTTAAGAAAACCTATAATGATCAGTATTTTGTCATATGAGCAGTTAATGATATTGCTAGACTTTCCATGTAGAACAAAGAAATTAGATTGTTCAATGGTATTAAGCCTATTTACACTACTAAAAATAATTGCCCTAACCCCATCATGAATAAAAGGCTACAGATAGAATTGTTGATGCGTTGACACCTAAATTTTGGAGATAGTTGATCTTAACTTGTTGCATATTAGTGATAAAGGCAATAGGCATAGCATTTATGTTGGGGAAAATTCTCTTAGGGCCAAGGGGGCCGACCGAAGACACGGACGTGGATAATTCGAGTCAGCCCAATAAGGGCAAGAGACTAGTGACGTTTGAACGGGTAGTGTTGGAATGTGGACATGAGAAGGTGCACTAGTTATATGGACAGGCACCTAGACAATATTGTACTAGGGAGATAGACCACCACATTAGCCATAATAACATCAGTAGCCGTCATTACAATGGCAATCTTGGAGACACTATTACTGTGACTGTTAGGATATTTTTTAAGGACTATCTCGAAGGACAATGTGTTCGAGTGGTGACATTAAAGATAAAACAAAAATGAGTCATTACCATTACTTGAAGCAAGTACTAGCCTCGACTCAAGTTATGAAGGTACTCTCCAACAAATACACCAAAATTCTCCTCGATCTAGGATCTAGTCATCCTTGTGGTTTGAGTATTGGCACCTTGACAAATGTGTCTATATATATGATAGTCCTTGGGTTTGAAGTTATGACGTAGATGGATGAGTTATTAGGACTTATGAGTATTTCTAGGGAGTATTGGTGGAGATGACGACTAAGAGGATAGATATTGATCTTATCCTACTCAATTGATTGATCATGATATCATCCTTGGGATAGACACTATTTGTTGAAGGATAATGGGTTGCAGTGAGAAGAAAGGTACTTGTAGTATACCTAGATAGCTATTGACTTCAGCCCTGAGTAAGAAGGGGCATCCTCGAGGGTTGTGTTACTTTGCCTTGAAAGCAATATGGTACTCTTCTGATATACCAAGGCATCCTGGTGGTGTAATCATGGAGGATAGACGGCGGACACAGATTGAGCACACAAATGGTGTGCAAGAATCCATAATTTTTCCTAAGGAGGTTTTGGGATTTTTAGACATGGAATATTGATTTAGCATCAAATATAGTGCCATTTTCTAATGTGCCATATTGGATGGCCTTGGCTGAGTTGGAAGAGTTCCAGCTACGAAAGTTAACTGATGAGAGTTTGTTAGACCAAGTGGGTCTCCATGGGATGCATTAGTGCTCTTCATGAAAGAGAGACAGAACCTTGTTATTATGAAACATATTTGTTTAGTTTGATAAAACAACAAATGTTGGAGAATCAATATTTTCTATCGAATACTGCAACAATCGAATTGCTCTATATTGGTTGGTGCATGATGTTCGTGTGGAGATTGATTTAAAAGATATGATCACCTTTAGTCGAGGATTTGTAGAGTAAGACATCTCTAAGATGATTACTAGAATGTGTCATAATGATTATTACTAGTTATGAAACGATATCCAATTCGTGAAATCAATGCACCGACATTATGTACGGATATGGCGGGGATAGATTTTTAAAGGATTACTAAGATGAGCCATGATTTTTATAGTGAATAATATTTTGTATATTCCATGATTTGGAGGAGCATAAGAAACCCTTGTTGCTAATATGATGAGTATGCGAAGAAGACTCATCTTTGCGGTAGAATGAATGTAGAGTATGAATTTTGGTCAAAGAAGGTGAATTTCTCTTGATTGATGATGCCTTTCCCTAACGATATGGAGACAAATCTATAGAGACTATGATGAACAAGGACTAATTAAATTAGTGACTAAGGTTGATAGTTTTCTTGATCCGGTAAACCCATTGTACTGTCGCTGGGTTTATGGAGTTCAATTGGGTAGTAGTGGCATGGGATACTATTTTATATTACAGCGTATGAGTTTGATTTCTCATGAAGGTGAGAGGTGTGATAGTAAAGTATGTTTAGTATGAAATTTTTTTCTTATGTGTAATATGCTTCTAGATCATGGTTTATACTATGAGTAGCTCGATAAGGGCGACCAGATGAGGGTGGGTGCGAGAGAGGCAACTACCAGGTTTTCAGTACTTTCATAATATGATTATGTTGTGGACTAGGTTATTTTCTGCATGGATCGCTCATTGATGAGCAATTGTATGCCTCGATTTTGATTGTCATATGTTGCTTGTTCATGAGTTGATATGATATGCTATGATTGATATACATTGCTCATTAATGAGGTGCAATATGCTCTCTATAAGATTTGGTATATAATTGCCTATATGTGAGTTGTAGTACTTCAAACTTCGGCTGATAGGATGACTTATTTATGCTAAGTTGTAAATAAATGATTAAGTGCTTGGATGAAAGTATGGTTCATGCTAATTATATTATGTGCATTATTTGAATTGAATGGTTTGACACATACATTGGATTGTATATATATGAGAGTTGGGCTTTATCCTAAGAAGATAACATGGTATGAAATCATAGTTGATATTGATTCTGGAATAATGGTACAATCTATAGATCTTCAGTATTATGGGGATGTTTTTAGAATTGTTGAAGAATGACATGGAAAGAGTTTTAAGAGGATAGAATTTTTTTATAAGGAGGAGGAGGATGTAATGTAAATGCTATTTTTAAAATTTTTTGAGAAATGCATAATTGTTTGAGAAATTTGAAATTTGTGAAAATTAGAAAATTGGGGATTTGAAAATTTTAGAAATGAAAATCACATATATAACATCAATATTCTGGAATGTACTTGGCCAGAACCGAAATTCAATAACACTAAGAATGCTAAAATTGGAAACCAAAATGAAAATTTTGCTAATTATTTTATTTTTTTTGTATTTAATAAATTAAATAAAAGGGGGTAAAAGCAAGATCATTACACTTGTGGGGGTGCTAAAAACAAGGCTGCGATGAGGCATTAAACAAGTATGGAGACGATTACTAGCTTAATCATTTCATCATTTAGTAAAAATCAAAATGATAAAAATAAAATAAATATAAAAGTCGCATTTATAGGGGGCTTTAAATGCACACTCCCACCCATAAATTCCTTCTTGAACTTTTCCCCCAAAGATTTACTGCCACTCCTATGTTCCACACGCCACCAACAAAGAACGCCGGAGACGATGCCTCGGCGATGACCCGGGGATATCATAGAACAAGCGATGCCTTGTTTCTTCTCCCTCAAGCAAATCGAAAAGGATTTTTTTGGTCGACCCGTTGAGGTAGGACAAGGAGTCTTCCTCCTCGCTCTCCCTCTTGTTGTTGGTGCTGATATTCCATCTATTTATGTTGTATTTTCACCGGAAAAGGCAAGGGATGCCGTTTTTTAGTGACACTTTGGGTATTATTATATTTGTGAAAAATAACCCATGAAATGGTGCCGGATGGATGATCTGGACCATTCCATCATGCTTAGAAGGAACTCAAGAATAAAACCATTCACATCTCATGAAAATGCAAATCGGTTGATGAAGGCTTCGAAAACTTGAAAAACAATAAGAAGGAGAAAAATTCTTATAAAGTTCATAAAATTGGTTTAAGAAAGCCCCTAGATTTAGGCAAAATCGATTGATGAAAGTCATAAAATGAAAATACACAAAAAATGTTATCAAAATGACATAAAAATCGTCAAATTTGAGAGACCTGTGTGAGTCACTAGGGAATACAAAAATATGGTCGTCTTCTCCGACAAACGGTAATGTCATCCTAGGGCGTTCGGGATGCACTATGCGACGCACATGCTGAATGTGACAACGTGTGCGTCATCTCCAGAGGAGGACGGATGTGTGTGCGTCCTAGCGATAGTGATGCACATGGGGCGC
>CP141131.1:17398102-17578102 GCA_035236585.1 Warburgia ugandensis
TATACATTTTCAAATTAAGATAGCCAGTTCATCTATCTATTCCCAATTTTTGTCATATCCTAGCTAATTTAGGGCCCTAAGATTCATCAGTGATGTTTGATCATCAATTAGACATCAAAGATTTACTGTGCAAACAGTACTCGATTAGACGGCCAAGATTGTTCGATTGGTTTTCTGCCTAGATCTGTCAATCTAGTGTGATTTAGATTACATCAAGTCTTTAATTTTTCATCCCTACGCTTAGATTAGGGATTGGACAGTTGGATCATCCTTAATTTATATATCTAGGTTTAAAATGCATAAATTTTGCAAACTACCAAGATTCAAGAAATGGGTATCATAGATCTTACCCTTATGGAGTGTCTTCAACCTCTAATTGTCACCGAAGAAAGAAATTGCCGTTAATTTTTTCATCGCTGGCAAATCCCGTTGTTGGTACTATTCTCTCTTTTTCCCCCACTAAGGGAAGACAATGAACGACACTGATCGTCAATTAATGACGCCGCTCACTCTATCTTTTTTGACAACTATCGATCCTTTTTCACCGTCGAACTCCTCCTCCCTTAGTCGATGAGAGAAATGGAGGATGGGTCATTTCCTACCTTCCTTTCTCGTTCTCTCCCACTCTCTCTTCCTCTTTTCCCTCTCTCTATTGCGTTGACAACAAACCTAACAGTCTATTCTTCTTTTCTTTAAGGGGGGTGGGGTGTCCATATCAATTACAGCCCCCCTCTATTTTAAGCCATTTTTGCTTTTTGTTTTCAAAGTTCTTACATAGCCAGTCAATGAACCCAACTCCCCTTTTGCCACTGACAGTTCCCTGGATGATTGAAGCATTGGTGGAGCTCTTCCCTGCAGATTTCAGTATGATTTCCTATTCCTACAAACAAATATTCATAATCAAATAATGGTTACAATAAGGACTCTTTCTAGTCCAGAGATTTATTCTGTCTGTACATCTCCCTGGAAACAAAACATGAATATCAAATAATGGTTACAATAAGGACTCTTTACAGTCCAGAGATTTATTCTGTCTGTACATTTCCCTGGAAACAGAAACATGAATATCAATCCAGTATCACTGTACATAGGAACTTCTCTGTTCATGGGAGCGACTCGGGTCCCACTTCGGATATTCAAGAAAACTCAACACCATGATAGATAGATCATCATTTTGTTCATATTCTTCAGATCCTTTTAACACAAAGATCATCACCATATGTTCTTCTTCTGCATATATAACGCAAGAATTTGGATTCTTTTCAACACTCTGCATAGATTAATGTGTAGTCATATGAAAACTATTCCGGTAGTAGGCCTTCACCAGTTCTGCTATCTGTTCATTCGGATCTTTCTGCTTCTCTTCTTTCGTAGGCTCTTTCTGGGGCTCTTCCTTCTTCTTTTCAGGATCTTTTGCTGGCTGCACAGAGTTGACCTTTTTACGCCAGAGTTTCCTCAATTTTCCCATCACATTGACAGGATTCAAGCGTCTAAACACAGTCAATTTCTTCTCTTTCTTGTTCATGGCAATGGAATCAATCGCTACAGAATTAGAGAGATGAAAGCAACGGTGAGTAATTTTGCAATCTACATGTGGATTTTTTGGTGAGCAATAGTTCTCTAAGTGAAATACCCGAAAGGCTAGAGACAGCCTCCATATCCTTCTCCTCGGCTTTGTCATCATGTAAATCCAACTTCAAAACCATCTTCTGCAGCGACCAAAGCAGCAAAAACCCAATCAGAATCATATGATCATTACATCAAAAGGAAAAAGAAACCCAACAAAAATCAGGGTTTTAAAATCAGGGAGTTAAGATAATTAAACAGAAACCATTGGAAACAAAATAGATACCCCAAACGCCAAAAGGGAAGATGAACCCAAATAAATGACGTATGTTTGGAATCCTAGATCAAAGTCCTGCATCCAAACCACAAAGCAAAGGAAAAGGGAATGGAGAAAACAGGCTTCTAAAACCCCGAAAAAGAGAAGAAAAAACGGGAAGCCGCAAAGAAAAGTAGCACCCATGAAGAATTTAAAACATATTCCTAAAAAACAGGAAGGTTAGACAGAGATCCACAAGATTGATATTCCCACAATAAGAATAAAACTGAGAGAAACCCATCAAAACCATCCATCTAACTTTCCATAAATAGACAATATTAGTTTAGCAAAGGAAAAGGGAAAGATGAAGAATCCTCAACTTCGTTTACACTATTTTCTCTGCCCTCTGATCTTCTGAATGGAATATAAGCAAATACAGATCAAAGAGACCGAAGAGGGAGACGAAATGGAAGATGGAAAAACCAAGGAAAATCCTGGTGAGAACGAGAGAAGTGGGGATGAGCTTACATAGTGGAAAAGTGAGGCGAGGAAAAGGAGGCGGTGGCGCGTTCCCAGAAGGACGCGTCGCCCTTACACGGACGGAAGAACAAACCACTCACTACTCGCCTTCCGTGACGTCTACTTGGTCGTCTTCCACGAAGGCTTTCTTCGTCGTTATCTGTTGCAGGGCCCATTTTTTTAAATCAGGTCGGCAAAACATCTTGACCGACCAATAGACCATCCGTCTGAAATTACTAGATCAGCAAACAAAAACTATTGAGTGGGCTCAAAAATCTTGTTCAATGGATGATCCCAGCCATTGTTTTTGTGATGTGTAATAGGGTTAGATATATCTGATTCATAACATACTCAGACGGTAGATCTTGCAGTGGGGACCCGGTGAAATTGTATGGCCTTGATTGGTCGATCATTAGCTTATAAAAACTAAAAAAGATCCCATCAATACTTGCCACCACACACGCTCCCACGATCACAGAAGGCTGCGTCGAGGCACCAAAACTGAAAAAATGATCACAGTGTGGGCCCCGACGCGTTTTCCTCTTTTCCTGGAACTTTCCTGTTTTATTCATGCTAAAATTTTAGCTTCAAATGGAAAGAGAAAAAGAGCAATCAACATTCAGAGCCCCTCAGAGTTCATTCTTGCACGTCCTCGTTCTATACATGAGCCATCCATCATGCTAATCGGATGATTGTAGAGATTTTCTAAACGGTCCAGATTCATGGAATTCCAAAAATGTAACATTAAGACTTTACATTTTTTTTTTTCATCACAACGGTTTGAACATTGGTTTCTAGTCCAAGTACCACTCCCATTATACGGTTTATAGTCTAATTTTCAGGTATTTAGCAATTCTAATGCATAAGAAAAAATATAAAAAAGTAAGTAAGATGTTGGAAATTAAGTCACAAATGAATTATTTTAATATTTATATACCAGATAATCATGTATTTGTTGTTGAACTATTATATTGGGGAATAAGAATACAACATAAAAAATAATATAAAAGTTAAAAATAACACATATAATTTCCGTAGTTATAGTATATAGAAGTTAACTATGACATGATTTCAAAATAAGCAAGTAACTATGCTTGAGAATACAAGAAGAGAGTTAACATAAAAAATACTTAAATAATAACTTAATTGTTCAAATTTTCAACTTTTTGTTATAGAAACTCAACTATGTTCTCTATATACAAAGAATTAGAGAAACAACTTATAATCATATAGTAAAATGGAACATTTGCTCAATATATTAAACGTAAAAAAAGAAAAAAAATGATTCATGAGAGTGAGGGCTTGGAGTATCAACATCTGACCTACTTAGAGTATTTTAGATATATAGTCTGGGTATCCTTTTGAATAGAAAACAGTGCGATAATAATCTTTTGATGAGGCGACAAAAGAGGAAAATACTATAAACAACAAAGCGAAATAAACTATAATAGACTTTTCAATTTTAAAAATATAGAATTATCGGTTTCAGTTCGGGTACTAGGCATAAAAACTAATATCTTACCGATAATATTTAGTTCTTTAAATGAAAACAATACTATACCTCTATTTTCAATTGAATAACCGTACTTTAATTTTTTGGTCTACTCCTACTAATTTTGCTATTCTGGGTATATCATTTACACCCCATTTTTGGCCATACATGGGGCACTTGGTAAAAAGGAGTCAGTCACTATCCCACAGACCATGGGTTTTTTGAG
This sequence comes from Warburgia ugandensis, assembly GCA_035236585.1. Classification (NCBI taxonomy): domain Eukaryota; kingdom Viridiplantae; phylum Streptophyta; class Magnoliopsida; order Canellales; family Canellaceae; genus Warburgia; species Warburgia ugandensis. Next base: position 17,402,162 of record CP141131.1, read on the forward strand.
TGGTATAGTAGATTTTGGTAATGGCACTCCATTTTTGTTTTTACACTTTTGTTATTAGCTTGCCAAGTTTGCTACATCTATATATGTACTATATATTAAACAAATTCTCTCTCCTACTCTTAAGTGCCATTAAAATTTTATTATAGTATAGTAAATATTTTTAGTGTGGAGGTCTACCTAAGGTTCATCTTCTATTCTTCTATGCTATATATTAAAACACACACACACACACACACACACTCTCTCTCTCTCTCTCTCTCTCTCTCTCTCTCTCTCTCTCTCTCTCTCTCTCTCTCTCTCTCTCTCTCTCTCTCTCTCTTAATTTTTTCCCCTATTTTTAAGGAATAATTACCTATTTTACCAGGTATGCTATTTGGTTGCCTCACTGATGAAGATCATTGATTTACTAGATTATTCTAAATCTTTCTTTTGTGGTGGCTTTATCTATGAATAGATAGAGAAGTGCTTCTAATCTTCAGCTTTTCGTTCAAACCCAAAATTTCCATGCTTACTCAAATGGGACTTTAATTTCCAACTAGTCCCTACTTTAGATAAGGTTGCTATGCAGCTCCTCTAATTTATTTTGTCCATAAAGTTAGCCCTAACTTCTAAAATAATTTTCTCCTTGGCCCTGAAAAATGTTAGGATTGTTATTGGGGGCTGTTTGATCATTTCAACTGCACTTAATGGTCAATTCTAACGTCATTCTTTCAGGGCACACGAAAAAAACCATTTTAGAAGTTATGGACAACTTACAAACCAAAGCCCTCAAATGGGAATTGAAACTTGAGCGGGTGCATATCATGCATAACGAGATAAATGGCTTAGATCACTTGCAAAGTATGATTAGTTTGAACTTATTGTTACGTCAGATTTTACAGATCTGATGAGTAGGATCGATTCAATCACAAACAACACAATCAGAGCAAAATATGAGCATTCCATTACACAAACTCTGTTAATTTGAGCGTCCCAATATTGCCTCGAGATATTTTGCTTATATAGTGTTAGCACAGTTGCATTATTATTATTGTTGTTGTTTGTTATTATTATTTATTATTTTTCTCTTTTTTTAGTAAACTAAGAATTATATAGCAAATAACTCATACACACTCTTACATGTAATTCCTGCCAAAGGAAAAGTCGCTACTCAAACCTAACCAAGTGTATTTCCAAGAGAAATATAGAGTTGTTTGTAACCAACTGCGCTCGACGACATTGGCAGCACATGCGTAATTACATATAATTATAGAAGTCCAAGCAGACATGTGCTATTAATTAAGTGTAATTCTCGAGACCGATCACGTGGAAAAAAGACTTAGATAGCATAATCTGGTTGGGTTACACCTAAAACTACCATGGAGCTTATTAGCTAGCCCCTAGTTACTTAAGTTAACCTGGTATTATAGGTAAACAATCGGGGATCGCTAGAATATTTATATCTAAGGTTACTAACTGAAATTTTTTTGTCAAGTGAGATGACAAATTGCTGTTATGTAACCTTGAGGTCACAGGTTCAACGGTAAAAGTTATCGTCATGTGACCTTGAGGTCACAGATTAAAGGCGTGGAATCAGCCTCTTGCAAAATGCAAGGTAAGGCTACCTACGATAAGTCCTTGTAGTCTGCCCTTTCTTTGACCCCACATAGGCGGGAGCTTCGTGCACCAGAGCTGCCCTTTTTTAGATAACTGATTGCACCTTTTCCTCATAAAAATAGTGAGAGGACGGATTGACAAAGTTGCAATGCATCCAGCGAAGGTTGTTTATTTTTTTGGTTATTGAATGGTGACGATTTCATTAACCTAACCAAATCAAGGTGGTTCAATAACCCCATTGAATGTTTCTTAATCTAGTATGGTTGGCTATTAATTTACATATTTCCTGATCATCCATCTAAAGGCTATGATAATCCCCAGTGGGGACTTGATACATGGCATTCTTGGCCGTAGCTGATCCATGCATCATGTAACAAATCAGAGAAATCCTTGGATTCGTGAGGATAAATCTCATAGAAATCACTTAACCTAAAGCAGGAACATTCCCACATAATCACGTACGTACGTAAAAGATATATTTTTCATGATTCCCAAAAGCACACACTTTAGCTTTTGCACCATGTCCCACATAATTTTATAAGTTTATGGTGTGTCCAAACTTACAACGTGCAGCAACATTAATGGCACGAGCCATCCATACCTAATTCAATTTGGTCGAGATCAAATTCACACACTTGGATTTGATCCTCCACCAACATAATATTTTGAGTTCTAGACCTCAAATAATTCAGGTGTCTACATTGCATGGTAATGCCTCTAGTGTTTCCTTACACCAATGCGCTAGAAGGCTTTCATACGGTGCTTCTTCTTTTTTCTTTTTTCTTTTTTAAATATAGATAAATAATATTGATAATAGAAAGGAGATCTCTGTCTCTTGTATTGTATTTTTATGCAAATTATGTTAATAGAGAAAATTAGTGCATCCATCAAATATAAATATGATTTATAAGTTGAAGCTTTCTCTTAATTTGATATCATTGGCAATGAGAAATTTTCGTTGAAAGGGCCACAAGGAATTTATATGTATGTCCCCACTAAGAGGAGGTAGGTAGGATTTTCCATGAATTTAAGATGCTTATGAAGAATTGGAGATTAATTTGTTGGGATGAAGATAATAAAAAACTTGGTAATACTAGGGTATATGTGAGTCAAAATTGTCATATTTTAAGATAATCAAAGAATAATGCACGGGTGAGTGTTATGAGATGAGAGCGGCCACTTCACCCATTAGGTTTACTCTAAGGGTCATACAAATTCATCCACCTATCTTTTTCTATCTTTAGGCTGAGTTGGCTTGATCTTCAATTAAAACGAATAATTCAAATGTCTTCTCAATGATTGTTTATTCCAATATTGACATATGAATTTGCCTAACCCTAGGATGGGTATTTTTGCTTTTGTTATGAAAAAAGATAAATAAAATTTTTATTGGCCTTTCAATTGAATTTCACCAAAGATGAAATTTTTATTGGCCAAATAAGATATTTGGGTGTTTTTCACAATTCAATTTGATGGTGTAAAATATTTTTTATAGAAAATTTCTCCTTGGAATCACTTTTGTTCATTTGTTGCTAACCAAATAGGCATTACGATGAGATTAAAGTTCTCTGTTACAAACAACTTGGGCATCTCCCATAAAATATACTTGGTTGCAGGTGCCAATTGTCGCTTTCTCCTTTGACAAGGGATTAGATTTAGGAGTTTGTGTGAGTGATGTAATTTTTTTGCCTATAACAAATAATAAAAAGTCCCCCATCCTTAGCCGAAAGTTGTCTAGTGCAGTTGATCACAAACTACAAAGCTCTTAGATCTTAGTTGTTCATCATGTTCAATTCAATTTAAATCAACGCATTTGGATTGTCATAGCTACGTGTTTGTGGTCTTTGAAAAAAAAAAGTTAGTCCTCAAAAATTAATCATAAAAATTGATCTCTAGTCCTATCTAGACCATTTCAAATATGATAAGTGGTGTTGATGTACAGAACAAAGATTCACCACCCTTTAAAAGAAAAAAGACATGTACTTCCCCTCTCTCTCCCTCAAAAGTATTTATGCCTTCTAGGACTCAGTTAATAATTTGCTATGTAATTCTTCACTTTACTTTAAAAAGAAAAAAAGAGAAATAAAAGGTCCTTCTTGAGAGGGCTTTGAAAACTATAGGAAACAATCTCCTCTTCCTATTTTCTTTGTAATATTTGGATAATCTTATCTACTTAGTTTGGGTCTTTGAAAAAACAAAAAAAGCGAATGATAGATAAGCTGAATTTAATGAACAACTTGGATCACAAAAAAGGTAAAATAAATGAACCTTACGTGCTTGTTTATTCTACGGAAAGTGAGTAATCCACTTGTTTAGTAATATAAGAAACAAAGAAAAGTGGGTCTATTAGCAATATTTCAGGACGCTTATGCTGTAACCGCAGACCAGTTGTATCATTTAATTTCTCTCACTCTCACTCTCACTCTCACTCTCTCATGAGTACAGGACTTATGACCAAGTGCATGTGCTTTTGCAATCACAGTAAAAGAATTTATTTTCGGCCAAATTTTACTCTGTGGACAAATTTTTTACAAAAATTTGCGTTCTTGGAAAGAAAGGCAACGCACTACTGTAGCAAGATACTTTTTCTTTCAAGCTTTTCTTGTCAAAGTCTTTTACGACGAAAAATAATTACCTTACAAATGGGTTCCCCCATGTTCAGGAAGGTTTGCGTCCGAGTCAAGCATTGTCATATTAAGATAAACAGAAGGGCAATAATCCTCATGTGAAGATGAAGACACAAAACGTCGATCACTCTTATCTAAGATCATGATCCATTCAGTATAAGATAATCAACTAATCTTGGTTTGGCTCCAAAAATGAAGACGTTAACTGAATTCTCTTATAAAAGTAAAGCTCCAGCTCTGTATATAGCTAACATCCATAGTGTGGGAATTGCATAATCCTTCAATCCTGAGCCATAGTGCCATATGACTCGTCATGATATACTGTTAAAAATACAACCCTCCAACGTCCTCCAACATGGAAGGAGCCCCTTTTTTTTATTCGCTAATCTCTTCTAATGCTTAAGTTGATTTGATGGCCCCATATCTGAAGTTTCTAGAGTATGAAAAAAGGCAGATTACAAAGGGTTTATAGTAAGCAGCTTTACCTTATATTTTGCAAGAAATTATTTTCATGCCTCAAACCTGTGATTTGCAGGTCACATTATGACAACTCAATCATTGTTCCATGCATCTTTTCAGCCCAAATTACATGTATATTGGACAATATATCTAGTGAAAAGTGGCCTTACTTGTATAGGCTTTTTATACGGTGGCGATCAGGTCTCGTTCAAGGGTCAGTACAGCAGGTTGAAAACACAACTGGAGCTCACATCTACAGTTACCAGATCATGTACCTTTCCGCATCGTAGCTAGGTCATATCGCAAATTTTCTCTATTGGGTTGAGTTCAATTAACTCAAGACTTTAATGGGAAAAAATAAGGTATAAATATACTGATGACGAGCGGCTTGTGATTCTCTCGCTCATCAAAGTTTGAAGCAGGGTTTTTTGTACGTAAGGGTCAGGGATGAATGTACATTGAATTACCCAAAAAAGGACTGAACTTCTACTTTAGCTATATTTGCAGAACTGGAACGTTTATACGAGTAATGCTTCCCTGCGACCTAGGTAAAGTTAACTGTCTGGCACCTTTAGCTGATCTGGGCTTTTTATCTGATTTCTCTAGCTTTGGATTTCTTTATTGGAGGACTACTTCAGCTTACGGAATGAGTTCTGGTGATCATAATATGCAAAAGGTTAGAAACTTTCTGAAGCAATGGTGCACAGCCTATTTACTGACCAGTACAACAGCTAGTCAAGTCAACCGATACCTTTTGGCACATGCTTTGTCTGCATAGTCATCTTATATCTTCCCTTCCACCCACACTCGGATTTCATGGCTGCATAATGCAATTGCCGCAAACATAAAACGTCGAATTGCACCAATCTCATGCAAAAACAAATCGATTAAGTCTCGGATTTTAAGGAGGTAGGTTGGGGCCCGATGCTCAAAGTCTTAAAGCTACATGAATGAAATGACTGCCTGTGTTAGAATCTGTCACGTGGAGAATTTTTGTCCACTCGCACCATTTTTTGCACAACAAAAGCCAAATCACTTTAATCATCTTACTGAAAGCTCTCCCTAGTCTCTACTAACAAAGGAGAAGCAACAGCAAGGAAAGAAACAAAAGAGAGGAGCACTAAACAATGGCTTATGTATGGATCCACAAACGAAGTAACCACGTCAAGATCAAAAGGAATTTGATTAGCCAGGCTAATCAACCATTCGTACCTAAGTTCTGGTTTGAAAGCACAAAGAGCCAACTGACACAAGTGAATCAGTACCCAACTCACCTTTTGCCAGTGATAGTTTCCTCAATGATTGAAGCATTAGAGGAACTCTTTCTGGCAGGTATGAATTCCTCTTCATACAAAGAAATACGCATATGCCATAATCAAACAATATTTACAAAAAGGACTCTTTCCAGTCGAGAATTTATTCTCCCTATGCATTTCCCTTGAACAGTACATGAATTTCAATCCAGCACCATTGTACATGGTAGCTTCTCTGCTCTTGGGAGCGACTCGGGTCTGATTTCGGACATTCGAGAAAACTCAATACCATGATAGATAAATCATCATTTTCTTCATCTTCTTAAGATCTGTTTAACACAGATCATCAGCATACGTTCTTCTTCTTCTTCTTCTTCAAATCTATCTAACATATAACACAAGCATTTGGATTCTCTTCTACACAGTGCACATAGTAATGTGCAGTCACATGGGGATTATAGGCCTTGTAAGCCGACAACAGATCTGCCATCTGTTCAGACGGATCTTTCTTAGGCTCCACTTTCTTCGGCGGCTCTTTCTTTGGCTCTTCCGTCTTTTCAGGCCCCTTTGCTGGCCCCAGAGAGATGACTTCTGTAGGCCAGTTTTTCCTCAATTTTCTCACCACACAGACAGGATCCACATCTCCAGTCAGAGTCAATTTCTTCTCTTTCATGTCCATGTGGATGGAATCAATCCCTGCTGAATTAGAGAGATGAAAGCAACGGTGAGTAATTTATCAATCTACATGTAGATTTTCTGGTAAGGAATACTTCTCCAAGTGAAATACCTGTAAGGCTAGAGACAGCCTTCATAGCCTTCTGCTTGGCCTTGTCATCATGCAAATCCAACTTCAAAACCAACTTCTGAAACGACCAAAACAGCAAAAACCCAGTTAGAATCAACGATCAGATGATCATTACATCAGGGAGTTAAGAAGAATTAAACAGAATTGAATAATCAACTATCTGACGAAACCATAGGAAACAAGATAGAAACCCCAAACGCCAGAAGGAAAGAGGAACCCAAATGAATGAAGTCTGTTTGGGATACTAGATCAAAGTCATGCATCCACGACCACCAAGCAAAGGAAAAACAGGAAGGTTAGACAGAGACCCACAAGATTCATATTCTCAAAACCCCACAACAAGAATTAAAACTTAGATAAACCCATTAAAACCACCACCTTGGCAAGGAGAAAAGGAAATGATGAAGAAACCTCACCTTCATTTTCACTGATTTCTCTGCTCTCTGATCTTCCGAACAGAATAAAAGCAATATAAATCAGTGAGAGAGAAGCGGAAGATGAATTGGAAGAAGGAAAAACCAAGCAATGAAGAACTATTGGAAGAATGAGAGAGGCAGGGATGAATTTAAATGATTGAAAGCGAGTCAAGGAAACAGAGAAGGCGAGGAGTATCTAAGAAGCAACCGTAGGCCGTACGAGGAGGGAAGATCAGGGCCCCTTGCAGTTTCCCTCCTTTTTGACGTCGTCCTCGTCGTCATCTCCCATGACACTGTCGACGTCACCTCTAACTTATCATTGCAATGCCTCTGTTTTCAATCGGGCTGGCCGAAAATCTTGACCAAGCAACGGACCATCAGTCTGAAAACCTAGATCAGAGAACAAAACTATTGACTGGGCTAAAAATCTTGCCCCCAACTTCAAAAATGATTTTCTTGTAAGCTCCGAAAATTATTAATGTATTATTCGGTTATTTTCAACTGTTCGCAAAAGAGGTGGGCCATAAAGTTCGTTCTATGCTACGAGTCTTACCTTGCATTTTTACAAAAAAAGCTATTTTCACGCTTTGAACTTGTAATATCAAGATCACATGACGACAACTTTATTATTGCGTCGTCAAGACTCTCCTTCAACTAAATAAGCATGAACAGTTATATTTAGCTGGTGTTTAAAGTGTAGGAGCATATCACAAACCAAAGCCATCAAATGGGAGTTGGACTTGGGTGGGTGCATTATCATGCCTCATGTCGGACCAATGACGAAGTATGCCTCATTTGAACTTACCTAAAATGGCGTGGATTACCGAAGAAGTAGCTCTCACTTGAACTTTTGCACAGCCATATTTAGGGATGGCAACGGAGCTAGGTGAATTTTCATCCACCCATTCCGGCCTCATGGTTTGATTTTTCTTCCCCTACCCAACCTCCTCCACTGTAGGTCACTAAAATTTGCAATCTACTACACGCCCGGGCAAATTTAGAAAACCCACTTTGACCCGCCTACTACTACAAGAAAATACAGTGGGGTTTCTAACCCCTTTATATGTCTATATGTAATTTAAAAAATATCCCTATTTTATAAGTAAAACATAATAATGAACTCCAGGCACCTTTGGTATATAATTTATATGTGAATAGCATGGGTTAAGACACAGAATTTCCTCACCAACACACATCAACAGAAACCTACCTCAGTCACAAACTCTTGTCTTGTCACGGATGTGGGTCACTGATTTTCTACGCAGCCTACGCCAGGCAGGTGAAAGGTGGGGCAGGTTATGAGTTTAACTCACCCCATGGCGATCCCTATCCATACACATCCAGAGCAAAATATGAGCATTCCATCACATATGAAGCTCGTTAATTTAAGTGTCACAAGACTTTTGAAAATGCCAACCAATGAATGATAGAAGCATACATATCAAACTAGCAAAATTCAAGGGATTTCGCATGTTACACCGTTCCAAGTAGAATATATAGAAGAATGCTGAAGGGACATGTGGTCAATTTAGCATAGACACACCTTATGACGTGGTCAATATAGCATTTCATACACATTCCACTTCCACTCAAAAGCATAGAAGAAGTACACCCTATTAGATGGTATCAGCCTATGTTTTCTTTAGCTAATTATGACTATTAATTTTTAGAAAAACTTCAAAGACCTGAAACAAGTGGTTAGGATCATTTATTTACATTGATTTTTCTAATCTTATATATCAAACATGATGAATGACTTGATCGTTTAGTAAAACGCTCTAGAGTGGGCATGTACTTCTTCCATGCTTTTGAGCTTGGAACTAGAGAAAGCAAAGAGCTAAGTCGCATATGGCAGCTTACCTCGGGGTATTTTGCATATATGGTTACTACTACTACTACTACTACTACTACTACTACTACTACTACTACTACTACTATAACTATTATTATTTATTTTCTTTTTTTGAGCAAACAAAGAATTAGAGAGCAAATTACTAGCACAAACTCTTCAATATAATTCCCAACCAAAGGGGAAAATGGCTGCTCAAACCTGACCAAGCATATTTTAAGGGAGATACAGAGTTATTCGCAACAAACTGTGCTTGATGTTGGCAACCCATGGTTAATTATATATAACTTAAAAGAAGACAAAGTAGACATGTAATAATAAGTGTAAAATAAGTGGTTTACTAGTTAAATAGCAAACTATGCAAGGAAAAAAAAAAGTTAAAAAAGAAAGTAGTCTAGAATCTAGATCTTTCATTTTGAAGATGCTCATGATCACTTGAATATCATGAAATCTAGCCCCAGAAACATACAAATGCAAACAGTTGTGTTTCTTCAACCCTTTGACTGTTCATTTTATGAACTTAGCAATGTGTTGACACCATGCTTCCACTGGAAGAGATATGGACTTAATGTTTAGGTTTATTATCCACATAACTTTTAGTGGACCACGAATTGGATTGTGAAGATGAAAAGTGATTTCAAAATTCTCTGATAATTGAAATCCCAACTCTCTTTGTGCTTCTCTTGAAATTTGAGAAATATTTTCAAACATTTGCCTTGCGGAATCTTCACTGCTACTTCATAACTACAGGAGGTTTGCAGCGATGATCGATTTAGATACTTTCCCTTGTTGATATAGTTCAGCAATAAGAATTCATAAGAGAAGAGTTTAATCGGGGTACATGAGAGACTAAGACAAAGGACCTTGCTTTCAAATTTGTTTTATAGTCAGCACCACAGATGTCTCTTGGTCAATGGTAGAGTTGTCATCGTGTGACCTTGAGGTCACGAGTTCAAGACTTGAAAATAGCCTCTTGCAAAATTTAAGGTAAAACTGTGTCCTTTAACACAGATGTGTCTAACACGATACTACCCAATGGCAACGAAACTTGTAGTGGTCTAACTTTACTACTGAAAGAGGAGGGATTAGATCACGTTCCTATTACTTTATCATTTTTTATTTATTTTTTCTTATTTGAAATGGATAGTGCTGGGTGACCACATTCTTGAAATATTAAACAGCCATTAACAAAATTAATCTTGGTTATTGGAGTCTTAGTCAAAAACTTCATTGGTCAAGGTAAGACTCATTGACCAAGTCCTTAAGTAGGTTGATCATGTGAGAATATTTGGCATGATTCATCCTACAGGCTTCACATAATCAATTGAATCAAAACGGAATTGACTAATCCAGTCAAGTAAGCTAGACTTTTCTTTTGCAATATGGGCTTTTAATTAAATAAACCTTCCCCTTGACATTGTTTGCACCGAGCCACTAATTATCCTAAACCAAGTCACGCAGTCAATTTGACACGGTGACCACACAAGTCTCAGTCCAGTTCAAGCTTCCACCACTATCACAAAAACTATATGATAGTGATCACACATTGCAGAGGAGGTAGATTTGGATCATCTAGCAAATCGAATCATGTTGATGTTACACAATCGGTTTTCGACAAACTATAGGTGTTTGTAAAGGTTTTCTCTAGCCCTTTTTTCCTTCCTTGAAGGCTGCCTTCTATCAAGGATGAGACTCATCTTAAATGACACCAAGTACTTCATGCTTTCTTAATTTACATATGTATATGTGGTGAATGGCACCTTTCCTAAGACAATGTTTATTAAAAACTAATTTAAGTATAAAGTTGTTCATACCTAATTTAAGTATCAAGTCTGTTCTTAGCAGTTCGAACTTTGTAGGGTGTCTCAATAGCTTGCACTACAAACTTACCATGAGGTCATGACTATAGTTCAACTCAATCCCAACTTACCTGTAGGAGGAAAGATTTAAGGGAAATGGTACTACAAGACACCTATGTCATGACAATGGCATAGCTCTATTACAAATTAAAATGATGTCATGTTTGTATGTTCCGTTTTGAGTTGGCCTCAGCACCATAAGGGGAGGATTAGTATGCCTAAAAGATAAACCACTTCCAGTAGGCTACCCTACAAATTTCTAGAAGTCTAAGTTGGGTCACTTTCAAATTTGAACAAAAACTGTCCAGATATTTATGATCATAATAGTGGTTGGCGAGGCTAACAGAAAAAGGGAAATAGGACATGTAGGATTTTTCCAAAAATGTCATTATACTTTGGTATTTTTGCAAAAAAAAAAAAATCCAACATTTTTTAATTTTGCAAATTTGCCATTAAATTTTCAAGAACTTTGCAAATTTGACATTCTATTAGTTTATCATCTTTTTTCTGTTAATTTTTACTAAATAATAATATTACCCTTATTCCTTCTAACAACCCCTGTTTTCAAGTCCTTAGGAAAAATTATGAATATATATTATTTTTATAAAAAATGATAAATATATTTTTCCTTCCATCCACTCTTTTAAATAATATGAGAGTGATCTCTTCGATATACAAATATTAAGACATATAATATTTATACACAAGAGATTAACATAAAATATGATTATTCAATACAAGAAAAGAATAACTACCATAGAATAAGAGGATTCATGTGTATGTATGTTAAGGATTTTAATAAAAATATGAATTTATGTAATCTAAGTAAATCAAGTTTACTTCAAAAAAACAAGGATAACAATTATTCTTACAACCATAACTAAAGTAAACTATTGAATTTTTATGCAAAAATACTAAGTGTAACATTTAGAGAATTTAAAACCTACATTTCTATTCTAGAAACTAAGGCTGTAATTTTCTCTTAAAACTGGAAACTAAAATTCATAAAAAAAAATTCTCTTATAATTTTGATTTTCATTGTAAAATCAAACCTAAATTTGATTCAAAATGATAATTTCTAAAGTTTTTCTTTAAAAATTTTTGAAAAAGAAATAGCCTAAAAATTAATGAAACTTATTTTTTGAATTTCTTTGAATAATTGCATCACATATCAAAATTTCCAAGCAAAAGTCAAATTATAACTTACAGACTAATGAAAATACATTCCATGGTAAAGACCAACTTTCTAAAAATAGAAACCCTATCAAACTAGCTTAGAATTGAGTAAAACATATTCATTGTAAAGCTTATAATGTGCTCTATAAATATTAAATTTTTTACATCAATTTTCAAAGATAATTAATATTTATGCATGAAACAAATCACCATTGGAGTCTCCTAAAATACCAACATTATGAGCCTAAGAAGAGATGATTGTATCAACCAATTTCTTGAATAGTTGAATTGGTAGACTGTAAATATGCCATGCACATGAATCTTAACTAATAGAAATTTTGTGATGGTCTAGGACAATATGAGACCATGCAATAGCTTGACCTAATAGCTACCCAGTAGCGGTCAGGTTTATGTGATGGAAAATCATTCAACTCATCCTAATACTGTGGATTATGGAGAGTTGCCTAGGCAATGCCCTAATTAGATGACCAACTAAGATTTGGAGGATATAAATATAGACAGATTGCAAGGGAAAAATATGGGTTAAACAATGCGTAGGAGTAGACATCCAAATCAATGTAGTCTTTATTGTTTTATTGACATGACACTTTTGCCATTTACCTTTGTCCTTTTTTCTTAGTCTTTAGAGGCACTTTCTTACTTTTTTGGTTTACCTGAAATCCTTAAAATCTTTCTCTTTTAACCTTTTGTATTTTTCATCTTATAACTTCTAGTTATCCCTATATCATAATATATAGGCCTCATTTGAATATCTAAATCTCTCTGTCTCTATCTATATTATTTAACTTCTTCTAATTCTAACTTCTTGCTTTTCAAAATAAAATAAAAAAAACCTATTTTTTCTCTGGTATATAATCTTATACAATTAGTTGCATATTCCATTTATATATCAATTCCTAGAACCTCTATCTTTCTCATATTATATATATATATATATATATTATTGATGTTGGATGTTTATTAATGCAAAAGTCATGCCAAAAGGACATATTTAGCACCCAAATTGTGATTTTATGATTTAGACATAGAGTGCTAGAATCTCATTTCTTGGATGCTATTCATCTCTATTTTCTTTTACATGGATGTAGGGGAGTCAAACGAGCAGTATGGATCAACAGTATAGTGGGTCTTGCTATACAAAAGTGGAGGAGTTAGAAACTATGAGTGAGACCCAACATGTGGCATAAAAATAAGAGAGGATAAGGATAAATTTTGAGAATGGTAGAGAGATTTGGATGCGGGCCTAGTTACCGTATGACTACAGTAAAATCGAGGGAGAGAGAGAGAGAGAGGTGGATGTGGACTCAAGTGTCGCGTGACAAAATAATAGAGAGTTGATATTTGGTGCAAAAGATTATATTACTTTAACATATAATAGATTTTAGCAATAAATAAATTCAATAGTCCATTCTAACTCTACCAAAGGATGAAACTACCCATGCAATCCACCATACCTTGGGTAACTGACCTCATACGTCCACGTTTACTTCACCTGTACATGAAGGAAAGCTTAGTTTTCATGCCAAGGGACAGCATTCGGCCCACCAGGGCTTAATGAGTGACGCCCTACCAACTCCCCAGTAGTGCAAAACCAAAGGCTCGTGGATAAGTCTTTGACTGTTGTGCACGAACCCGCCGCTGTTCAGTTCCGTTGTAAGCAATTATTTTGAGGACGTACTTCAAATAATTATTCTTGACGTCATTTGAAGACGTGGGAATTAAATGATACATGATTGAAAGCATAGTGATTCTGATCAAGGATTTGGCAAGACTTGCACTTAGTGCGTGATTCCATTCGATAAAATGCGTCTCCTCCAGCCAGTCAATTCTCTCCACTACCATCTGCTCTGGTCTCCACCGTAATTGATTGATTGAGACCACTCATCTGACAGTCTAATATCTAATCTCTATTACCAAAAATCAAGCTCATTTCCTAATCGCCCTCAAGTTTTATATTTTTTGGTAATTTTAGTTCTGAACGAGCACGACGAAGTCCATGGTTGGGCCACAGTGACTTGGATGCGAAGAAATATGAAACAAATTGTCTAAAACCTATTAACTTAATTTCTTAATTTACTTGAACTTGTGTCACCTTGAAGTTCTGGCCAACTGCGCTAGATAACTTTTAATTCAAATATTAGTTTACTCTATCTATCGTGCTTTTGATTGTTAACAAGTTAGGTTTAGGGAACACTAAATGGGATGTTGAGATTATCGGATGCACTTGGGAGTTCTGACACATCCTTATAATCTGAGATCAACCAAGATGGATGGATACACTATGTACTAGTAGGCATGCCTGACTGTGTTACAGGAAGGTTTTGCATGAAGGATCCCACCGTTGGTTGATCCTACCCATTTCTCTTGTTTTCCCAACTTTATCTCTTAAACTGAAAATCACAAGGATTAATTGGAAGATTCTAGCATACGGAAAACTGAGTTTCTGGTCGTTGAATGTGGGCCTTTGTTCAGACGCAGTTTCTTCCCATGAGTTTCTTATAACTGATATTAAGGACATTTCTTGGGATGTAGAGGCATTCAATCTGCTTATATTTTCGATTCGTAGACATGTAAAGTTGGAGAGATCAGATCAACAAACTGGATCAATCTAAGGTGTGGCTCTTCAAGTGAAAGTGGGGCGTCACACAGCAACTTAGTACATTGTCGAGCCTACTGTAGCCTTGTGGAAATCATTCAAGTGAAGAAGCCCATTAAAGGTGAACAATCGTTGGAAAGATTTTCCGTCGCAGCATGATCCTAGCTAGCTTACTCCTACACAACTGGACAGCAAACCAAGGATGGTGAATGATTAATCTTCATAAAGAAATGTTGCTAAAGACAAAAAAGGGACAGCCCCGTACACGAAACTTCCAGGTATCCAGGTTTCGGAGAAGGAGCCGATCACCAAGGTCAGTGATACACAGTCTTAGCCTTGTATTTTTTTCAAGATGCTATTTTCATGCTTTGAATTCGTGACGAACAACAACTCTATTATTACACTAAGGCTCCCTTTCTACAAAGACATGTCATTAATTAGAAGTTTCTTCTTTGTCGGTCGAAGTTTGGTCATTCAGTTGGCTAGGTTAAAAGTGGGACAAAAGGACAAAGAAAAAGCACCTAGAGCAATCATCAAAATTTGGTCCTTTGAACGAATGAGCAGTCCTACACGCAGTTTCTACCCATGAGTTTCTTTTAACTGATATTAAGGACATTTCTTCGGATGTAGAGGCATTCAATCCGCTTATATTTTCGATTCGTAGACATGTAAAGTTGGAGAGATCAGATACCAACTGGATCAATCAAAGGTGTGGCTCTTCAAGTGAAAGTGGGGGCGTCACACAGCAACTTAGTACATTGTCGAGCCTACTGTAGCCTCATGGAAATCGTTCAAGTGAAGAAGCCCATTAAAGATGAACAATCGTTGGAAAGATTTTCCGTCACTGCATGATCCTAGCTAGCTTACTTGTACACAACTGGACAGCAAACCAAGGATGGTGAACGAATAATCGTGATAAAGAAACGTTTAAAAAAAAGGGACATCCCCGGTACACAAAACTTCCATGTATTCAGGTTTCGGAAAAGGGGCAAATCACCAGGGTCAATGGTACGCAGCCTTAACTTTGTATTTTTTACAAGATGCTGATTTCATGCTTTGAATCCGTGACCTCAAAGTCACACGACAACAACTCTATCATTGCGCCCCTTTTACAAAAACATGTCACTAACTAGGCAAAAAGTTGGACAAAAGGAGAAAGAAAAAGCACCCAGAGCAATCATAAAAATTTGGTCCTCGAACGAAGGAGCAGTCCTACTAGCCATTTGTATGAGACTGGAATGCTGGACCAAAGTCGATTGTTTTGAGGTCCATCAATTACAAAACCAGGGAAAATATGGGCTTTTGAGGCAGTTTGGCCTGTTCACAAGTATGGGACTAAATTGTGTACCTAAGCTGGTTTTCAGAGGACACAGGCATAGCCAAAATTTTGACAAGTCAATTCGCTTAAACAGATAAAAAGTTCTGGCCCAAGCTCGGCCAATGACTACGCATTATGTAATATGCTTACAAGCTCGGCCAATGGTTGTAAGCTGCTTTCAGTCTGGCACAAGTCCGGTCCACGACTGCAGATGGTTACAACCATTGAGCTTGGATCTTAAGACCGTTAATTTGAACAATCCGTTAGTGGGCCTTACGGTTGACAAGAACTGGTACTATATTGAAGCATACAACATCGAATCTCCTACCCTCTTCAATACCGTTAAAAGGGAAGATTGATGAAAGTTCTGTTTTTTCCCCTTGAAATGGTGGTATTGTATTAGAGGACAATTGGAATACATTTAAGCACCATTACAGTGCCAGGACCAGATGTCCGAAGATATTTTATTCCAAAAAAATGAAAACCAAATTGCCAACAGGGACACTACACAGGATACAGTGATCCACAATCAAGACAAGAAAAGAAAACTCGAAATTGAGATTCCCAAGACAGAAGCTCAATAGTAGTAAATTCATAGGAATTGACCTCAGAAAAGCAGGGGCAGTGTCATCTCACCAGAAACATACCCCGTGCGCTTGAATAACATATAGAGAGAGTGCCGATAAATGGGACAGAAAAGCAATAACCTTCTCTGGTGACAGTAGAAAGTGCCATATAGAAGAATCTGAAAGTATTGCCGTATTCCTTACTGACAGCAGAAGAGCAGCTCTCAAAATGATGAAATGGATGGAAGGAGACAGAGATTATCATATGTCAGACTGTTGCATCTGATCAAGTCTTCATCTACTTGGAGATCATGATGAGAATCATGTAGTTCAGCAACTGGAGATTGTATAGACTGACACAAAGAAGTGGCCTTGAGCTCCTGTTTTGGCAAGGGAATTAGCAACATGAGTGGCAGACCTTGGATTGAAGGGGAGTCTTGCCGCAATAGTTGAGTTGTCGTCGTGTGACCTTGAGGTTACGGATTCAAGGCATGAAAACAGCCTCTTGCAAAATGCAAGAATAAGGCTGCGTACCATTGACCTTTGTGATCTGCCCCTTCCCCTGACCCCGCATATGCAGGAGCTTCGTGCAGCTGGGCTGCCCCCCTTATTGGCCGGTCTTGGATTATGCATAATGAGAATTCATGTGTGTTATACATTCCATGATCTCCAATCCAAAATGGTCAACAAAATTCCAAGAGGTCAGAAGAATTCTTCATCCAGCAAACAACGGTTGATGAGTCTCCTTCAAGAATAAAGTTTTAGTATTTAAAGGAACTGTCAAGCTTGGTTCCTTGGTGTAGAGCACAAAATCCTGCACAAAGGGAGTCTTGAATACCAATGTAGAATGAGAGAAGAAAACGGCCAAGATCATCTCTAAGAATGCCTCCAATCCCTTTCGGTCCTGGGTTTCCAAGATTAGAGCCAACTATGTTGAGTTTAAGTGTACCAGTAGATGAAGTAGACCCCTCGGGTAAAGCTTTGGGTGTCTTGTAAGAGGAATTAATGATGATGGACCAGTTTATATTGATCCAAGATGGTGTACGTTGAGCACAGGTTAAGGGTGTACACACAACATTCTGAGATATAGTAGCCCTAAAGGGCTGTAAAAACAAGCCGAAGAGAGGCAGAAAGGTCATGTTTTGTTCTTATTTGTGATATAAAAGTCCGATACAAATTAACGAATGGGAAGTAATTCATCGTCATTGTCATCAAGACCTTGCATTGCGATAAATAAGAATAGCTAAACTCACAAATACAATTATAATAAAACTACGTATGTATGTACCCTTACCTATAAAGACGGAAGAGGCATTGAAGACGGTCACAATCAGGGCACAGTAGACCGAACCAGGAGGCGCCTTCGAGGAGCATCAGGGACGTTTTGGCATGAAACGTACCACGATGTAGAGAAGGTGTCAAAGGAATAATGTGAGCACCTAATAGAGCTCATCCCCAGGGCATAGCCTCAGAAGTGTAACATCCTCTTTTCTTTTCTTGTTTTCTCCTGTGCTTTTCTTTTTTTGCTAGTTTCAGCTTGCTTTGTCATTAAACTCATGAGGCTTAACCATTTCACTCAACACACACACACACACACACACACACACACACATAGTGAATAGTAAAATTTCTAATTTATTTAGCTCTAAAAAAAATGACCGGGGAGTGTTAAGCGTTCAATTTTGGTCAAAATATCCCTAATTTAGTATTCAATTAGAGCATCTAGGCCATCAATTTAAAGATTTTACATAAAATATTTCATTTTAACTTTAATTGGTCATCCAACTGTTGATTGCAAAATTGACAGTCAGATCATCATCAAAGCTAATCAGAGGAATAATGAACGGTTTAGATGATTCTAATTGGATCATATGCATTGCAGATCAATCAACATAGCTTGGATGATCCAGATGATCCAAATCAAATCAAGGAGAGAATGATGAAGCTTCATGGAAAGATAAGATTTTGAAAACTCCTAAGAAGGAATTTGAAGAATAAAGGAATTTCAGAGTTCTAGCAAGACTAGGATGTTGGTGGAACCCACCTCTCTTAACCTCTCTCTCCATCTCTCTCAACTCCCTATCTCCCACAATTCTCTCTCTCTTTCAAGACAGTGGGAGGTAGCCAGACCAAACCCCCATCCCTTCTCTCCTTCTTCTTCTTCTCTCCACCTTTCCACCTCTTCTCTTCTACTCATTCCCTCTTTCTCCATTTGTTTCTCTCTTTCACTCTTCCCCTCGTCTCTCCATTCACCATCTCTATATCACTCTCGTTTCTCCACTGGCTAGCCTAGGTGCGGGACACACCAAGTAGGCCAGGCATCAAACCCAACTCTCTCTCTCTCTCTCTCTCTCTCTCTCTCTCTCTCTCTCTCTCTCTCTCTCTCTCTCTTCTCTCTCTCTCTCTCTCTCTCTCTCTCTCTCTCTCTCTCTCTCTCTCTCTCTCTCTCTCTCTCTCTCTCTCTCTCTCGTTTCTGATTTCGAGTCGATCTCCCTTATCTAGCTCCCTCTTCTCTAGCATTCAGGCTCTCTGCGTCACCAATCAAATCCGGGGAATCAGGTTTCCACTCCTACTTCCCATCTCCTCCCCCTTCCTTTCCTCTCTTTCCCTCCTTTCCTCTCTTCTCCCTTCTTCCTTCTTCCCCCTGCTTCTCCGGTTTTCTCCTCATCGTTTTCATCTTTTTCCTCTAGTTTTTGGTTAAAAACTAGAATTCCTGACGAATTCCAATTCTACCCTTGGAATATCTGCATAAGTCCACCCCTGTCCTCATTTTAATACCATACGTGTCCTCGTTTTAATTACGTATATATCCTCATTTTAATTCCATCCGAATCCCTATTTTATTTACAGATGTGTCCCTGAATATTTTGGTTTTACCTTATCCACATTTTGCCTATCTAGGGACAGTGATATCCAAGACTGTTTGTTTAATTTTATTTTATGTTTTCTTGGATTTAAAAATTCTGTAAATTATAGCAGTTGAATAAATCTTGATTTTATTTTATTGTTAGTTTATTTCTGGTATATTCTTTATTTTTATTCTTTTATTAATTAAATTTCATGTAAAACTCTATCTTTTCAAGCGAGTCCCTGTGGGATCAACCTGTATTTGCATAACTATATTACAATAGCCCGTGCACTTGCAGTTAAATATCAACAAGTTTTTGGCCCATTGCCGGGGACTCACAATAGAGTTTTTATAAAATTTAATTAAAAATCCAAAAAAATAAAAAATATTAGGAATTACATTTTAGGCATTTTTAGGTGCATATATATATTTTTAATGCATAACCACCTAATTTCCTGAAATTAGTACTTATTTCTAAATTTTCTTTGTAAGGGAAACAGGAAAGTAGAGAAAATTGGTAAGAAAATCTTCATCAACATGAAAATTTCCCTACTTTCCTAGATTAGAAATTTTTTTTCCTTTTGAGTGAAGCTTGTAGTAAGGATCCTTATAAATTGCAAATTTCATTTTCATTTTGAAGGGTTTATAATATAGGGCAAGTGTGGGATAAGGTGGTTCACACTTGATCTTCATCAAAAACCCCGCTGTAAGTCTCCTCACTCATTTAAATTCATAGATTAGGGTTTGCATTTAGAGTAAATTTGCATTGTTTATTAGTATAAATCATAAACAAATGATCCTCTTATAATTGTTGCATTTTTAGGTTTTGCATTAGTTTATCGCTTTTATTTGCATCTTAAGACACGTCTAACGCTTTAAGGTGAATTATATGTTGATCGAATTGCCATGGTGCGTGAAAATTAATTAGTAAGGGTACCTTACTCCCACAAGATCAAGGGTGGATTTCATCACCATTCCTTGGCCCACCTAGGATAATCACCTCAAGTGCGCAACTCCACCATTCACTTTAAGTTAAAATCAATTAGAAGAGACCTATGGGGTCATCACAGGCTCATAGGACCCTCTTGATAGGACACGATTTACTGTTACTCCAGTGGCTTTTGATCACTGTGGTTATTGGGGGTTGTCTAATAGAGCCTCGCTCTTCCCCCACCTCCTGTGAATGTTTGTTGAGGTCTAAACGCCTCCTTACACGACGGTTGTATTAACCACTTTGGTTAAAACCTAACTGGCAAGTAGTAGTCAACTCCTAAAGAGAGTAGGAGCGTTAGATCAGGCTAATTAAAAGCATTGTCCTCACAAAAAATTAAGCAAATCAAAATATATGTGCTTGTTAACCTTAGGGGATTGCTTGATTGTGTCCTTGATTGTGCATCATTCTAGGCATTTAGGTTGCATCATTTAGGATAGTTTTCCAAAATAAATAAAAAAGAAAAAGAAAAAGAGAAGTACTCATTCATTATATACAATTCATTTTGTTGTATATAAAGATTGATTACAATGACTTATCAAGAAGGGGATAGATAAAGGATGACTTGTACAAGAGATAGGTTATTTGCCTCAAAGCAAGATATTGAGTCGTATCAAGAACCTCAGTATAACGACTACTATGCTTATCCTAAACCACAATATCCCAATTCTACTTGGCTATATGGCTCTGCTTACAATGATTATTATCAGGAGCCAATGGATGCACCTCATGCATTCACTAAACCTAGTAATAATTACTATCCTGAGACAAATTACCAAGATTATAATGGATAGGCTAGGCATAAGGAGCAATCATGGTCTTAGGATTATCAACCATCTCAGGAAGAACCAGCATGGTCGTACCCTAATCAACCCTACTAGGACTATCACGAAAATCAAGGACAACCATTATGGTACCAACTTGATCAATCCTTTCCCAGTACTTCAATGACACAACAGTACGTGCCTTTTGAGTCGATGCCTTCATCACAAGAGGAAGACACATTTGACGAGACCCTTAGGGAATTTGCAGAATCGACTAAACAACTTCGTGAAGTGATGGGCTGATTACATGCTACATTTATGGAAAGATTTGGAGAATTTGAACCAAATGAGAATAAGGATGAACTATCTATTAATGATGATTGGATAGAGAATTCATGTGATCATTTTGAAATGCAAAGTCCCCAACCATCCATAGAAACCTCCAATACAGATAAACTCGAAAGGGATCTGAGTCATTTTTATGATTCTGATGAAGAGACATCCATTGAGGAAGATGATGAATTTATAGAAACCTCCAATACAGAACCACTCAATTCGTGTCCTGTCTATTTTTACAAAATTGATGAAGGAACATCCTTGGAAGAGGTAAAAGAATTATTGGAGATTCTACCATTAATGAACACTCCTCAATGGCAAGACAAAGTAGAACCCTTATAGAGCCTCAAATTCAAATTGAGCCATGTAATGTTCAAGATGTACCTGATTGGGACCTATAGACCTTATTTGAACAATCATTAGATATGAAATTAGGCCCACTTGAAGTATTGCTTGTGCCAATAGATCAGGAAAAGAAAGAGTCCATTAATATACTGTTCATACATCAACCAACTCTAAGGTATACACTAGAAGACAATCAGGATGTAAGCCAAACCATGCTCCCTCCTCTATTAATACAAGAACAATCTTTTAAAGAAGGGCATAGTCAGCTTATACCTCAATTTTAAGAAAATGTAAGGGAAAAGGAGGACCATCCACATTCATATGATCTAAAAGAATTTAAATTCACGGTAGTTCACATTGTTATAGAGATTCCACTACTCAAATTTTCAAGGTGAAGGAATTATATTGATTACCGTGAAATTTTGAAGAAAGAAGATCATAAGATTGGTCCCACTCAATTTACATTCATGGCAATCGACTGTATCATAATGTTACATCCACCAAAATTTTCAGGGTGGATGAAATATATAGACTATCGCGAGATTTTGAAGTGGCGTGAGAAATTTTGCCATTTCATTGTTAAGATTTGGAAAACTCAATACCAATTGGGTATAGATTAGGATATATTAGGATATGTCTGGCTGAAGACGTTAAACTTAGCACTCACTAAGAGGCAACCTAGAGTTTTTCATTTTTGTTGTTATCTGCATCACCCACATTCATTTTAGGTCCTACTTGTTAAAACATTGAGGATAATGTTTCTGTTAGGTTCGGGGGTGTGGAATTCTAGCAAAATTTAGTTTTTTTTATAGATTTTTTAGGCGCTTTCCTTAATTTTTCCAAAAAAATAAAATAAAAAATTTTAGGTCATTTCCTATACTATGATGAGAATTGGATTTTCTGAAGTATAATCTGTATAACTTTTACTTATTAATGGAATTGAATTGAATATGATTAATTCTTATTTTACTCATTTTCTAAAGTATTCTATGAAAGCAAGTCTTAAATCATATTTGTACACGCAGTTGTATATAGATAGTCTAGATTGATAAGTGGCTATAACTTAGAAATTCTAAGCAAATTCAGTGGAGACCTATAATCTAAGTAAGTTTTAGAGCCATTCATTCATTTTAAGAGGTTATAAATGTTCCTAACTTTCTTTAGCGTGCTTAAAGAAAATTGATCCCAAACTCTTAAATTTGGTTAATTACCTAAATAATTAGAATCGACCTTTAAAATTCTGGAAGTTCATTGAATTTGATAGATTATAGGAAACCTAGAAAATGATTTAGGTCATCCTTGTTGTTAACATAGAGACATAAAGCCTACCCAGAAATAATTTTACCCCTAGTTACCCAACTTGAGCTTTCAATATAAGCATTTTCTTTTGTCACCCAAATTACTCTTTATCTATATTAACCCAGTATAAATTATCCATTACCCATTTTCTTTGAAAATAAGTTAGAGAGGAATGAAGAAATACCTTTTAGTTGCAGTAAAAGTGGATATCAAGAAAAAAAAAATTCTTCAAAGTGATTCAAAAGTCCTAAAATATAAAGAAAAGAGTTTGAAAAAAGGAAGAAAAAGAAAAAGTTTGAAGAATACAAAGAAAAATAGAAAAAGAAATATTCACTTTAGAATTCAACAAAGAAAAGAAGAGTTGTCAACTTAAGTAGAAGACCTCTACTTATTTTTTTATAGAAATTTTGAAAACCCTTATACCCTTTCTTTGGTACCTTGTCCTAAGCCTATGTTTCGTCCCAGTTAAAGACCTATTGATTCTAAGAGAAATATAGCCTTGATGAGGAAATGAATGGATAGGATCTAAAAGAGTGGTATTTCTAAATATTCAAAGGTAATGACATCCATTCGAAAGGGATTAAAACAATTAAATTCCTTAATAACTCCCTTTTTCATGAGTATATGTGAGATAAATTTGTTTTTATTGACTCTTCACACATAATTAAAACAGCGATATGATTTGAACCCTCTATCTGAGATATTTTATTTCTGAGTGTATGTCATTAGTAAGGATTGAGGACAAAACATATTTTAGATGGAGTTCAAAAGTTAGAAGTCTACATAGAGATAAAGATTATTCTATGTGTAGACTGTATACGCACTCACTCACTTTGAGATTTGAGATCAAATGGAATGTTTTTAGCATATGGGTAGGGTTTTAAATTCTTCAGTCATCTTTATTAGTTTGCTAAAGTTGATAGATTTATTAAAGATAATTCTTTGAAAAAAAAAATGGAGATGACCTAAAAAATAAAAAAGTTTGAAATTTTGTGATATGAATTTTGGCATCTTTTGCTAGGGACTAGCAAAATACTGGTTGGGGGTGTGTTAAGTGTTCAATTTTGGTCAAAATATCCCTAATTTAGTGATCAATTAGAACATCTAGGCCATCAATTTAAAGATTTTACATAAAATATTTCATTTTAGCTTTAATTGGCCATCCAACTGTTGAATTACAAAATTAACGATCAGATGATCATCAAAGCTAATCAGAGGAATAATGAACAGTTTAGATGATTCTAATTGGGTCATGTGCATTGCAGATCAATCAACACAACTTGGATAATCCAGATGATCTAGATCAAATCAAGGAGGGAATGATGAAGCTTCATTGAAAGATAAGATTTTGAAAACTCCTAAGACAGAAGGAATTTGAAGAATAAAGGAATTTCAGAGTTCTAGCAAGACTAGGATGTTGGTGGACCCCACCTCTCTTACCCTCTCTCTCCATCTATCTCAACTCCCTATCTCCCACGATTCTCTCTCTCCTTTCTCTCACTTCTCTCTCTCTTTCTTCATATACCCCTCTTTCCATTCTCCACTCTTCTTCAATCCCTGGGCAAGACCGTGGGAGGTAGCCAGACCAAACCCCCATCCCTTCTCTCCTTCTTCTTCTTCTCTCCACCTCTGCTCTTTTACTCATTCCCTCTTTCTCCATCTGTTTCTCTCTTCCTCTCGTCTCTCCATTCACCATCTCTATATCACTCTCGTTTCTCCACTGGCCTGCCTAGGTGCGTGACACACCAAGTAGGCCATGCATCAAACCCAATCCCCTATTTCCCTTCTCCCGTGGCTCTCTCTCTCAGTCAGATCTGGGGAATCGGGTTTCCACTCCTACTTCCCATCTCCTCCCCCTTCCTTTCCTCTCTTTCCCTCCTTTCCTCTCTTCTTCCTTCTTCCCCCTGCTTCTATGGTTTTCCCCTCATCGTTTTCCTCTAGTTTTTGGTTAAAAACCAGAATTCCAGACGAATTCCAATTTTGCCCTTAGAATATCTGCATAATTCCACCTCTGTCCTCATTTTAATACCATATGTGTCCTCATTTTAATTACATTTGTATCCTCGTTTTAATTCCATCTGAGTCCCTATTTTATTTATAAATGTGTCCCTGAATATTTTGATTTTACCTTATCCACATTCTGCCTATCCAGGGACAATGATATCCAAGACTATTTGTTTAGTTTTATTTTATGTTTTCTTGGATTTAGAAATTCTATAAATTGCAGCAGTTGAATAAATCTGAATCTTTATTTTATTGTCATTTTATTTCGGTTATATTTGTTAGTTTTATGTTATTAATTGAATTTTATCTAAAACTTCAACATTTAAAGCGAGTCCCTATGGGATCGACCTGTATTTGCATAGCTATACTACAATAGCTCATGCACTTGCGGTTAAACATCAACAAGGAGGTCTTGAGGCATGAGGTTCCCATTCGTGCTAACGCCACACATCCAAAGTAGTTTTAGCATAAAATTAGGGAAAATGATTTGGAGATGAATAAAATGATGTGTTTTGGAAATGCAACCATGGTATGCTCGTATTTGGTTGACCCTGTCAATTTGTAATCTTTGACATACCGTGGATTGGCTAAAGACCAAAAAAATGATTATTAGATGATTCTAAATGTTCTATTTTGGACTTATCAATCATGACCATTAAAACTTTCCAATGAGCATGAATTTTCACAAGTAGCATAAATGGGGTAAGCCTAACAAGGTAAATAAGTCATATCATGTACATGTGGGCCCTACCAAGGTTGCATTTCTAAATGCACTATTTTTCGTGTCTCCCTAGAGCATTCTAGAAATAGCATTTGGAAAAGGAAATGCATAATAATTAATAAGATGACTTCAAGGAGGAGATCATACTCAAGTACATGTGAAGCGGTACAAACACCATTCATCATGCTCGAAATGATCTAGTATGGACACCCAAATTTGTCTTATAAACAATCAAATGAGGTTCAAACTTGTTCTACTTTCTCTCAACCTTATTCCACTTGGTTTTACTATATTTACAACTTTATTCACAATGTTTTAACCCCTTTGAAACTATTTGCCTAATGATGAAAACATTTTAAGTACTATTAGCCAATGAAAAGCTTAAAAAGGACCTAAATACTAAATCACCACAATCACCACTACTCTATCTCATATTTATATAATGATTCTCTAACATGATGCAATTATATGATCTCATTCTTAGTGCAATGCTATATTATATATTGATGACATCAATAGAATTTATTCTAACCACCATATTATTTCCTACATGAGAATTTTCTTTTCACTTCGAGCAATATCTTAAACTTCCTAAATTTTAGGATATAGAAGGAAAGTAACTGACAGTAACAAAGACAATCTTAAATGATGCAATGATAATTCTTGATGGCAAGTGCTCTTAGCTTAATACTTGGGTTAAGCTACTTCATATAAGTGATTAATTTTGTAATCAAGTTTTAATTGGCTGATTAAAGGTGCTTTTGAGTTTGGGAAAAACTTAAAGTCTTTTCCAACTAGGGACATGAGTTCATGAGTTAAAGCTTTATAATTTCTAGACAACTTAGGTCATCAAATATCTTTTAGCCTAGCTTAGTTCAATTTTGATATAGCTCAACTAGTTTTATTTACCTTAGTTTTAGCTAGTTTAGTTTAGTCTAGTCTAGTCTTGTGGTCCACCCCTTCCTTGGGCCCTGCATAGGCGGGAACTTTGTGCACCGGGACTACCCTTTTTTTTATAGTTTAGTTTAGGTTAGTTAAGTTTTAGTTACTTGCTTCTTATGTTTCCACATGTTTGATTTGTGGACTATAAGCTAATATTAGTGCAACACAATTCTCAAATAGGAGAATTAGTGATGTGCTAATGCATCCGGTTACTCCAAACACAATCTCATAGACAACTTCTTCAAACCTTATCTTTAATTTTTGGAGCACATTCTATGGTTCTAAAGATGGACTCATCTAATCCAAATTTTACGTGCAATCATCCTTCAATTCTTTTTGCTTGCAAACACATTCTCAATCTCATTACATTTTTTCATATTCTTTTTCCTCAAAAAAACAAGTCACTTGATCATCATCATTATTTTATCAATTACATCATGCATCACATTATGTCATCATTCTCCAATCACATGGTTTTATCACATCTCTTTTCTATTTTTCTTTAATAATTTTGCATCACATGTTTCTTTTACACCACCTTTCTTTTAAGGCCTTCTCTTGCTAGTCTCATACATTTCTTTCAAAATGTTTTCAACCAAGCAAGGGACATTTTAGGCCCTCAATATATTAGGTTCTCTAATTTGGGGTTTATTACCTTGACATTAAATTTTGTTAGTCCAAACACTCAAAGTGGGCTATCTATGGACACCAACATTTGTATTATAAACAATCAAATGATGCACAAACTTGTTATGCTTTATTTACAACCTTGTCCCACTTAGTTTTACTATGTTTACAACTTTATTTACAATATTTCAAACCTTTTGCAACTATTTGCCCAATGATGTGAACACTTTAAGTACTATTAGCCAATGATAAGCTTGAAAAGGAGTTAAATACTTAACCTAAATCATCTCAACCAACATTGGTCTATTCCATATTTTTTATATGATTCTTTAGCACAGCATAGCTATATAATCCTACTTTTAGCTCTTAGTTATATTACATATTGATGACATTAGCAAAAAAATTCTTACAATCATATTTTTTCCTACGTGAGAAATTTAGTCTCACACTAACTCATTGTTTTAAACTTCCTAAATTTTAGTAAAAGTATCTAACAATAAGAAGGACAACATTAAATGCTGAAATGATAGTGCTTGGTGGCAAGTAATTAGCTTAATACTTGAGTTAAACTACTTCATGGAAGTGATTAAATTCTTGATTAAGTTTTAATTTGCTGATAAAAAATACTTTAGAGTTTGAGAAAAGCTTAAATCTTCTCCAACTGAAGGCAAGAGTTGACAAGCAACTTTTAAGGTAATATTTTCAGTTTAAAGCTTTAATCATTTTTAAATAGCTTAGTTCCATTTTAATATAGCTTAACTAGTTTTAATTAGTTTAGTTTGATTTGGTTTAGTTTCAATTACTTCTTATATTTTGCACATGTTTGATTTTGGATAATAGACCACTATTAGCATTATGCAATTCTCATATAAGAGAATTAGTGCTAAGCTAATACATTTGGCTACTCCAAAAACAATTCTCTTTAAAATAAAATAAAAACTCTTAAAATTTTATCTTTAATTTTCCAAGCTCATTTAGTACCTTTAGAGTAGACTTAATTGTCATTTTTCAAAGGGAAAGAACCTAGATCTTTATTGCATTATTTTGCCTTAGGAAGGCTAGGGCCCTATAGGAAAAACTGTAGGTGGAGACTCAATGATGTTTTCCAATACAAAGCTGGAGGATTTCACCTGACCTAGTGTTTAGACTATTGAATGGAAAACACATATCATTCCTTACCATTACAACCTAATATCAAAACAATTCAATTGCCACAACTCCCCTTATATCTATGTAAGTACCCTAAAAAGGGTACTATACTTGATAGGCTAGAGACCCAATTTCATGCATATGAAATGCTTTTAGCCTATGTTTCCTCGAGTAGTATTTTACCATCGATTTTCGTCAAAATTTTTAAAGTACTAGGTTACAATCATCCAAATGAATTGATTTTCGTGGTTACATACTTTTGACACTACAAACATGATTAATGTCTTGTATCTACAAAACCAGAATTTTGTCATGCATGAAAAAGATGGCCCTAGACTTCTTCACATGCTCTTAAGCATGAATTCTAGCTAGACTCAACTAATAATACTTTACTAAACAAAAGTCCATACAAAAGAATAACATTAGGGCAACTTAAGTAGTCATGACGTCTATGATCCAGTACTTATGATGCTCCTTCTAATTGACACTTAGAGTAGGGACCCAGTCATTATAAGGGTGACTTATTTTATTTGGATCTGAATCAGCCGAAAGAATAAAATGTGATAGAAGATCCTAACCATCCCTCTTCCTTATTATTGCAATATCTTTCTCCTAACTATACCCACATTGGATGAGCAACTCTTTGTTGCCATTTCCCAACTCACTTTGAGCTTGTTTCTTTTTAACGCCTAGTGTTATGACTATGGAGTACGTGATAGGATACTCCACAATTGCTACAAAGGCCTTTTATTTTTCTTTGTCTAACAGCGGTTTTATGCCCTTCATCTTATAGTGAAGCCATACTTCAATTATGAGATTGTCGTTGACAACATATGGTTTAGTAGCCTAGGATGGAAAATTCATTAAGTTCTAAGAACCACGCTGAGGTACTTCTCATCTTCTTCCTCGATGAAGTGTCTATTTGTAAAGAAATTGTAGAAGTTACTTCTATCTAAAATATGGTAGTTCAAAGAGTTTATCTAATAAGTGGGTAGTTCAGGGTTAAAGTGTTATAAGTGGGTAGTTCAAGCAATGAAATTTACATATTCCTCTAGAATTTGTTAGTGACCAACTATGTAAGCGAATACCGCTAGGATCTCCCAGAGTACCAACTTTGGGGGCCTATGAAATTGCTCAAGGAAGCTGCACTGAAGAAGAAAACAAAAAAATTGAATTGATTAGATAGAACCAACAGTCAATAATTAAATGGTTGGAAGCCAAGGATAGAAATACAAATATATATATATATATATATATATTCATGCAACAGCAAGTATGCATAGAAGGTTTAGTCACATTTCATCTCTAGTATCTAATGGTAGACAGCTTGAAAGCCCAAACCTTGTATGTAAGGAGATTGTTTGCTATTACAAAAGTCTCTACTCATTGGAAGACTCTCACGGTCCAATCCTAATGAATATTTAGTTCGATGCTATAGATGAACCAACAAAAACTAGATTGGATGCCTCATTCTCAGAAGATAGTATCAAGGAAGTGATTTCTAGCTATAGTGGAGATTACAATCTTGGATCAAATAGATTTTGGCTTTGCTTTCTCTAGGTACATTGGCCTTTTAGTAAGAATGATTTAATTGTTTCCATTGATGGCTTTTACGGGGAATCAGCTGGATAAGCACATAAGGTCCTTGTAAATAATTTCAATGAGGCACTAACTAAAGTTATATCTCATCATCACATCAGCATATATCTCAAGCTGAAACGTTATTGATCATGCATTTGTAGCTTTTGAGTGCTCAGATTTGTTAGATAAGTTTCTAGCTTTTGAGTGCTTTGACTTGTTACATTAGTCCCTTTTAAGTGGTTTCATGTGCAAACTAGATATAGAAAAGGCCATCGATTGGGTCGACTAGAGAACTATTGATATTGATGTCCAAAAAATGCACTTTAGTTTGATAGGAGTGGCTAGATCTAGACTTGCCAACAATTCTTCCTTTTCTTAGTTTCTATTAATAGATCTCCAAAAGGATTTCTTGGCTCAAGAGGAGTGGGTCAAGTAGATATGCCATCTCCTTATCTTTTCATCATCCTTGTTAAAGTTTCCAATAGAACATGGAAAGAGAAATTGACTCAAAGTTACACGATGCTCATCTGATCTTTCTTAAAAGATCGAGGCAAGCAGATGAAAGAAATTCTAAAAGCATATGAAATGGTGATGGAGCATAAAGTTAACTTCGACAAATTATAAGTATTGGAATTGATGGGAAGAAAAAGGATTTTCAATTGATAGCTCGAGATTTGAGTTGCAAAATAGCTTGTTTCAAAAGGTGGGAGGCTTACCTGATGGGTCCATACCCATGTGAAGACAACTACAAAGTCAAAACAATCAAAATTCAGTACAAAAAAAATGAAAATCAGCACCACATGAACAATCAAAATTCGGCACCAACTAAACAGTCAAAATAGACCAACCAGACCTGTGGATTTGTCAAGATCTATTGCGCTGTAAATCTTGACAAACGGATCATCTAAACCCTATAAATAAGGGAGATCTAATCTCTAGTAAACAAGTGATTTGATTTGTGAGAGAAAGAGAGTGAGAGTGAGTAGAGAGAGGATCTGAATTGATCATCCTCCTCCTCTAGTGTAATTCATTCAACTTAATGATAGTTTCTCTCTTTTCTCATGGATGTAGGCTAAATCAAGCCGAACCATGTTAATCCTTGTTCTTTCTCTTTGTGTGTGTTTGTGTTTCTCTCACCTCAAATCTGGTGGTTAGATTTGTACATATTGGTAAATCTGAATAGGCAACAATGGTATCAGAGCTTCCTCAACAGTGGTATCAGAGTCGGCCTATATCCAGACCAGCCTAGCCCAGTGCAGATCTAGGCTAAAGAGAGTAGCTTAGATCAAATAAGCTTGATCCAACCTAGATCCAGCTCAGGTAGAGGAGATTGGCCTAGCCCAATCTAGATCTAGTCTAGGCCGAGGAGATTGGCCTAGCCCAGTCTAGATCCATTTTAGGTCAAGGAGCGGCCCAATCCCAAATTAGAGGAGCCAAGATCTAAAAACATCCCAGATCAGAGAATGCTCTTGATAGGAGACATCCCAGATCCAACAATCCATATTTGAGATCTAGATTAGAGTACTCAGACTAGATCGGAGAGACCAAATCTGAGTTTAAAGAGTTGAGACCAGAGAGTCTATATCTGAGATTTGAGAGCTGAGATGTAAGATCCCAGATGATATAACCCCAAATATGAGAACCCTTAGATCAGAGAAGCAACTAATAAACAAAAAACAAAAGGAGAGGAGTGAAGAAGGAGACCGGGAATGGCAATAGTGAAGTGGCTAACTCCCCTAGCAAACAAGATTAGTGAAGAAAAACTTATCTGTTGCTAAGGAAACAAAAGTTCAGGAGAAAAACAACGATCTAGCAAAGTTGTTGCTGGGGTTGATTTGGTGAAATTATTGCTGGCGCCGTTGCTGGGGTTAATCTAATGAAGCTGCACATGGGAGGAGTAGCAGCACGCACACATCTCCGGAGAAGATATAACTATAGCTGTAAAGGAAAAATGCATCCGCAGCTGCAGGGGAAGAACAAGTTAGGGTTTTCATTCATATGCCTTTTATATAAAACCCTAAATTAACAGCCTTGAGAAGTGATATTGCCACCCCTATGAATAGTACTAAGTTTCTACAATGAGGTACTGTTTTGACACATGAACCATTAGACTCGTGAATGGTACCCGAGTTGAACAGTATCTTGAGCAGTACTAATAAATAGTACCCCCTGAACAGTACCTGAATATTTATGATTATGCCCCTGAATAGTACTCCTTTAAATTGATAATTATACCCCCTGTACATAAAAGTTTCCTGGGCACCCCTCAAACACTCCTAAGGTTTTTGACCATTTTGGACTCAACCGTGCACTCCATTTCTCATGGTTAGACTCAGAAAAGTAAGAAATAAACTCCAAAAATCCATGGAAGAATCTGGTTCATCAAATGTCATGGCTGGAGCTATGATAAAACTCAATGCCACAAATTACACCTTATGGAGACCTAGATTGATCTTTTACATTGTAAAGATTTTCATTACCAGCTAGATGATGAGAGAAAAAGACCTGAGGGGATTTCAAAAAAGGAGTGGACCAAAATGAATATGAAAATTATAGGTTAGATTAGACAATGGATCAACCATAGTGTCTTCCATCATGTACCTAAGAAGAAAATGCATATGTTCTTTAAAAAAAGCTTGAGAGCATGTATCAGGCGAAGACTGCATGCAACAAAGCCTTGTTGATGAAAAGGCTAGTAAATTTAAAGTTGAAAAGTGGAATGTCAATAGTCGAGCACGCTAGTGAATTTTAGAACCTAGTGAACTAAATCGTATCATCACAATTTCCACTGAGGGATGAGGGGCAGGCCTTATTACTACTGAGTTCATTACCTGAAGTTGGGAGACCCTAGTGATCTCCCTCAGGAGCTCAGCTCCAAAAGGAAAACTGACCATGGTGATGGTCAAGGATGACTTCTTCAATGAGGAGGCTAGGAGAAAAGAATCTAGAACAGACCAGACACATGCCCTGGTCATAGAAAATAGAGAAAGCAGCAGAGGTAGAGGAAGAAGCAAAAGTAGAAGCATGGGGAGATCGAAAGATTATGGTAGATCTAAGAGCAAACATAAGGGGTAATACAAGTGCTTCCACTATGGCATTCCAAGACATATGAAGAAGGAATGCAGAAAACTAAAGAAGGAGATGGGACAAAACAAGCTAAAGGAAGATAATGGTGAAACAAATGTCACCATTACATAGGATATATCAATACTAACTACTGAAGAAGAAGTGTACCTACACGTTGCCAATAATGAAATTGAGTGGGTTGTAGACACAGTAATTTCCTACCATGCCACACCACATAAAGAATTCTTCACCAGTTACAAGGAAGGAGATTTTGGCATTGTGAAGATGAGAAACAATAGTTCTTCCCAAATCATTAGGACTGGTGATGTGCAGACAAAGACAAACCTTGGTTGCATAGTGGTGCTAAAGAAAGTGCAACACATATAGGAACTCAGGTTGAACCAAATCTCAATTCCAGCACTTGATAGACTAGGCTACACAAATTATTTCAATAATAACACTTGAAAATTTATGAAAGGTACGATGATCGTGGCAAGAGGACATATTTGCAGCACTTTGTACAAGACTCACGTAAGTATATGCGGAGATAGCCTCAATGCAGTGAAGGACAAAGCATCACAAAATCATTAGCACAAAAGACTTGGTCACATGAGAGAGAAAGGGTTATTCACACTCATTAAGAAGCAGTTCATCAAATAATCCAAAGGTATAACTCTCAACCCTTGCAATTATTATTTGTTTGGCAAGTAACATAGAGTTGTATTCTCTTCTCCCAGTAATAAAATGAAAGAAATATTGAGTTTGGTGTACTCTAATGTATGTGGTCCCCTAGAAGAGGAGTCTTTAGGAGGAAACAAATATTTTGTAACACTTATAGATGATGCTTCTAGAAAGGTGTGAGTATATTTTGTAACAAAGTAAGGACCATGTATTTGAGCACTTTAAGAAGTTCCACGCGATGGTGCAAAGGGAGACAAGAAAGAAATTGGAGTGTCTCTGGACAGACAATGGAGGTGAATACACCTCCAGAGAGTTCAAGGCATACTGTGCTGATCGTGGTATTCGACATGAGAAGACTGTCTCATATACCTTACAACACAATAGCATTGCTGAAAGAATGAATCGGACCATTGTGAAATGAGTCAGAAACATCCTCAATATGACTAAGTTGCCTAAGCCATTCTTGGGAGAAGTTGTTCGTACTACCTTACCTCATCAACAGATCACCATCAGCACCATTGAGTTTTGAAGTCCTAAAGAAAGTGTGGTTTGGTAAGAAAGTCTTATTTAAACGCTTAAGGGTGTTCGGATGCAAAGCATTTGTGCATATATCTAAGGAGTTAAGATAAAAACTCAACCTCAAGTCAACTTTGTGTATCTTCATCAGCTATGGAGGCGATGAATTTGGATGCAAGCTATAGGATCCAGAGGCTAAAAAGGTTATCAGAAGTAGAGACGTCGTGTTCCATGAAAACTAGTTTTATGAGGACTTTAAGAAACCATCAAAGTCTAGTGAAGAAAGTACCAATGCTCCAGATATTGTTTTAGATCCTGCACTAGCATAATCTGCCTAAGACAATATGTAAAATGACCTTCTAGAAGCAACAGATGAGGATGCAAAGGGTGTTGAGTAAGGGGAGCAACAACCCCCTCCACTAGAAGCAGTAAGATCATCACATGATGAAGAAATCCCTCCACCAGAAGATAATGAACCTCATCCAAAGACATCTTCGAGAGGCCATGTACTAATTCCTTCAAAGAGATATCCAAAATCAGAGTATATCACACTTACTAATGAGGGGGACCCAAAAAGTTTTCAGCAAGCACAGAATCATACAGATAAGAATAAGTGGATGCAAGCCATGCAAGAGGAAATTGACTCACTCCAAAAGAACAAAACTTATGAGTTAGTGAAGCTTCCTAAGGCAAGAGAGCACTGAAGAACAAATGGGTGTTCAAGCTCAAGAAAAATCATAGCAAAAAGCTAGTGAAGCACAAGGTTCGATTGGTCATCAAAGGATTCAAACAAAAAAAAGGAATAGACTTTGACGAGATCTTCTTACTAGTAGAGAAGATAACTTCAATCCGAACTATACTCGAATTGGTGGCTAGCTTAAATTTAGAGCTTGAAAAGATGGACGTGAAAACTACTTTCCTACATGGAGATTTAGAGAATGATATTTATATAGAGCAACTTAAAGGTTTTAAAGCTTTAGGGAAGAAGTACTTAGTCTGCAAATTAAAGAAGAGCCTTTACGGTCTCTAGTAGGCGTCGAGGCAATGGTACAAGAAGTTTAACTCATTTATGACTAGTCACGGGTACAAGAGACCTACTGCAAACCAATGCGTATATGTCCATAGATTCCCTAATGGCAAGTTTATTATGCTTCTTTTCTATGTAGACAATATGCTTATTGTAAGGCAAGCTGAAAAAGGAGTTATTCAAATCTTTTGACATGAAGGACTTGAGCCCAGCTCAATAGATTTTGGGCATGCATATTGGTCATAGCAGAAAGGCAAGAAAGTTGTGGCTATCACAATAGAAGTATATTGAACGAGTGCTCAAAAGGTTCAACATGGAGAATGCCAAGCTAGTCAACATTGCGCTTGGTAATCATTTCAAGCTGAGCAATTAGACCTATCCTTCTTCAAAATAGGAGAAAGAAAAGATGTTAGCAATACCATGCTCTTTAGTAGTTGGGAGTTTGATGTATGCAATGGCGTGTACAAGACCAGACATTGCTCGTGCAGTAGGTGCAGTGAGCAAATTCCTGTCCAATCCAGGAAGAGATCACTATGAAGTAGTGAAGTGGATCTTGAGGTATCTTAAGGGTACATGCAAGTTGTGCTTGTGTTTTGGAGAATCAGAACCTATCCTGGAAGGATACACAAATGCTGACATGTTAGGAGATCTTGATGGTAGAAAATCAATATCAAGATTCCTATTCATTTGTGTAGGAGGAGCTATATCTTTGCAGTCCAAGTTGTAGAAGTGTGTTGCTTTATCAACAACAGAAGCAGAGTATATTGCTACAACTGAAGCTAGCAAGGAGATGTTGTAGATAAAGCAGTTTCTCTAAGAACTCGATATTATGTAGGAGGAATACAGGATACATTGTGATAATCAGAATGAGTTGGACTTGAGTAAGAATTCAATGTATCATTCTTGCACAAAACACATCGACATTCGCTATCATTTGACATGCGAGGTGATAGAGTAGCATTGCTGAAGTTAGAGAAGATTCACATAGATGAGAATCTAGCAGACATGCTAACAAAAGTGGTAACATACGAGAAGGTGATGCTATGTAGAGACATAGTAGGAATGGACTCAAATTGAAGAGATGAAGAATATTCTCCTCCCATGGGTATGGAAGGGGAGAATTGATGGGTCCATACCCATGTGAAGAAACTGCACAAAGTCAAAATTCAGTGCAGAAAAAATAAAAATCTGCATCAAATGGACAGTCAAAATTCAACACCAACTAAATAGTCAAAATAAACCAACTAGAACTGTGGATTTGTCAAGATCTACCGCTCCGCAAATCTTAACAGTTGGATCATTTAAACCCTATAAATAGGGAAGACCCTAGCTCTAGTAAATAAGTGTAAGAAATAGATCTAATTTGATCTGTGAGAGAAAGAGTATGAGAGTGAGTATAGTAGAGTAGAGAGAGGATATGAATCAATCCTCCTCCTCCTCTAGTGTAATCCGTTCAAGTTAGTGATAATTTCTCTTTTTTCTTGTGGAAGTAGGCTAAACTAGGCCAAACCATGTTATTCCTTGTGCTTTCTCTTTATGTGTGTTTGTGTTTCTCTCCTCTCAGATTCACAGATCTAGTGGTTAGATATGCACAGATCAGCAAATCTAAATAGCAACAGTGGTATTAGAGCTTCCTCAACAGTGGTATCAGAGCTTTCTTAACATTACCCTTTGCAAATTATCAATGACAAAGCATTTTGAAAGTTAGTTAATGAGAAACTAGTTGTTCAAGGGTTCCAAAATAAGCTAGCTAGTTAGAAAAGGGCAATCCTTTCAAAAGGTCGGAGGCTAACCCTTCTCAAATTATCAATGGCAAATATCGCTTTCTATTGCATATTGCTCTTTCAATGTTTAAATTGAAATAATCAATAAAATGAAGCAAAATCAAAGGAATTTTCTTTGGAAAGGTGGTGAGGAGAAAAAGAAAATATCGTCTCTTGGGAGAATGTTTGTAAGCCAATTCAAATGGAAGGTCCAAGAATCCAAGGTCTCAAAATTGCTAATCAAAGTCTCTTCTTAAATGGTTGTGGCAATATGCAAATTACAGCACCCTTTTATGGCATGTCACTCATGGAGAGATATCATCCAAAACATGCATATGGGTCAAAATTGATGAAACTATCAAAGGTTCAAGGGTATGGAAAGATATGTGTAAGCAGCTTGAGCTTTTCAGGAAAAAAGAAAAAGAAAAAGGAAAGCAATGTTAGATTCTATGTGGGTAATGGCAGCAAGGTTAAATTCTAGTCAAACCTTTGGCTATGCCATGAGTGCCTCAAAATCATCTATCCAAAAAATTTTAGAGCAAGCCATGAGGTTTGATGGAAACATGAATGAGTTCTTCACAATTTGTCAAGGTTAGGCTAAATGGAACGTTTAGATCCAACAATGTATTCGAGGATAGGAAAGTGAATAGCTAGAATATTTTACCAACAACCTCAAATCACTTATTTATCAGCTTTAGGAATGAAGACAATTGTTTGGGTTCCTTGCTTGAAAGGAGAATTCTCAGTTTAATCAAATATACGATGCCCCCACTAGAAATGAAGGTATTTGGGACCTGCAAGTTTTGTTAGGAACCCATGGGCTCCTTTGGAAGTTAGCTTCTTCAACGTGGACCTTGGCTAATGACAAAGCTCTTACTTCTGGTTATGAAGAGGTTGGTTTGGGCCTTCCATTTGTAGCTTTATGTTACAAAGCCACGAAAAGTTCTAACCATTTCTTCCTTCATTGCCTAGATGTTCAGAAAATATAGCTATCGTTGTTACGAAAATTTGCTGTCAAGTGGGTTCTCCTAGCCACATTTGAACCTCTTCCTAGCTTTGAGTTTTCCCTCTCTTGTTTGATCCCTTGGATTTGAGGTGAGTCTATCCTTCAAAAGAGACGAAAAAAGGTATATGAGCAAGTTTCCATGACAAAATTTAACAGCTCATGATGGAAAGTTGTGACACCCTGGGTTTTTATACACACTAAAATAATAATATCCAAATATAGTAGTCGGGATCCCTGTTTTTGAAAGAAACATTTTCTAAAGTGACCAAAAATAAAAAAACTTAAGCGAAAGCATTTCTTTTAAAGTTTGGGGAGTCATACACCCTCGTACTCAAAGATACAATTTTACAAGTTTAAACACTCTTATGGGCCTTATATAGAACAAAGTGATTTGTTAATCTTTCTCTTCAAC
The DNA here is from genome assembly GCA_035236585.1 of Warburgia ugandensis. Classification (NCBI taxonomy): domain Eukaryota; kingdom Viridiplantae; phylum Streptophyta; class Magnoliopsida; order Canellales; family Canellaceae; genus Warburgia; species Warburgia ugandensis. The sequence goes on from CP141131.1 coordinate 17,440,781, forward strand.
CGTATTTCTTGTAGACATTTATGGGATTAATTAGAGTTGATGGCCTATCCTTGTATAAAGAGTTGATGTATATCTACATAATTGTATTTCATGCTAATTGTTACTAGTTCTTCACACAAGATTAGTATATATAATGTCATAATCAATGCAACCTACTTCTGTGATCATTTTAGCTTTATGGGAATTGATATATATATATATATAAACTGTTACTGATTCTCTACCACCAACTTCTATTCCCCCAAACCCTTCGTCCATCCACCTAAAATAACCACATCCATTTTCCCCTTCTAGTTAGAGCATTTACAAAAGAAAAATCCTTAGATTTCTATTCCATATATGTACGCCTTCAGCATTCCACAACCCTTTTGGTTACCTCAATGATTTAGTTGTTTTCTCATTTTCTATTTGAGAAGTTATTGAACAACCTACACCCAAAAACCATTCAACAAGCTACCTAGAAAATAAAACTACCATATGATCATTAGATGCAAAAAAATATGTTATTGGCTGCAGTGAAAATCTACCAAAGAGGCAGTCATGAAAAAACTAGCATGAGAATGTGCAACTTTGAAAAACCCTAGCTTAAGTAGGAACGAAGTTTTGCTGAAGAAAGAAAGAGAAAGATATGCAGATAAGGAGAGAAATCCCATCACCTGTTTGCAGATTTGATCTAGAAGGACAATTGAGAAATTGGTGGAGGGTTTTAGATTGGGTAAGAAGAGGAAAACTCCATTTCATATTTTAGTTATTTTAATGGGGTCAAAACCCACATAGGAAGTGAAGTCCACATATGACAAGTCAGTGTCTATGTTGGAGGTCAAACACCACTTAGACACTCCACGAAGAAAAAGGGTGATGTTATTAGTAGCCACCTCAGAATAAGGTGTGATTTGCTAACCTTTTAAATTGGAGAATTAATTGACCAAAATTAATTGTCAAATTAAAAATGAAAAGAGTTGATTAATTAGTTTTAATCTACCATAGAGATATAAGAATCAGTGTTTAAAAACTAGGAAACTCATAAAACTGAGATAGCTATTGATCCTAGTTTTCCATTGAGTCAGAGATCCTACTAGCAATGTAATACAAAAATAAATAAATAAATATAATAAAAATATTTAAAAATACAAAAATGTATAAAAAAAATTATCAAATTAATAGCAATCATAAACCTACAAAACAAAGATGTGAATTTTTCACTTCAAATAAGAAAATATGTTTGTGTAATGCTTAGATGAAAGCAATAAAACAAAATTAAACTAACACCAACAAATATAATATATATATAAACTAGAAATTTATTTAAATTATAAATTACCATTAGTTTCCATCTTCGAGAACTGTGAGAGGAAGAGAGATGTTTTTGTAAGCAATATGTTGGTGAGGAAGAGCTAAAGAAGCAATTATGGGTATATTTTTGGGTTTTTTGCAAAAATGCCATTACATTTTGGCATTTTTGCAAAAAAGGTCTAACATTTTTTGAGTTTGCATATTTGCCATTAAGTTTTTATGAGCTTTACAAAATTGTCATTCTGTTACTTTTCCTTCCTCCTTCCCTGTTAGTTTTTTCAAAATTCAAATACTACCCTTCTCCATTTCAAATTCGAGGTCCATACTTTAAAATAATAAACCCCTAATTAAGTTGCCAAATTTGGCCACTAAGTTTAATGACTTTCAAATGAAAATTTGTACTAAAACTTTGTATCTAAACAATTAAATCACAAGGAATCTAATGGTACTATTAGATTTCAACAAAAAAAAACAATAATGATATATTCAATCGTAAACATACTATAGTTACCAACTGCACAACAATGCCCATTAAGTTTCTTCAAGGAAATTCAACAATTTATATTTTGATTTCTCACTAAAAACTGATATAAAACTCTTAGTAACACATATTAAAATATAATTAATGCTTTAGATCAATAAAAAAAATGATAAATTAAAGAAATTTTTAAATTTAAAAGATAAGCAAAATATTATTGCTATTCACACAAACCATAATGGGTAGCAAACTTTAAGCTCTTTTTTCAATGCCTTTTCAAATGAAAATTGAAAATCTAAGAATTAGGTCTTCTTCTACTCAATGGCTTTTATCTAGCATGATTAATTTCATAGATTTTTATTGATTAAGAAAGAAAGAAAAAACATGCAAAGTCCTCTTGTTCACCATTGTCCGTCAAGAGAAGGGTAAAATTTGAAACTTACCAAGTCACCAAGAAACTCAGCAATCTTTCCAAAAACTCACCCTAGTTTTCTGTTCTGACTCACCCACTCCCCTGAGTCAATTTCATGAGGATGTCATCTGAATTTTTTGGGCGATTTGACTGGGTTTCCTAGCGATCTGATTTGGATTGAACAATCCCTGAGTCCCATCACCTGGTTTTTAAACTGTGATAAGACTCATCCATACATATAGACCCCTTTCGCTGCTAAAAGGACCTTTAAATTGAATGATCCAATTACTCAAATAGGAACCGGAGCCATTGCACTTTATTTCACGCCCCACCGTTGATTGATTTGAACAACACAAATGATGGCAACTATCTTGCCATCGTTTCTCTAGACTAAAATCACGCAAACAAGACAACCCTTAAATCCAATAAAATGAGTTTTGGACCTCTTACTTCTGGTCCAAAAAATTATGTATATGCAATTAACGAGTTATTTAGAAGGGAGGGATGTTAATGGACAATAGTAGGATAAAAAAAATTGTGTTTCTCTGTTAGCTGAATGTGCACCGCTGTCAATGGAAAGTTTCTTATAACACAGTTGGTCGCAAACATCATGGTGGCCCTCATTACCCTTGGCTGGAAGTTCAAGGTGTTACTTTCTCCTTGCTAAATGGATTACAAGCACATTTAAGAATTAGCATGTGATTCTAGATAGTTTGCTTCATGACTCTTTGCAGTAAAAAATTAGAAAAAAAGAAAAGAAAAAGGCTACATATTTTTCCAAAAAAAGGTGACACATTTTTTAAATGATTGGGTGTTTCCACTTGACATGATTTTTGAGCCAGTAGATATCCATAGTAGCACGGAGTCAAATGAACAGCATGGATCATAGATCAATGAGGCTTTAGGTCACGTAACATTACTCTAATCATTAAACCATTAATTATCCAAAATGGTTCCCATTTTATGATGATCTGAATCGTTCACATACAAGCCTCAGTGAGTACATAACTAAGAGTCCACGTTTCAGATTTTCAGCAGGAGCATCGTGCTGAAAGATGCCACTTGCAGCAATTGTTGATGGACACAAGGAAAGGGGCCATCTTGGTTAGGGCTTAGGCCGAACCTATGCGGAGAGAAGAGACAGAAAGTCATTAAAAGCAAGTGTCTTATTAGGAAAGTGTTGGAATTTGAGGGGATCACGAGAATTTTGGATGCTTGCTTTTTATATGAAACATGTCCACAGCCAAAACCGGCCTCACCAAAAGAAGTCACATGACAACCACTAACATATTCCCTTCTATTTAATGTCCAACCCAAGGCATCTCTATGCACCATACACATTACTTGCCCCTTCTATTTAATGATTTGATACTTACCCTTCTCCTTACTTTTTGATTTATATGTCCATCACATCTTCTGTCATTACCAAACTGGCCTTCCCCCACCTCTTCTCCTAATCATATATTCACATAAAAATATGAAAATTTAGTTCCTAATCTCCTTTAGTTAAATGCGATTGAAGTAAAAACAAACAAAAAAGACAAAACCAGGAATATTCAACCAACAATAAGAACTTGATTCAAGTAATAGGTGACACTTGTAGACTGTATCTTGTTTCATTTTTTTCTACTGCCAAGTTGTTATATTGCTCTTGAATCTGGTAGCCACTTGACATGAAAGAGACCGATCACGCAGAGAATGTAAATTTGGCTTGACTTTCAATTTTTTCAAGCCCACCTGGGGAAGCATACACATGATCGAGATCATGAATGCTGGTAAAATTAATAAGAAGGCAGATATTCCGATTCCTTGACGTAAATCCCATCCACAGGGTAAAGTCCAATAAGAATACCAATCCACATGGATCATCTGTGGTTTTTAATGAATTGCTTTGATGAAATATGGTGATGCTTTAGCCCAATGCGTCAGTTTTGATTACTTGGTGTAGGGACCTTCATTGGGTAGACCACATCTAGGAGGCTAGGAATAAGGACTGATGAAGTGAAGGGGTGAAGAGAATTGTGGTGACATTTGGACGGTGTTGAATAAGAGGCAGCCAACGACTAAATGCTTCCCCTCTTTTAGTGGAATAAGTCATTGACGCGAGAGAGACGAAGCTCGGATGATAAGCAGAGACTCTAGTCAAGCGAACAGGAAGAATTATCAGCCCAATTTCAGCATCGGTTGCGTCTTTGCGCTTGTCAGTAAAGGATATGTCCGAGGAAGGGGCGGACCACAAGGGTCTATGGTATACAGTTTTACCTTGCAATTTTGTAATAGGCTGTTTTCGCGCCTTGAACCTGTGGCTTGAAGGTCACACTATGACAACTTTACCATTGCGCGAAGACTCAGTTGATAAACAGAGGCTCTAGTCAATCCACAGTATCATTTGATGCTGAGCAGGAAGAATTATCAGCCCAATTCCAGCATTGGTCTCATCTTTGGCTTGGCAGTAAAAGACAGGGTCCAGGGAAGGAGCAAACCGTAAGGGTCTATAGTACACAGTCTTACATTGTAATTTTGCAAAAGACTGTTTCCACACCATGAACTCGTGACTTCAAGATCACACGATAATAACTTTGCCGTTGTCAAGACTCGGATGATAAGCAGAGGCTCTAGTCAATTCACACCATCATTTGATGATGAACAGGAAGAAGTAGCAGCCCAATTCTAGCATCGGTTGCATCTTTGTGCTTGACAGTAAAGGGCAGGGTCCGGAGAAGGAGCGGACCATGAGGGTTGAAAGTACACAGCCTTGCCTTGTAATTTCACAAGAAGCTGTTTTCACTTCTTGAACCCATGATGTCAAAGTCACACGACAACAATTTTACCTTTGCGCCAAGACTCGAATGATAAACAGAGGCTCTAGTCAATCCACACACAGGAGGAATTAGCAGCCCAATTCCAGCATCAGTCCACGTCTTGGCGCTTGGCACTGTCTTTCTAAAATCATGGGCTAGACTTAATGGATGTAGAGTCTGTATCAAGGAAAGCTCAATGTTTATGACATGGACTCTTGGTTGATCATACCATGCTCCATGGCATACACTGTCATTGTTACGGGTTAATCTTAGTAATTGAAGGTTTGATATGGACAGTTTCTACTCTACTATGTACAATAGGGATATGGATGTGTGAAATTTCCTTATTTCAATACAAAAGCCACCTCGTTTTTCTACTGAGCCTAACAGTGGCCCAATAGACTCGACTGGACTTACTTTTGAGTCAACACATGTTTCCTAACTTCTGAACCAGGTTCGACATGATGCACCTTCAGATTGAACCCCTGGCCCAAGGAGGCAACAGCTCATGTTTCCTAACTTTTGAACCACGATCGTCATGATTTCTCCCCGCTATGTGCACCATTTAAACATTGGGTAAATTTGTTAAGAGCAAAGAAAGAGCACATAACTTCGAAGGTCTCAGCAAGCAGAAAATTGATCCAATACTTTAAATACAGTATTATTACACGGTGGTTGGCACCAACAACCATCCGAAGGGAATACACCATCCTAAAGTCTAATTTGGTGGCCACAAGTGCAACTGTTGCCCATCTTCTCTTTTCCGGGAATCTAAACCGTTCATCTAGGAGGCCGTTCCCTAAAGAGGGGTCCCAGCAGAGAGGAATGGTCTGGATTACCAGGCTAACTGTAGTGCCATTATCAAATATGGCACTGAAGAAACCACAGCCAAATCCAAATAGACTAACGTGAGGATCTGATGGTGACGGAAAGCCGGCAGAACTTATTTAACAGATTAGGTACCGGTGGTCCCAACTTCTTAATGGCAATCCAATCATCCTACACTTTCTTAATACAGATGGTAGCGGCACTCAAATCTAAAGGGCAATTCCGTAACTTCAGTAAACAAGAAACCGGACATATGTACACACAGCAATTGGAGCCGAATTGCCTTTTCCACACCTTCAATGTCTTCTAAGAAGAAGACCCTCCCCTTCTCTCTTAGCTGCGGCTGCCGAGACTCAAAATCCGTCTCCGTTTCCGTCTCCGAGACACTGGAAAAACCCAAAAATCTGAAACTCGAAGTAGATCTCCGGCCTAGCATCTCCTCCGGCGTGACTCTCAGCTCTTCCTGGGAAGAAAAAGAAGAATGCTCGTTCTCCGGCGAAGCACTCTCAGGCGAGAGCACCTCGAGTTTTTCTGGGCTGTTGCGTCAGCTTAACGAGCTAGAACAGAGTGTGTTGGCGTGGCCAAATAAGATTCCGGGGTCGGAAGGGCCTGTCCGGCGGTGTCATTCTCGGAGCAGGAGCGAGGGCGGGAGAATCGGAGAGAGTGTGGCGGTGGTAAAAGAATCGGACGACCCGCTGGCCGATTTCCGGCGATCAATGCTGCAAATGATCGTGGAGAAGGAGATCGTGGGGGTCGAGGAATTGAGGGAATTATTGGAGAGGTTTTTGTCGTTGAATTCGCCGCAGCATCACCAGGTTATCATACGCGCTTTCAGCGAGATCTGGAACCAGATGTTCCCTAGTTACCAGAATACCCCTCAGTTCTCGCCGAATTTACGCAGGTGATTCTTTCAGGTGGGGGTTTTTCTTGTATTTTCTGCACGTTTCATGCCGGTTTGTGTTATTCTACATGCTGTAATTCCGTTCCAGTCGAAGAGATGATACGAAGACGCGCCTGTGTCATGTTGTCCCAAAAGTAGTTACAGTGTTGCCATGTATACGGAAAGGAAGGCACACCATTGTATTTTAGATAGTCGTAAGGGTATTTCTGTCATGATAGACTTGGGACTAGTAATGTGTATAACAAGAGGGCTGTTAGGGACCAGCCTGACACTGGCGCGTTTTGCTAGCAGTTCTGTGTCTTTGCAAAAGAAATGGACTAGTGGCTGGATTGTTTTTTGGGCCTTCTCCCTTTCCTTGCAATTATTGGGACGTAAACCTGTTAGGACTAGGATTGACATTTTATCTTCATTGTATTTGGTTCCAACAACCAAGTGATCCTGGTCGTCCATCGATGAGTAACCAATCAATTGCATTTAACAAAGGACAATTGATGTAACAGTTGGGAGATCAGCTATCCAAAAATCTACAATTTTGGGCTAAAATCCATCACCATAACGCCTTGCAATCGCAATGGTAATGGCTAGCCAATTGCAAAAAGTGAAGCTTTCGGGCCTGCGGAGGTCCCAATCTTGTATATGATTATGCAATAATAATGAATAAAGGACTAAGTTATGTGGACCAAAAGTACGTGCTTGGTGAGCTGGTCTTTGGATTTTCACACTTGTACCTGTCCATCCCACTGCTGCCTCTCTTTCTGACTTTTCTTTCCTTATCCCACTCCCTTGAGGTGCAGTTATTTCCGCGGATTCTTACAATGACTTGCAAACCACGCGTATTTGGGCAAGACCAGAGTAGACTTAGGTTTACAGGGAGCAGACACATGACTCCGACCAAGTCACCACTGCGTCTGCTGCTTGTTAGATTTTGGACACACATATATATATATATATAATTGTATATTATATGTTATCATATAGGTTTGACCTAAATTAAAAGTGATCTAATAAGGTTTAAAGTTAAATGGGTCTAAGTCATCTCATGTAGTGTGAGCTTTATTATGTGTAGAGACCTAATTTCTATTTCCTAATTTATAATCGACTAAAATTAGAAATAAAAAAAGTGTATGTAGTTATAAATGGTTATGGTTTCCAAATTATACGTATGATTCTTTTTTGACATCCTATCATCAAAAAAGTAAGAACCCTTTTTCTAGAAAATTCATACGCATCAATTTGGAAGATCAAGAACCACGACTCAAGAATCACATATGTTCTCATGGATTCAAGTATGCTTCCGCATCTAGTTTATTATTCTTGATGATTTGACATGAATGATCTTAGTATGATGAAGGTTTTCATTAGTAAAGAAATATTTAACAAGTGATATAAGAGCCTCCTCATATTGAATCATTGAGAAGCAAGTTTCTCAATTTGATTCTGTCATGTGATTGTTTGAGAATGATTCTTGAAGTCAACAATGGTTTTTTTGGTGCATTTTTGAGAAATTTAAATTCAAATTTTGGTACAAGTTTCTTTTTTATAGATGTCTAATGTTTTAAAATAAATTGATTGAAACATCATGCTATCAAAATAGCCTCTCTTCTGTAAATCAATTTATTTTAGAACATGAAGATGGTTGTGGGTATATAATTCATACGGATATTGACTGGCCCAAAGGAAGGTCAATATTTGGTCGAATTACATGCATACCTATGGTAATAAGTATGTGACAATTATTAAGTACTTCATGCATAATGACCCCAATTTTTGTAATATTAAAATCCCATGAAAAGTTCAGTTTCAAAGATATGGGCATTTTGGTCATTTCACTAGTTGTCTTAACAAAACCTAGGAATTTGGTCCTAAAAATAGTGTCATTAGATGCGTCTCGGAAAAAGGAATCCAACAAGACCAAAATCACCCAAAACGGAGTTAAAATGAGCAAGTTATAGCTCTTTGAAGTTCATGGGCAAAACTGTAAATTTCACAAAAACGACTTAACCTGAAAAACACAGGTGCCTGTTTTGATATGGGCACCCCGTCATCTTCAACCTTTAGAGGGTTCTAGAACGGCAGTGATTTGGGGAGAAATCACCGCCATTCTGGAGGTTTCTCCACTGCCATTCAAAGGCGGTGAGAGCCCCCTCAAGAACCCTCTCTTAGCTCTATAAATAGAGCTCTTGGGTGCCTCTAATGGCAGCTCAAAACCTTGGAGAAAACCAGTTGTGAAGCAGTGACCTAAAGGGGAAAACGAGGAAAAAAACTTAGCAACGAGTCAGGTGCGTTCGAGATCGCTCAAAACCCATCTCCCCCATAGTTACAAGGTCAATTCCCCTAAGTTTTTGCATGAAAAACCATGCAAAACGGAGCTCAGGAGAGCCACCAAGGACCCAGGGATGTTCCCTGGGCTGCACTAGTTTGACAGGGTCGAACCAGGGTGTCCTGAGGACGCCCCAGTCCCCCAGTCGATGCAGACGTTCCAGTCGGAACGTGACGCGTAGAACGTGTCTGAAGAAAACCAACGGGCTCGTCCGGGGACACGCCCGCAAAAGAGAGAGACGGAGGAAAAAAGTCGGCGCGTCTGCAGATGCCCCCGCTGAGGTACACGCCGCAGATGTGCAGCGCGCTAGCAGTGCGTCGACTTTTGGTTCCTTAAGGAAGCCAGGGCGCACGTCGCAGACGCGCAACGCCCTAGCATTCCGTCTTTATGTCTTTAAGACTATGTACATAGGACACTAAAATGCTTATAACTTGAGATCTAGAACTCCAATTGAGGCGCCGCAAAAAGCATTGTGTCCGTGTCGACAACGCGGACACATCCAAACTATAAAATCTTTGATCAAGGCCCAATCAAAGGTAGGAATAACCCTTAGAATAGGATGGTGGTGCGTGGCCACTAAAACTTTGGAAAACTGAGGATACCAAGGCCAAATTGGGACCTTAGGACACCCATAGGCATAGGGATGGACCCTTAATGCCTAAGTAATAAGACCCAACTACTCTGAAACCCATAAAAGATGGGTCAAACTAACCTTGATTCCCCAAACCATGATCAGGAGTGTCCGAGGACAAAAAGGTTAGCGCGACCTAGCCATGTAGGTTCTCTATCACTATTAGATTCTTTTAAAAGAACTATTATTATTTTGAGAACATATGTTTTAAATATATGACTTGATTTGCACGACTTAATTCAGCATGCATGATAAATGCTTTGTACATAGCCATGTTTTGAAATGATTGCATATATATTATGCACATATATGTGTTGCAAACAAGTGCATACATTGCATGATTTAAGTACTTGTAAAGATTGCATGTCCTTGAGGGCTGCCAAAAGACGCTGGAGTGCCGAAGGCCAAGCAGTTGTGAGGGACCCAAAGAGGACAAGTTTTAACAAGAGGTTTTGGCTTATTTAATCTTATGTGATTTGGGCAAGTAAGCCCATGGGTGCTATGCCGAGGGGTCTGGGTTGGCCACCCAGCCTCTACCACTAATAGGTAGATGGGTACCACGCCCAAAAAGAGGTAAGTCCCTACGTCGACTGCATGTGGTACAGGGGGCTACCATTGGTGTCACGGCACTGGGTTGACGTGTCATAGGCCCCATGGAGGCTATGACCGAGTGTCCTCAGGTACCCAGGGACCACACGGCGAGGAGGTCGTGGGCATAGTGGACCCTATGGTTTGATGGTTTATGTGCATTGCATATGGCATGATATGAGGTTGGCTGACCATATCATACTAGAGATCCATGAGTTGGATTCCATGAAGCATTTTATGCATATCATAACGTTATGATATGTATGTATATGATACTTTCGATTTTGGATTATATGATCCTTTAAGTCGTTAGTATTTCAGTTTGACAATGGATTTTGATGTCGATATTGAACTTGAGAATTCATACATGCACATGTTTTGGAAAGGGCATATGATTTTAAAACATCGCATGCATTATAAAACTAGCAGTGATAGACTCCTACTGAGTATATTATATACTCACCCAATCCTTAACATTTTTCAGACATCAGTAAGCACTTAAGGATAGGATACGTCCGTATATATCATGGTTCAGGACAGCTCCGCTCACAAAAAGAGGACATCTATGTTAGTGCTATGAGCAAGTGAATCCAAAAGGAAACAAATATACATGTAAGTAAACTCTCAACCCTTTGGACATGTGTTTGTACTTAGTTACAGTTGGGCTGTGTGTTGTGACTGGAAAGACCTGGGGAAAAACATTTATGATTTCTGAAGTTTTTCAAAAACTACCTTAGTTGTTGTGAAAGCAAATGACACTCGGGGTTTTCAAAATGAGTTTAGAAACAAAAGATTTTCCGCTGCATTGCATGGTTTTTATGAAATGGTTTTCAAATAGAGATGCATCCCGCCTTAGGAAATTAGACATTGCATTTAAAAATGCATGAGAAAACCTGGGTCGCCACACCATGTGAACAATAAGCAGTCCAAAGAAAGGCTTATTGTTTGACAAAATTTATTGTCAATATTTGATTACTACACAAAGAGTACCACTTACAAGTTAATATTTCTGTCCAAACACTAAATGCTAATGTTGTGCTAGGTATCTTGTGATGGGCCCTACCATTATTTGAATTTATTTAAATATGATATAAAACTTGTGTAAACATGTCATTTTGTTCCATTTCCAGTTAATGCATCTACTTTTGTCACACCTGCCAATATCAATTCTATTCCCATGTTGAATGGGACCAACTTTACAGAGTGGAAAGAGAACGTCATGGTCGTTCTTGGTTGCATGGATTTAGCGATCTAGACCTTGCGCTAAGGATTGAACAACCCACTGCTCTTACAGACAAAAGTTCTAATGAGGAAAAATAGGACTTTGAGAAGTGAGATCATTCAAATCGCATGAGTCTTATGATCATGAAGCATGGAATTCCAGAAACCTTCAGGGGCGCCGTATTCAAAAAGGTAATTACTGCCAAGGAGTTCCTTGAGGAAATTGAAAAGCATTTTGCTAAAAACGATAAGGCTGAAACAAGTACGATTTTGTCGAATGTGATTTCAAAGAAGGATAAAGGAAAAGAAAATATAAGGGACTACATCATGGAGATGTCTCATCTTGATTCAAAACTAAAGGCACTAAAGCTAGAGTTGTCTAAGATTTTGCTCGTGCATTTAGTTTTGACTCTCTTTGTGCACAATTTAGTCAATTTAAGGTCAATTATAACTGTTAAAAGGACAAATGGTCTCTTAATAAGCTCATTTTTCATTATGCACAAGAAGAGGAAAGGCTAAAGCAAGAAAAGACTGAAAGTGTTCACTTAGCAAGTACCTCTAAGGACAAGAACAAAAAAAGGAGGAAGGATAAAGAAGCTACAAGTGGTCCACCTCAAAAGAAACAAAATGAGGAATTTGGCTGTCACTTTTGTCAGAATCCTAGACATATGAAGAAGGACTATACTAAATATCACACTTGGCGTGCAAAGAAAGGCACGCTTCTCACTTTGGTTTGTTCTGAGGTTAATTTAGCTTCAGTACTAAGACACACTTAGTGGACAGATTCTGGTGCTACTACTCACATAAGTGTATCTATGCAAGGTTGCCTGAGTTGTCAAAAGCCAAATGATGCTAAAAGATTCATTTATGTGGGCAATGGCAAATCAGTGGAGGTTGAGGCGATAAGGACCTTTAGGTTATTATTAAAGACCAGTTATTATTTGGATTTAAAAGAGATATATGTTGTATTATCTTTTAGATGAAATTTGGTTTCTATTTCTCTTTTAAACAAATTTGGTTATTGTTGTTCATTGAAAATAATTAATTTAGTCTCTTTCTAAATTACAATATTGTTGGTGCTAGTTCTTTGTCTTTTTATGATAACCTTTATTTACTTGACACTGTTGCCTCTTTTAATGAGACCTTGCATGTGAGTTCACGTGGTATAAAAAGCATACTAATCAATGATAATTCTATTTCACTCTAGCACAAGCATTTAGGGCACATATCTAAACAAAGAATTGAAAGACTTGTGTCAAATGGAATTCTTGATCCCCTTAATTTGTCAGGCATTCAAGTTTGTGTTGAGTGCATTAAGGGAAAGTAGACAAACATAAGGATATTAGGTGCCAATAGATCTTCAGACATCTTAGAACTAATACATATAGATATTTTAGGTCATTCCCTACGGCTTCATGAAATGGTCAACAATATTTTATTACGTTCATAAACAATTTCTCACATTATGGCTACCTTTATCTTATTCATGAGAAGTCTTAATCACTAGATGTGTTTAAGGCATTCAAGGTTGACGTTGAAAACTAACTTGGCAAAAATATTAAGGCTGTCAAATCTGACCGTGATGGTGAGTACTATGGCAGATATGATGAATCAGGTGAACAATGTCCAAGGCCATTTGCCAAATTCCTAGAGGAGTGTGGTATCGTCCTACAATACACCATGCCAAAATGTCCTAGCATGAATGGTGTTGTTGAGAGACAAAATAGAATATTAAAAGACATGGTGAGGAGTATGATTAGTAATACTATCTTACCAGATTCACTTTAGGGAGAAGCACTAAAAACTGCAACTTACATCCTTAACAGAGTTCCAATTAAGACAACGGCTAAAACTCCTTATGAATTATGGACGAGCAAGAAGCCCAATATAAAGCATTTATACATTTAGGGCTGTCCAGCTGAGGCAAGGTCTTATAGGCCAAATGAAAAGAAACTGGACTCAAGAACGGTTAGCAACTATTTTGTTGGGGTACTCTGAACGGTCTCAGGGGTACAAATTTTATGATCCCACAGTCAGGTCCTTCTTTGAGAAGAGAAATGTCCAATTCTTTAAAGATATTGAGTTTGGGAGGAGAGATAAGGTTAAAGACTATGTCTTTGAAGAGGAATCTATTTCTCTTGCTACGATTGTTATTGACAATGATCAGGCTCCTAATCATAATGTTATTCAAGAAGTAATACTAGAACCACAAGACAATGTTGAAAATCTCAATAATCAAGGTCAACAGGTTATTCCTGAAGAACAAACTCAACAACCTCAAGAACAAATGCCATGAAGGAGATCCACTAGAGAGAGGAGAAGTGTGATTTCTGATGATTATATCATATTTCTCCAAGAACATGAGGATGACATTGGATTGGTGGAAGATGATCCGAACAACTTTCATGAAGTCATGCAAAGTACTAATTCTCAAAAGTGGATTGATGCCATGAATGAAGAGATTAAGTCCATGAATGACAATGACATTTGGGAACTCATCCCATTGTGCGAAGCCTTGTTGAGTCCTTATTTTTGCATAAAATAACCTTATATTAATATTTTATTAGATCATTTGATAAGGTAATTTTGTGATTTTTAAATCAATTTTAGCTATAATCGATCATCCATCCATTAATTTAAAAAGTTAACGATTGGATGATCATTATAGCTAATTACCTACATAAGATAATTCTAATTTTATATTTTGTTTTGCAAATAATCCAAAGTACATTGGACGATTCAGATTAGCTTATTTTGATGGGTCCCACACCACAAAGTAAGGGCAAATTTGACCAATCATGGGCAAAGTTGACCAAGCATGCAAGCCTCTTATAAAGAAAAGAGAGGTTGAAATGGGGGGAGCCTTTTTCCTGGAAGAGTTGGAGTAAGAAGCTCCTCTCTCTCTCTCTCTCTCTCTCTCTCTCTCTCTCTCTCTCTCTCTCTCTCTCTCTCTCTCTCTCTCTCTCTCTCTCTCTCTCTCTCTCTCTCTCTCTCTCTCTCTCTCTCTCTCTCTGTGACGACCCGGGTTTTCCCATGCATTTTTAAAAAAATCTAAATTCCTAAGGTGGGATCCCGATTTGAAAAAAAAAACAGTGCAATGTAGTGAAAAAATCTTTTGATTGGAATTCATTTTGAAAACTGCGAGTGTCATTTGCTTTCACAACAACTAAGGTAGTTTTTGAACAACTTTAGAAATCATAAATGCTTTTCCCCAGGTCTATCCAGTCACAGCACATAGTCCAACTGTAATTAAATACAAATACATGTCCAAAGGGTTGAGAATTTACTTACATAGATAAGTGTTTCCTTTTTGATTCACTTGTTCGTAGCACTAATATAGATGTCCTCTACTCATAGATGGAATCATCCTGAAAAATGTTAAGGATAGGGTGAGTATATACTATACTCAGTAGGAGTCTATCACTACTAGTTTTATAATGCATGCGATCTTTAAAATCATGTGCCTATAAAAGCATATGCATATTGTTCGAATAATCTCGTTCAATATCGATATTAAAAGCTACTGTCAAACTAGAATACTGATGACTTAAAGAAATATCATAATCCAAGTCGAAAGTATCATATATCATAATCACAAAAATATGCATCAGATGCTCAACTGAATCCAACTCATGGATATCTATCATGGTATGGTCGACCAACCTTATATCATGCCATATGCAATGCACATAAATCCACGAAACCATAGGGTCCCACTATGCCCACGACCTCACCGCAGTGTGGTCCTCGGGTACCTAGGGACACAGGATCATATACCTCCACGGGGCATATGACACTTCGACCCAGTGCCGTGACACCAGTGGTACCCCCCTGTACCACATGCAGTCGAAGCAGGGACATGCCCTTTTTGGGCATGGTACCCATCCACCTAATAGTGGTAGAGGCTGGGTGGCCAACCCACACCCCTCGGCATAGCACCCACGAGCTTACTAGCCCAAATCATGTACGATCAAATAAGCCAAAAACCTCTGTTCAAAACCAGTCCTCTTTGGGTCCCTCACAACTGCCTGGCCCTCGGCACTCCAGCATCTTTTGGCAACCCTCAAGGACATGCAATCTTTGCAAGTGCTTAAATCATGCAATGTATGCACTTGTTTACAAAACATATATGTGCATAATGTATATACAATCATTTACAAAACATGTCTATGTACAAAATATTTATCACATGCATGGTGAATCAAGTCATGCTAAACAAGTCATATACTTAAAACATATGTTCTCAAAACAATAATAGATCTTTTAAAAGAATCTAATAGTGATAGAGCACCTACCTGACTAGGTCGCGCTAACCCATTTGTCCTCGTACGTTCCTGAACATGGTTTGGGGACTCAAGGTTAGTTTGGCCCATCTTTTATGGGTTTTAGAGTAGTTAGGTCTTATTACTTAGGCATTAAGGGTCCATCCCTATGCCTATGGGTGTCCTAAGGTCCTAATTGGGCCTTGGTATTATCAATTTTCCAAAGGTCTAGTAGCCACACGCCACCATTCCTATTCTAAGGGTGATGTCCACCTTTGATTGGGCCTTAATCAGGGATTTTATAGTTTGGATGTGTCCGCATCGTCGACACGGACAGAACGCCTTTTGCAGAGCCTCAATCGGAGCTCTAGATCTCAAGTTATAAGGGTTTTAGTGTCGTATGTACAGAGAGTCTTAAAGATAAAAAGAGGGAATGCTAGGGCGCTGCGTGTCTGCGACGTGCGCCCCAGCTTCCTTAAGTAACCAAAAGACGACGCGCTGCTAGTGCACTACGCGTCTGCAGTGTGTGCCTCAACGGGCGCGTCTGCAGACGCGCCAATTTTTTCGCCCGTCTTCCTCTTTAGCAGGCGCGTCCCTAGATGCGCCCGTTTGGTTTTTCAAACGGAGGTCGACGCAGGTCGACGTGGGACGTTCCTATTGGATCGTCTCGCTTGTTAGGGACCCGAGTCATCCTCAGGTCACCCTGGTTCGACCCTGTCGAACCAGTGCGGCCCTGGGGACGTCCCAGGGTCCTTGGTGGCTCCCTAGAGGCCTATTCTCCATGGATTTTCATGCAAAAACCTAGAAAACTGAGCTTAGGACTATGGGTGAGATGGGTTTGGGGAGTTTTTGGGCGTACCTGCTTTGTGACTGGTTTTCTCTCCACATTTTCTCCTCTAGGTTACTGCTCCACGATGGGTTTTCTCCAACATTTTGGGCTGTCATTAGAGGCACCCAAGAGCTCTATTTATAGAGCTAAGAGAGGGTTCTGGAGGGGGCTCTCACCGCCTTTGAATGGCGGTGGAGAAACCTCCAGAATGGCGGTGATTTCTCCTCCAATTAACGCCGTTCTAGAACCCTCTAGAGGTTGAAGATGAAGGGGTGCCCGTATCAAAACGGGCCCCTGTGTTTTGCAGGTTAAACCGTTTTATAAAATTTACAGTTTTGACCCTAAACTTCAAAGGGCCATATCTTGCTCATTTTAACTTCATTTTGGGTAATTTTGGTCTCGTTGGATTCCTTTTTCTGAGACGCATCTAATGGCACATTTTTAGGACCAAATTCCTGGGTTTAGTCAAGGAAACTAGTAAAATGACCAAAATGCCCTTATCTTTAAAACTGAACTTTTCATGGGATTTTAATATTACAAAAATTGGGGTCATTACACTCTGCTTCTCCCTCCATCTGCCCTCTTCTCTCACCCTCATTCTCTTCTGCCAGATGACCTAGCTAGGGCTACAGCCCACCCTCGAAACCCACTGTTCGTCACACCTCTCTCTCTCTTTCTCTCTCTCCATGGAAACCCATTTTTTGACAAACCCCTCGGTTCTCTTCTCTACCATACCCAGCACCACACTAACAAGTGAGCCCAGGGAGAGAAAACCCCGATTGGGGTTTCCCCCTCTATCTTCCCATTTCCCCACCAGCTTCCTTTTCTTCCACACTGAATGATGCCCCTTCCTAGCTTCTAGAGTCCAACCCGTCAATCATGCCCCCTTCACCTCACGGTTCTGCCCCAGGCTTCTTTCTCTGCTTCATCAGACGGATCCCTCGTCTCCGGCCAGCTCTTGTTCTCCTTTCCTCTTTTCCCTATCCATTTTCCCCTTGCTTCCCTGTTTTCCTCTTTTTCCTCCTATTTTCCCCTGCTTCTAGCATTTTCTTCCCTTCTTTTCCTCCCTCCCTGTCCTTCTTCTTCTCCCTTCTCCCCCATCTTCTTCTCCGATTTTCTCCTCCACGGGTTTTCACCTGGTTTTTCGATTAAAACCAGAAATCCAAAAAATTTCCAATTATGCCCTTGAAAGATCTGATTAATTACTTCTCTATCCTCTTTTTAATTACAACTATGTACCCATTTTATTTACAGATGTGTCCCTGAATATTCTAGTTTTACTTTATCCTTATTCTGCCTATCTAAGGACAGTGTTATCCAGGATTGTTTATTTAGTTTCATTTTCTATTTTTTTGGAATAAATAATTCTATACAAATTTAAAATTTTCTTTTATTGTTAGTTTATTTTTTTATTTGTATTTTTATTAATTGAATTTTATGTAAACACCAATATTTAAGTCAAGTCCCCATAGAAATCAACCCAGACTTGCACTAGCTAGACTACAATAGTCGTGCACTTACGGAAAACATCAACAAGCCTATTGGTTGCAAATGAATATTTAAAACCAAGAGGGATTCAAAGGGTGATGTTGAGAGATATAAGGCTCGTCTTGTTACAAAAGGCTTCACTCAAAAGGAAGGCATTGATTATAATGAGACTTTTTCTTTGGTTTCATCGAAAGACTCTTTCAAGACAATAATGGCATTAGTGGCACATTTTGACTTTGAGTTACATTAGATGGATATAAAGACTATTTCTCAATGGTGACATTGATAAGACGATTTATATGATGCAACCATAAAACTTTGTGTCTAGAGATGCAAAGAATATGGTTTGCAAATTAAAGAAGTTCATCTATGGGCTTAAGCAAGCTGCCCATCAATGGTATTACAAATTCCATCAAGTTGTTATCTCATTCAATTTTGAGATGAATGTGGTTGATGATTGTATATACCACAAGTTCAGTGGGAGTAAACACATTTTCCTGGTTTTATATATCGATGACATACTGCTTGCCAACAACGATATAGGCTTATTGCACGAAACCAAGAGATTTCTATCAAAGAAATTTGACATGAAAGATCTTGGAGACGCATCTTTTATATTGGGGATTCGGATACATCGAAATCACTCTTAGGGTATTCTTGGATTATCACAAAAGAGCTATATTGAGAAGGTACTTAAGAGATTTGGCATGCAATATTGCAAATTAGGAGGCACCCCTGTTGCTAAGGTAGACAAGTTCAATCTCGCCCAATGCCTTAAGAATGATTTTGAAACTAAGAAAATGCAAAAGATTCCCTATGCTTCAACAATGGGGAGTCATAGATCCCCTTCAGGCTATATCTATCTACTTGCTAGAGGAGTTATCTCTTGGAAGAATGTTAAGCAGATACTCATTGCTTCTTCCACCATGTCAACTAAGTTTATAGCATGTTATGAGGCATCCAATCATGGGATATGGCTGCGAAATTTTGGCACAGGGGCTACCAATTTTAGATAGAATTGAAAGACCACTTAAGTATTTTGTGACAATAAGTCAGCAATCTTATATTCTAACAACAACTAGAGCTCGATGAAATCAGAGCATATAGACATCAAGTTCCTAGTTGTTAAGAAAAGAGTTCAGAGTGGCCAAGTGTCTATAGAGCATATTGGCACAAACTCCATGATTGCGGATCCGCTTACTAAGGTGCTACCACCCAAGGTCTTTCATGAGCATACAGCTCATATGGGTGTTGTATCAATTGATGATATACTGGATTAGTGGGAGTTTGTATTTATATGATTTTCTGTTTTAGACATATCTTGTGTTTATGGATATTTTTTGCATAAATAAAGTATTTAGTTTTATTCTTCACTCTGATTTAGTTTTAATATGATCTCATAAAGAACAAAGTTGGACCACCTGAAAATAGGCATGTTTAGATCACATTGCGTGTAATTTCTATGCTACACATTCATACTTGATCTATGTCGTTTGGTTATATTCATATAAGTGACCATTGATGGATTTAATTATGATACATGTAATGAAGATCGCCTTGATCATATATTAACATAATTAATGGACAAGATTTTTTTATCATGATAGCAAAGGTTATATTGTGATATACAATTATAAAGTGATATGTATATGTATATGTATGCAGTCCAAGTGGGAGATCATTAGATTTTGGACGTGTGTATATATATATATATATAATATTAATTGTATATTATATGCTATCATATAGGTTTGGCCTAAATTAAAAGTAATCTGATAATCTTTAAAGTTAAATGAGCCTAAGTCATCTCACAAAGTGTGGGATTTATTATGTGTAGAGACCTAATTTTCAATTTCTAATTTATGATGGGCTAAAATTACAAATAAGAAAAGTGTATACAGTTATAAATGGTTATGGTCCCCAAATTATACATATGTTTCTTTTCTGGCATCCCATCATCAGAAAAGTGAGAACCTCTTCTCTAGAAAATCCATACGCATCAATTTGGAAGATCAAGAACCACAAGACTCAAGAATCACATCCGTTCTCATGAATTTAGGTATGCTTCCTCATCTAATCTATTATTCTTGATGATTTGACATGGATGATCTTAGTATGATAAAGTTTTCATTAATAAAGAAATATTTATAACTAATTACTCCTGCCCGGAAGATCTCTTCTTCATTTGCTTGACTATTGATGTAGCATAAGAACTACAGTAGATATATATGGAGATCCCGCTTGTAATAACTAATGACCCAATCCTATAGTTTGTGACCTAATAGGCCGGTCAAAACATGTTGTCATGATCAGTCTGCCATTAAACATAGGGTTTTTTACAAAAAAGTTCAACATTTTTTTATTTTGCAAGCTTGTCATTAAGTTTTTTTTAGCTTTGCAAAATTGTCATTCTCTTAGTTTTTCCATCCTCCTTCCTTCTCACTTTTTTTGAAATTCTAACATTACCCTTCTCTATTTCTCTCTCTTAACACATTCTAACAAACCTACTACCTCACAAATGCAAACATGATTCAGTTGCTAACTTTGGCCATTAAGTTCAGTTTCAGTGAAACTAGATATATAACACATTATGATACACAAGAAATTTAATAATATAGTTAGATTCCAACAAAAGCCAACTAATAGTGAGCTATTCAATCACAAATATATCATGTTCACCAACATGTACAACAGTACTAGTTAAACTCCTTCAATGAAATTCAACAATTTAAACTTCAATTTTTCATTACATACTAATGTAAAACTCTTTCTAATACAAATTAGGACTTAATCAATGCTTTGGATCAATAAAAGGCATAATAAATTAAAGAAAATTTCAAGTTTAAAACATAAGCAAAATACTATTACTATTCATGCGTACAACGACGAGTAGTAGACTTTAAGCTCTTCGTTCGATGCCTTATTAATGAAAATTGAAAATCTAAGACTTGGGCCTTTTTCTTCTCAATATCTTCTATATACCACAATTACTTTCATATATTTCTATTGATTAACGAAGCAGAAAATTACTCACAAAGTTCTCTCATTCACCGTCGTCCATCTATAAAAGGGTAAAAGTACAATTTCGAAAAAAACTAATAGGGAAGCAGAACAAAAAACTAATAGAATGTGGCAATTTTGCAAAGTTCAAGAAAACTTAAAGTCAATTTTACAAAACTCAAAAAACATTTGACTTTTTTGCAAAAAAATCCAAAATGTGATGGTATTTTTGCAAAAAAACCTATTAGTGGTGTTTGCCGTAAACTTATGACTCCAATCACAAAAAGCATGTCAAACTTTGTTTTTTCATAGCCATTATTCGGATCCTTTGAGCTGCAAAAACCTGGATGGTTCGAATGTGGAAGCTAATCTTTCCGTGGTCCCAATGGATTTTTCCGGAAAGTGGCTGGCTGGTAGTACGAAACCCGGCACCGATTAATATGCAAAACTTGTAAGGGGCCACATGAAGGGCATCCTCTTCTATCCAGATAGCTTCCTATCAGCAGTTCTCTTCCGGTGATCCGGAAATTTCTCTTGGAGAACTTTAGCAGGCAAATGAATGGTTAGTGCGCGCCCCCCCCCCCCCCCCCCCCCTTCCATGATCTAAGCCACTGACCTATCTCCGAATGAGTCCTCAGCTAAATTCTTCGTGGAAGAGTCTAAGTTGGGTATAGAGTATGAGAACTGCCCAGTTCCAGATAACTGATCAGTTCCTTATCTCACGAGAACAGAGAGAGAGAGAGAGAGCTTTGCATTTGCAAAATAAAAATAAAAACATAAGAGGAGAAAAAGAAATCCCAATCCTTGACATCTAGAGGGCACAACCTTCAAATGTCTTTTTTTTAAAATAATTAGAGACACGTACCCATGCACAATCTCGAATTCTAATCACCCAAGTGAAAGCCTCCTTGTAAAACTGTGTTATTGGGCTTTGGTGCACAAACTCTAAATGTCAAGCTCAAGAGTAAATAATAGCTCTATAATCAAGAGTCCTTGAGTGCTTTAACTAGAAATCATCAAGATCAGGCTCTTCAATTAGAAAAAGATAAAACTATAATACCTTTCTAGAGTTTTGTAGCGAAATTGTTGAATAAAATTCGAGAAATTGATGAAATTACATTAGCAATCAGGAAACTTTTCTTTTATAATCATTTAAGTTCCTTATGAAAATGAACTCAAATTTGAATTTTTCTATAGTATGATAATTTTATACTTAAGAAGTTTTTAAATAAGTTGTACATTTATTTTCTTATTTTCATTTTTTAATTTTAAAAAATTTCCCGACTCTTTTCAGACTTTCTGAATTTTTTGACTTTTCCCTGCCTAATTTGGTACTCTGTGACTGTGCTAAAATCCCTACAAAATAGATGTGTTCATCTTCTTTTGAAATGCACTTTTGATCGCAAAAAAATGGACTGTTAAAAACTTTGCAATAATCTATCGCTATCTTCTGTTAGCAATATCTTCATCAAATAAAATCAGCTCTGGTTGATTTTTTCAGCATTAAAAAGCTCTCAACAAAGGCCACAAAATATTCATGGCTTTGATTCATGATGATTTGTTTGAATAAAAGCGAGTATTGAATCAATGAAAGAGGATTGCAAAGTTTCATTAGACATACTCAAATCAATGATCAAGGAATTCTCAGAGTCAACGGGAGAAGAAGATGATTATAATTTGGATCCATTATTAGCTTCGACCTTAAGGTTCAACGATTCCATACGAGAACTAAAATATTTTTGTCCAATTGCAATGGAGGATTCATAAGCACCATACAATCTCATGGCATCTATAGTCAATAGCCGTAATCTGTAGGCTTGTGTGATGTTTCCAGCAAAGCTTAGAAACAACCGCTGAAGACAGCGAGAGAAGATTCCTACCACCATTATGACCATCATCGTCAGCGTGCACTTTTATATTTTTCAACTACAAGTTATGGTGCCTACCAGAAGAAGGAAAATGTTATTATGGAAAAACTAATCCTGAATTATAGTTTATGTTCGGGTTTTCATTTTTCTGTCTTGTTGTTGCTTGTAGAAGGTTCTCCCCAAGATTGAACAAGCACGTAAGAACAAGACGAGGGGGAGAGGAGTGGAGGAAAGGTAAGGAGAAATACGCTGCCACCAGTCTTCCTAATTTCAACCATGTCGGCTCTTTTTGGAGCCTTAGTGCAACGGTAGAGTTGTCGTTGTATGACCTTAATGTCAAGGGTTCATGCAAAATAGAAGGTAAGACTGCGTATTATTACCTTTGTAGTCTGTGTTAAATATTAGACATATATATGGGTTTGCCCTAAATTAAAGTTATCTAATAAGTTTAAGGTTAAATGGGTCATAGTCATCTCACAAAGTATGATTTTATTATGCGTAGATACCTAATCCTATTTTCTATTTTAGGATGGGCTAAAATAAGAAATAAGGAAAGGGAATACAAATATAAATAATTATGGTCTCCAAATTATATATATGATTCTTTTCTGACATCACATCATCAGAAAAGAGAGAATACCATTCTCCAGGACGGTCATACGCATCAATTTGGAAGATCAAGAATCACAAAGTTAAAGGATCACATCCGGACTCATGGATTCAGGTACGCTTCTGCATCTAGCCTTTAGTCTTGATGATTTTAGTAGAGGATCTTGGTGTGATGAAGAAATATTTATCAATAAAGAATATTATACCAACAATCTGCCCCTTTCTCGAACCCTGAATATACAGGAGTTTTGCGCACCGTAGCTACCCCTTACAGAGGCCCTTTTTCTCTTTTTCAGAAAAAAGCGAAGATCCATATGAAAGGTCAAAAGAAAAAACATCGAGGGCGTAGCCATTACAAACCCAATGAAATACACGCAAAACGAAATACATCATGTAACAACATATATTTCAGAAAACTAGAAGCATTTTTCCAAATATTAGTTTTCATTTCATTAACAGCCCAATTAGCAAGCTTGTTGGCGACCCCATTTGCTTCTGTCAGAGTGCGTAAAAATTGGATTCCTTTGAACTCCAGCTGCTCCTATCTTCATATGATGAATGGACCACGATTGGCCTTTGTCCCATGTAATTCAGCTTCGTTATTTGATCACTTCGCATAAAAGTTCGCGGCTCTGGATAGGAAGTGACGGTTATGATATGTGATCACAAACCCTGATCAAGAGATACCAGAGTTATTCTTAGATGCCCCATCATCATCCTCGTCGTTGTCATCAAAACCTTGTCCCAATTAGAGGTTAACTACATAAATATTGTTCCTCCATTTTCCTATATTAAGTGTCATGGTTTCATTTACTCTCAAAGTTTCTAAATCTTTTCTCACTACTTTTATGAACATTCTTTTGGGCCTTCCCTTTGCCATTTTAGAACATTCTACTTGCCTCACTCTTTCTAATTAGTACCGTTTTCAGCCTTCGCTGTACATGTCCAAATCATCTAAGTCCGATCTCTCTCATCTTATTAACTATTAATGATGCCCCTAAGTTTTCTCTAATATTTTCATTCATAATTATATTATTTCTTGTCTTGCCACCCATCCATTTCAGCATTCTCATTTCTACTACCCTCGGCCTATGACATGATGTTCTTTAATTGCCAACCAAGGCATAATTGATAAAACCCTTCCTTGGTAGGAGGGACGATTTAATAGAGATGGCAATGAAATCCTATTGCTTTCTTTAAGATTTTTTGATGTCATATCGGTTGAAACATTGATTTCGTCTTTTTAGAT
Organism: Warburgia ugandensis; assembly: GCA_035236585.1. Lineage (NCBI taxonomy): Eukaryota > Viridiplantae > Streptophyta > Magnoliopsida > Canellales > Canellaceae > Warburgia > Warburgia ugandensis. The sequence goes on from CP141131.1 coordinate 17,465,559, forward strand.
TAGCCATCGATCTAGTAGATGTAAACCAACTGTTAATTAAACAGTTTCTGGCATTCATTATGCTATCAACCATAATTGCAAAAGCAATTTGCCATATGAATTCCGACTGATATAATGTTTTCATTTTCTTGGCAAACCAGTCCCTGAAGGCCTCGCGACTGTTTGGTGCGTCAAAACTAGCTTTCTCAAACAACTCATAAACCTTAACTGTCGTTGGTTCGAACACCTTACGCTTAAGAAATAAGGGGTCTTCCGTTTCTCCTCCTTGGAAATGACGCGCAATTTCTATTATCTGGCCGTAACTAATGAAGATTTGCTTTACTTGGTAATTTCCCATGATAGATTTGCCATAACAGCAGTTTCCTGCACTGTTGACAGTTTCCAGTCCATATATTTGCGTTCCCTGTTATGCGATGGTTATTAGGATTTTGCAGAAGTACAGTTGGAGGGAAATACTTGCAAAAAATGGCCCCAACATGGGGCACACCCCCCTTGACCTGTCTAGGTTGGAGGATCCGTGGTTCGCCTCCCCTTCGAGGCAAGTTCAAACTGAGAATCATCGAATCACAAAGCGGCGCATCGACTTGAAACTCACCTTAATGCAGTTCTAGAATTTCCACATTTTCCTAGTTTAGCTGCATTGAGGAAAAACATTTTTACCCGCTGACAAATCTTCCATTAATATTAAGTTATATTCTCGCATTTTTTAGAAGGAGAATTTTTGCATAACAGTAGAATTGTTGTCATGTGACCTTGAGGTCAAGTGTTTATAGAAATAGTTTCTTACAAAATGCAAGATAAGACCATGTACTATTGACCCTTGTGGTCCGCTCCTTCTCTGAACCCCGCATATGCGGGAGCTTCGTCCACCGAAACTGCCCTTTTATTCTTGCATTTTCCAGCATTATATGAGTTGTCTGCTGCATTAATCCCAAGTTAACTTATTTTGACAGAGTCTACTATATGTGTGTGTGTGTGTGTGTGTGTGTGTGTGCACACATGACTTGCATGCTCTTTTGCCGAGTTATAGACTTCTTTCATTTTATGACAAAAATAGGTTGGTGATATTTCTTATTTTAAATTTATAATTAAGTTAAAAGCCTAGGTTTGACAGGGGTGGAAGTTGATGTGGGGTACATCTCGATGATACAAATGGAAATAGTGTCTATATAAAGACCTATTGGGTGTGTGAATTACCAATTTAAAAAATAAATAAATTACCTAGCAACATTATTTGCATTGAACCACATCTTTACCCACATCATGCCTGCAGACTCGTTTCCAAGAAATCCAGTGTCTGTATTTTTGAATTTTAACACTTTGATTTTTATGATGTTAAAATCATACAATCATTATAAAGTTATATTTTTTAATTATATAAAATTAGTGCAATGAGATGAATGAATCAATCGTTCAAAGATTAGCCCTCTTAGGGTCAAAGGTTTAGCACTTGAGTGAAGGTCGACCGGAGGCCTTTGCCTAGCGTTCCTCATATTTATATCGATGGGCATATATTCACTTGGCAAAACCAAAAATGGGTGCACTCTTTTAGCGATCTAAGCTAGTTGTCCATTGGGCTCGTAATTTGATTGGTGACTAGCTAAATGATGCCCGAGGATTAAATGGTTACTAGTTAAAAACTCGGGCAGAGCACGGGTGAGATTGGGCCAATGCATAAATTTTTTACTTTTGCAGCGGTACTTTTGTACCTGTAAAAATCCATTAGAATAGGATAGGCAAGACGTGATTTCACTTTTAACACGGTAATATTTCGTCCGTAAAAATCAATCTTTACCACGCAAAAAAATCTTTTCCAAATACCCTTCTGCCTTATTGTAAAATGCCCTCTTGCTTGCTTTCCAAACTATCCTTTGCTGAAAAACATATAATTATTATAATATATATAGGTATTAATTTTAGCTATTTAATGCAGATATATAGTACAAGTGACATGTGATTGGCTCAAAAAAAGTCGAAAACAAAAAAAGTTAGAGAAAATAACTGTTTTTGACTTATAACTGCTTTTGACTTTTTTTTAGCCAATCACATATCACTTTCACTTTACACCTGAATTAAATAGTTGAAATTACTACTCCTCATGAGTGGTAATTTCAACAAGGAGTTGCAGGTATAAAGTGCAAGTGACATTTGATCGGGTTAGGAAAAAGTTTGCCATTTCCTTTAACCTTTTTTGTTTTCAACTTTTTTTTCAGCCAATCAAACGTCACCTGCTCCTTGTACCTGCACGAAAAAGCTGAAATTAACACACCTATATATACATACACATTTCTACTATATTATATACTACGTATGAAGCAAACATCTCTTCCACTTGGTAAATCCATGACAGTCCGTACTTAAAGGGGGTTTGCTTTATAGAATATAGATGATAATTGATTGAGTATCAAATTGCTTTTTAGATTTTGTTATGTGGCTCATCAACACATGACTAAATGATTTGGATTAATGGGTGAAGGCTTTTCAAATTTTGGAATGTGGATCAGCAATCAATGACAGTATCTTAGATTACAGGAGTGAAGGCTTTCCAGTTGGGGGAGATGATGAATGCATTTGATTAGATGGCACATGCAAGATTATGCAATGGTGGAGATATCTTGCCCAAGGTCTTTAATGACCGGAAAATCATCCGTATAAAAAATTTTCATGTTTCAATACCATTAAGGTGGAGTAAGTTTTATGGATGTCTTGGCTGTTATTCTTTTAAAACATAACTTTTTAGACATTTAATGACAACTAAGGGCTATTTAACAAAAAGTTTATTTAGATTATGAGTTTCTAGGTAAAAATCTCTAAATGCTAACTAAGTACTAGTAGCTGCAAATATAGGTTAAGTCGATGTGTTGTGTGATCCTAACCATTGAATATCATCCCAAAAATAAATAAGAGTACCACCTCAAGATATAAGTTGACTCAACCTGTAGCATGTTCAAATTCGTCAAACATAGGAGTCTTCCTATATATGCACACCAAATTTGTTTCTTGTAAGACAATTCTTTTTTTCTTTTTTTAGAAAGAAATAAAACTGCATTAATGCCCCTTTTCATTCAGAACCATCCATTTAACAGCCAATAAGTAGAAATTTATAGATTTTAGATGGAGCTGGTTTGGCACATAGCTGTTGAGTTGTTTTACCGCAAGTGCACGGGCTATTGTAGGGTAGCTTATGCAAGTACGGGTCGATCCCACGAGGACTTGATTTAAAATGGAGTTTTCAATAAAATCTAATTAATAAAAGAACCAAAACAAAAACTATACTAGAATTAAACTAACAATAAAATAAAATTCAAATTTATTCAACTATTGCAATGTACACAATTATTTATTCCAAAAACACAGAAAATAAAACTAAAAGCCGTCCTGGATAAGCCTGTCCCTGGATAGTCAAAATGATGATACTGTAAAACCAGAATAACACAAGGACATAGAAGTAAATAAACTAGGGACCCAGACGGTATTAAACTGAGGACATGGATGGTATTAAACTGGGGACCCAAATGGAATTTCTGATAAAGGACAGAAGTGGAATTAAACGAGGGACTCGGATGGGATTTCTCGAGATCTTCCGGGGCAAACTTGGAATTCTTCAAGGTTCCTGGTTTTAAACGAAAAACCGGAAAACTTGGGGTTTGAGAAGGAAGAGGGAGAGAAGAAGAAAAGAGGGAGGAAGGAGAAGGGAAGAGAGGAGAAGGGAAAAAGAGAGGAAGAAGGAGGGAGGAAAACCCGGATCGGGTTTGCTTTGGTGAAGATGCCAGTGGAAGCAGAGAACGACGCGTGGTGGAGAAGTAAAGGTGCGAGAGGATGTGTGGTGAGTGGTGATGCAAATGGAGGTCAAGCGTGTTGGGTTGAAGAGAAGGAGACGATGGTTGAGAGAGAGAGAGAGAGAGAGAGAGAGAGAGGAGGAAAGCCAAGGTGGGCGATCTGGGCAATTACAGATAGATGCAAGGTAGCAGTTGAAGCGGAAGAAGAGGAGCCTTCTAATCTGGCGTCCTGCGTTGTTCGTTGGAATAGGCAACCAACTTGGAAGAAAGTTTAACAATAGGGAGAGAGAGATATAGGGTGCGATGGAGGTTGCGGTTGATGCGTTAAAAAAAAACGATGAAGGAGAGGGGTAGGCTGGGTAGAGAAGAAGGGAAAAACAATGGTTGAAGATGGGTGGTGATGGAAATCGGCAGTCGCACTTGTTGTGAAAGCAGCCTCTGAGGTGTGCGCTAGAGCAAAAAGAGAGCGAGGGAAAGGTGGTGCGATGGATGGTGGAACTTGGGTACGGTTGGGAAAGAGAGGTGTCTTGAGTGGTGAAAACGAAAACTATAGAAAGATGGAAATTCGAGAAGAAGGAGAGGGCGTTGGGAGATAAGGGAGTAGAGAGAAACAAGAGAGAGGGCGGGAGAAGAGAGGAAGATGGTAAGAGCGTCTTGGTGGGTTATGCTGTGCTTGGGCTAAGTGTGTAGAGGAGATGGCTGGGAAAAAGTGAGCAAGAAGAGAGAGTGGAGAGAAGATAGGAGGGGAGAAGACTCGGGAAAAGAAGTATGGTTGGGAAAGAGAGTGGAGGCTGAATGGGAAGTGAGGAGAATAAGAGGAGAGTTGGGCATGCGTGAGAATGAGGAAAGGAAAAAGAAAAAAAAGGAAAGAAGGAAAAAGGAAAAAGGAAAAGGAAAGAAAGAAAAGAGGAAAAGGAAAAGGAAAGAAAGAAAAGAAAAGGAAAAGAGAAAAAGGAAGGGAAAGAGGAAAAGGAAAAGGAAAAAGAAAGAAAAAGAAAGAAAAAGAAAGAGGAAGAAAAGGAAAGAAAGAAGTGGGGGAAGGAGTTGTTTTTTCCATTTTGTCCATTTTTATTCCATCCCTCTCCATGGGTGATCTGGTCCATCCATCGCCTTTTAAGTTGATCTGCACCGTTATCTTTTACTCGTATCCATCCGTGCGTCCTTTGGTTGATCTGCAAAAGAAAAGACTAAATTAGAATCATCTGAACCGCACATTAGTCATCTAATGAACTCTAATGATCATCTGACCGTTGATTTTGACAAATTAAGGTTTGGATGGTCAATTGGATTTATATTCAAAATCAAGCTAAGTTTTATAAAATTGAACGGTTAGATGATCTAATTGAACGCTAAATTAGGGGAATTTTGACCAAAATTAAACACTTAACACACCCCAAACTGACATTTTGCTAGTCCCCGAAAGCAAAACATGCGAAAAACCAAATTTCAATATTTCAAATTTTATTTTTAAGTCAACTCCTCTTTTTCCTCGTAGAATTATTTTCAATAAATCACATTAACTTTATCATACTAATAAAAATGACTGAGAAATTCAAAACCCTACCCATATGCCAAAATAATTCCAATTAAGCTCAAATCTCGAGTGAGTGTGTGTATGTATAGTTTACATATGGAATCATCTTGATCTCTAAATAAACTTCTAACTTTTGAACTCCATCCGAACTATGTTTTGACCTCAAGCCTCACTAATGACATACACTCAGAAACAAAATCTCTCAGATAAAGGGGTCAAATCATATCTCTCTTTTAATTATGTGAGTTGAGCAAAATTTTCTCACATGTACTCATGAAAATGGGGAGTTACTAAGGAATTTCATTGCTTTGATCCCTTTAGAATAGATGCCATTACCTTTGAATATTTAGAAATACCACTCTTTTTATATTTACGTCCATTCATTTCCTCATCAAGACTATATTTCTCCTAGAATCAATAGGTCTTTAAGCGGGACGAAACGTAGGCTTAGGACAGTACCAAAGAAAGGGTATAAGGCTATTCAAAGTTTCTTTAAAAAATAAGTAGAGGTCTTCTAAAGTTGATAATTCTTTCTTTCTTTGATTTTTCTAAAGTGAATATTTTTGTTTCCATTTTTCTTTGTATTCTTCAAACTTTTTTTTTTTTTTTTTTCAGACTATTTCAATACTTTTGAATCATTTTGAAGAATATTTCTTTTCTTGATATCCACTTTTCATTACAACTAAAAGATATTTCTTCATTCTTCTCTAACTCATTTTTCAAAGAAATGGGTAATGGATAATTTATACTGGGTTAATATGGGTAAAGGATAATTTGGGTGACAAAAGAAAAGGCTTATATTAAAGGCTCAAGTTGGCTAACTAGTGGTAACAATACTTTATGGGTAGGCTTTATGTCTCTAGGTTAACAACAAGGATGGCCTAAATCATTTTCTAGGTTTCCTATAATCCATCAAATTTAATGAACTTCTAGAATTTTAAAGGTAATATTCTAACTATTCAGGTAATTAGCCAAAATTACGAGTTTGGGATCAATTTTCTTTAAGCTCGCTGAAGAAAATTAGGAATATTTATAACCTCTCAAAAAAATGAATGGCTCTAAAACTCACTTAGGTTATAGATCTCTCTGAATTTCTTCAATTTCTAAGTTATAGCCACTTATCAATCTAGACTATCTATATGCAATCAAGCTACGTATGTGATCTGAGACTTTGCTTTCATAGAATACTTTAAAAAATGAGTAAAAAGATGAATTAATCATATTCAATTTCATTAATAAGCTAAAGTTATTCAGATTATACTTCAGAAAATCCAATTCTCATCATAGTGTAGGAAATTAACCTAAAATTTTTCAATTTTTCAATTTTTCAATTTTTTTTTTTTTTTTTTTTTTGAAAAACAAGGAAAACACCTAAAAATCTAAAAAAACTAGAATTTGCTAGAATTCTACACCCCCCAACCTGACAGAAACATTGTCCTCAATGTTGAAAAATTAGGACCTAAAATGAATATGAGTGATGTAGAAAACAACAAAAATGAAAAACTCTGGGTTGCCTCCCAGTGAGCGCTAAGTTTAACGTCTTCACTGCATATATCCTCATTTATTTTTGAGTTTTCCTGATTCCAATAATGAAATGGAAAGATTTCTCACGCCACTTCAAAATCTCACGATAGTCTATATATTTCATCCACCTTGAAATTTTTTGTGATGGTTGCATTATAACACAATAGACTACCATGAATGTCAATTGAGTGAGACCACTTTGATGATCTCCTATCTTCAAAATTTCACGGTAATCAATATAACTCCTCCACCTTGAAATTTTAGGTGGTTGAATCTTTATAACAATGTGAACTACTAGTGAATTTAAATTCTTTTGAACCATATAGATGTGAAGAGTCCTCCCTTTCCCTTACATTTTCCGAGATTGAGATATGTCGACTCGCCCTTCCTTATAAGATTGTTCCCGTGATTAATAAAGGAGGGGCATGGTTTTGCTTACATCCCGATTATCTTTTAGTGTGTACCTTGGAGTCGGGCTGATGTATGGACAATAGAATCAATGGACTCTTTCTTGTCTCCTGTTCTATTGGCATAGGCAACAAATCGTGGGCCTAATTTATTATCTAATGATTGTTCAAATGAAGGTCAGTAGGTCCCTATCGGTACATATTCTATGTTAAAAGGCTTATTTGGGGTTTCCTGTGCCTGTAAGGGGTTCTACGGATGATGGGAGGGAAGTGATCTCACTTAATGGAAGCTCCTCAAAGTGAGGTTTCCATTTTCTCGTATCCATGATAGGTACGAATCAAGGAGGGCATTAACTTCCTCTATTAATGCATCCTCATTAAACTCATTAAAATGGGCCAAACAGCCTCAAGGTCCGACAAGGAAGACGACTGAAACCGATCTTGCACAACCGAATTGATCATGTTAATACACCGCAAATCATCGGTAGTTTCACTAGGTTGGTTACAAATGTTAAAGATGTTTAGCTCTAATGTCATATTGCCAAGGATAGTTTCATGACACCATTTCTACGCTTGATTAAGGCATTGGACGTAGCCAAAAATGGTCGTCCCAGGATAACTGGTATTTCATTCTTCTCATTCACCACCGGTTGTGTATCTAGAACTAGAAAATCGACAGGGAAACAAAATTGTTCTACTGGATTAACACATCCTCTATTACCCCTCTCGGTATTTTTACGGGGTAATCAGCTAGCTGGAGCGTAGTAGATGTAGGTTTTAGTTCACCCAGACCTAACTGTTCATATACCGAGTATGGTAATAGATTTACACTAGATCCTAAATCAAGAAGAGCTTGGTTAATCTTGTAGCTGCCAATAATGCAAGTAAGAGTGGGGCAACCAGATCTTTGTACTTTGGTGGTGTATGGTGTTGAAGAATAGAACTAACTTCGATCAAAAATGCCTTCTTCCGGACATTCAACTTTCGCTTTATGGTATAAGTCTTTTAAGAATTTTGGCATACGATGGGATTTGTTTTATAGCATCTAAGATCGGTATGTTGATCTTGACTTGCTTGAAAATCTCTAAAATCTCATCATTAGAAGCCAGACTTTGGGGCTTGACGCAACCTTTGAGGAAATGGAGCGGGTATTGGACATGGATCAACGGGTGAAACGGGTCCTTTTGTTTAGAGTTTTCTTTAACTTTCGTGGATTTTTCTACCTTTTCAGTCTTTTGAGGCTCATCTTTCTCAATTCTTTTACCACTCCTAAGAATAGTAACAGCCTTAGTTTGTTCCATGGTAGAGCTAGATGTTTCATCGATGCATTAATGCTAACCGCATGCACTCCCTTAGGGTTTGCTTGTGGTTAGTAGGAACTTTCCTTTTTCCATACTTTGCATCATTTGACTCATCATGTTTTTTAATTCATTCATGAATTTGGTTGGTTTGTTTTATTTGACTTTCTATTTGAGAAATTTTCCTTTCCTGGTTTTGAATGTTTTGATTATCCTCAACATGCCTTTTAGGTGGAGGTAAGTAAGGTCCAGAAGGAGGTTGATGAGTTTGATAAGGTAAGGTAAGAAGTCCTTGGTTTTGTTGATGAGGTTGATATTGTCTCGATTGTGGAACATTAGTAGTAGGTCCATTTTTCCAACTAAAATTTGGATGGTTTCTCCGAGTTGGGATTATAAATGTCTGAATATGGGGAGAAAGGTCTTTTATATGTGTTAAGTGCATTAGCTTGATCATGAAGTACATCTTGAAAGCGGGGATTGTAGGACATTCTCGAGTAAGATGTGACGTACTTTCACAAAATACTACACACTTGTTCTTCTTTATTTGAGTTTTTCTATCCCACTTCTATGGCTTCTACTTTTCTCGCTAGTGGATGCTACTTTGGCATTGATATCATCTTTTTCAGACATAGCATACATGCCTCCCCTAGCATGGGTGTTATTGGGCTTAGGTCTATCTATATGTTCTATTCTTTCCGAGTCGGCCAGTCCTGTGCACTTTCAAATTTGCCATTCCAAATACTCCTCCGCCTCTTCTGGTTGTTTGTTGAGTAGGTTGCCATTGCTCATCATCTCTACAAACCGGCGCATGTCGGAATTTAGTCCTTCATAAAAGAAGGCGATGATGCGCCATGGTTCATAGCCATGATGTGGGCAAGTGAGTTGTAGTTCTTTGAACCTTTCCCAAGATTGATAGAATGATTCTTTATCCTTCTGAGTAAAGTTCATTATTTTGCGACGAAGTGTATTGGTTTTATGGGTAGGGAAAAACTTCTTTAAGAATTCCCTAGTCATTTCATTCCGTGTTCTTATGGAACCCGATGGCGCATTAAACCACATTTTTGCTTTTTCCTTTAAAGAGAAAGGAAAAAGTTTAAGTCCGATGATTCTAGACCTATATTTTGAGTTCTCTGCACTACATACCTCATCAAATTCTTTAAGGTGCAAATAAGGACTCTCACTATCTAGACCATGGAATTTGGGAAGTAATTGGATTACTCCCGTTTTTAATTCTAACGCACCGCATTTTGAGGAAGAATTACACGGGATGGTGTGTGGCCGTGCGTGTAGGTGAAGGTAGTCTTGTAAAGGTCTACCACGAAAGTTTTGATGACCCTCATTATTATTATCCCCATGTTCACTTTGTTGGTCCCACTCCCTATTGTTTCTTCTCCAATCTCTATTTGGTTGATGATTATTCCTCCTTGGTGGAGGTTGATATTCATCTTCTATCAAGGGTGGTGGGTCCTCATTCATGATGAATGGAGCCCCTTGACTTCCATGGGGTGAATTACCCCTTGAGCGTTGATCAGCCATGATGTGGCACGATTCTTGCGGTATGTCTTTTTGGTCGTACTTGACTAACCTTCCTAGGTTTTGTCGCGTCTCCAAAAGTGCATACAAGGAGAGCTTCTTTTTCGTTTTTTTTTGTTTTTTTGTTTTTTTTTTCTTTGAGAAAACTAACCTAAATGATGCAACCTAACTTCTAGAATGATGCACCAACAAAAGAGCACACTCAAATAATCCTAAGGCTAATAAGCAGTAATACATTTGATTTTCTTGATTATGTAGGACGATGCTTTTATTAGCCTGTGACTAGCGCTCCTCCTCTTTTTAGAAGTTGATTACGCTTACTAGTTGGGTTTTGTCCAAAGTGGTTAATACAACCTCGTGTAAGGAGGCGTTTGGACCTCAACAACGTCCAGAGGTGGGGGGAAGAGCGAGGCTCTATTAAGTAACCCCCAATAACCACGGTGATCAAAAGCCACGGATTGACAAGAACTCGCGTCCTATTAAGAGGGTCCTACGAGTACATGTGTTAACCCTATATGTCTCTTCTGATTGATTTTAAATTAACGCGAAAGGAAGGTTTGCGCGCTTGAGGTGATTATCCTAAGTGGGCCAAGAGGTGGTGATGAAATCCACCCTTGATCTTATGGGGTAGGGTGCCCTTACTAATTAATTTCACACACCATGGCAATTCGATCAAGCATATAAATCACCTTAAAACTTTAAACATGCCACTAAGAATGCAATTAAAAAAGAACTAATGCAAAATCCTAAAATGCAACAATTATAAAAAAAAATGATTCTATATGAGTTACACTACCAAACAATGCAAATTATTCTAAATGCAAACCCTAATCTAGAAAATAAATGAGTGAGGAAACTCACAGTGGGGTTTCTGATGAAGATCAAGTGTGGGCCACCTTATCCCACACTTGCCCTGTATTATACAACCCTTTAAATTTTAAAATGGAAATTGCAATTTACAAGGATCCTCACTACAAGATTCACTCAAAAGGAAAAAGAAAGTCCTATTCTAAGAAAGCAGGGAAGTTTCCAATTTGGTGAAGATCCACTTGCCAAATTCCTCCACTTTCCTATTTCCTGAAAAATAAAATTAGAAATTAGTACCAAATTCAGGAAACAAGGTGATTATGCCCTAAAAAAATTGAAAAATGCACCTAAAATTTCCTAAAATGCTAAAATTGCAATTCCTAATTTTATGTATTTTTTTGGATTTTTCTGATTTTTTTTTAATTTTTTGATTTTTTTTGGATTTTTTAATTAAATTTTATGAAAACTCTTTTGCAAGTCCCCGGCAACGGCGCCAAAAACTTGTTGAGTTGTTTTACCGCAAGTGCACGGGCTATTGTAGGGTAGCTTATGCAAGTACGGGTCGATCCCACGAGGACTTGATTTAAAATGGAGTTTTCAATAAAATCTAATTAATAAAAGAACCAAAACAAAAACTATACTAGAATTAAACTAACAATAAAATAAAATTCAAATTTATTCAACTATTGCAATGTACACAATTATTTATTCCAAAAACACAGAAAATAAAACTAAAAGCCGTCCTGGATAAGCCTGTCCTGGATAGTCAAAATGATGATACTGTAAAACCAGAATAACACAAGGACATAGAAGTAAATAAACTAGGGACCCAGACGGTATTAAACTGAGGACATGGATGGTATTAAACTGGGGACCCAAATGGAATTTCTGATAAAGGACAGAAGTGGAATTAAAACAGGGACTCAGATGGGATTTCTGAGATCTTCCAGGGGCAAACTCGAATTCTTCAAGGTTCTGGTTTTAAACGAAAAACCAGGAAAACTTGGGGTTTGAGAAGGAAGAGGAGAGAAGAAGAAAAGAGGGAGGAAGGAGAAGGGAAGAGAGGAGAAGGGAAAAAGAGAGGAAGAAGGAGGGAGGAAAACCCGGATCGGGTTTGCTTTGGTGAAGATGCCAGTGGAAGCAGAGAACGACGCAGGGTGGAGAAGTAAAGGTGCAGAGGATGTGTGGTGAGTGGTGATGCAAATGGAGGCTGGGCGTGTTGGGTTGAAGAGAAGGAGACGATGGTTGAGAGAGAGAGAGAGAGAGAGAGAGAGAGGAGGAAAGCCAAGGTGGGCGATCTGGGCAATTACAGATAGATGCAAGGTAGCAGTGAAGACTGGAAGAAGAGGAGCCTTCTAATCTGGGCGTCCTCTGTTCGTTGGAATAGGCAACCAACTTGGAAGAAAGTTTAACAATAGGGAGAGAGAGATATAGGGTGCGATGGAGGTTGCGGTTGATGCGTTAAAAATAAACGATGAAGGAGAGGGGTAGGTCAAGTAGAGAAGAAGGGAAAAACAATGGTTGAAGATGGGTGGTGATGGAAATCGACGCCGTCGCACCGTTGTGAAAGCAGCCTCTGGCTGTGCGCTAGAGCAAAAGAGAGCGAGGGGAAGGTGGTGCGATGGATGGTGGAACTTGGGTACGGTTGGGAAAGAGAGGGTCTTGAGTGGTGAAAACGAGAAAACTATAGAAAGATGGAAATTCGAGAGAAGAAGGAGAGGGCGTTGGGAGATAAGGGAGTAGAGAGAAACAAGAGAGAGGGCGGGAGAAGAGAGGAAGATGGTAAGAGCTGCCTTGGTGGGTTATGCAAGAAGTGCTTGGGCGGTGCGGTGTGTAGAGGAGATGGCTGGGAAAAAGTGAGCAAGAAGAGAGAGTGGAGAGAAGATAGGAGGGGACAAGACTGGGAAAAGAAGTATGGTTGGGAAAGAGAGTGGAGGCTGAATGGGAAGTGAGGAGAATAAGAGGGAGAGTTGGGTACGTGAGAATGAGGAAAGGAAAAAAGAAAAAAGGAAAGAAGGAAAAAGGAAAAAGGAAAAGGAAAGAAAGAAAAGAGGAAAAGGAAAAGGAAAAGGAAAGAAAGAAAAGAGGAAAAGGAAAAGGAAAAAGAAAGAAAAAGAAAGAGGAAGAAAAGGAAAGAAAGAAGTGGGGGAAGGAGTTGTTTTTTCCATTTTGTCCATTTTTATTCCATCCCTCTCCATGGGTGATCTGGTCCATCCATCGCCTTTTAAGTTGATCTGCACCTTATCTTTACTGTATCCATCCGTGCGTCCTTTGGTTGATCTGCAAAAGAAAAGACTAAATTAGAATCATCTGAACCGCACATTAGTCATCTAATGAACTCTAATGATCATCTGACCGTTGATTTTGACAAATTAAGGTTTGGATGGTCAATTGGATTTATATTCAAAATCAAGCTAAGTTTTATAAAATTGAACGGTTAGATGATCTAATTGAACGCTAAATTAGGGGAATTTTGACCAAAATTAAACACTTAACAATAGCTCATCTATTTGCCACCCTAGGAGATCAACTGTTTGAATCATGCAAAATTTGACACAGAAATATTCTTCCCAAGAAGAATATTCACATCAATCTCTGTCACGCCTCAAACCCAAATACTTTTAGGGACCACAATTCCCAAGGTAGACAATTACATATACTTACATACATACATACATACATATATGTCTCCTTAAATTAGGTGACAAGAGGATAGTGGTAGCTATAATATTTTAAGAAGAACCAACATACATACCCTAACAAGTGTCTAACATAGTTGGTCCAAGACAGTTCAACATCTTCCATGAAATACACTTGGTAGTAGATTTGAATTGTAGCTTTCCCTTTGGCCGGGAATTAGATTACGAGTGTTTGAGTGAGAGTGTATGATTTGCTTTCTAATTCTTCACTAATACCAAAAAAAGAAGGTTAAGGTGATAAAATCATTGAATGGATTCAGCTATTCTGGAATAATAAAATAATTTCTTGTCATTTGCAGCCCAAAAACATAGTTATTCTAGAACAAACAACCCAAACTTCTCATGTTATTTCATCTCCGTCTGCATAACTTCTATGTGCTTCAAAGACTATTCCAAAACAGCTTAATTCGTGACTCTTATTTCCATTGCAAACAGCCCATGATAGTTGAACATTTTTAGGCACGAACATGCAAACACTTTCTAAAACCTTAGTCCGTAAGCATCAATCTCCAATTTTTTCGACGAAGTGGTTGTGTTTCTTCATCTTTGGTTAGCAGACGTGAACCATTGGCATATTGTGACGATGTGGTTGATAAGAAGTTTTGACTTGGGCAGCTTGAATCTCGAATAATAGAAGCATTGATCGTTCAGAATGAACCTCTCTGCAATGCTGCCCGTAGCAGCCAATAAACTTCATCGATTAAGACGAGGTATCTTCGTTGTTCATAAAGTTTCCTAGGTTGGTTTACCCTCCAATTAGTTGCTCCAGCAGCATTTTCTGCAATACATCACATACTTCATCGCCCCAGCAGAACTCATCCGAATTCAACGGATTTCGTTGAAACCATAAATTGCAAAAGCCCACAACTTACGTAGATTTCTTCTACGGGCAAACAAGAAACTTACGAGTATTGGTAGAAAGAATAAACCCATTTTTAGTTGGACTCCCAGTTTCCGGGTCCAACAAATTCCCATGCCTACGAAATCTAGCAGATGATTCTAGGAACTTCGTATAAACTACGACCTAAACCGCAGTTTAAAGGAATGCTAGAATCGTCAATCGTGGTTTAAAGTACTATTATCTAAGGTTGAAGCAATCAGAGGAACGTGTTGGATCATCCAAAGTGGACTCCTCCACGAGCTTCATGTGAATTGCGCTCCACAATGGCATTCTTGGAAGAGAAACCAGTAAAGAAATAGCAAGAAATTAAAAAGTGGGGGAAAAAAAGGGAAGTCCTACTTTTAATCAATCTCTTAACATGCCCGATTCTGCATCTGCAATCGGGATTATGAGTTGCAGAGCACCAAACTGATCTTGCCTCAAGTACAACCATCTGTTTCTTTGAGATCATGGACCAACTGAAGCCGTATTTAGTCTTCTCTTCAAAGGATCCCATACAGACTGAGACAAAATTCTATTGATTATGATCCTAGTACGCCCAATTAATTACTTATTTAGTCCTTGAATTAGGATATCTGATTGACTTTGTACTGCCCATCTTTCTTCTAGGTCACCTATCACATGCAGAACTTGTCTGAATAATGTAATAGCGCTTATCCACATTGGGAAAGCCCCGTAACGAGGGGCCACCTTGCTACATGCCAGTGGACTCGTTGATTTTCCAAGTTGTACAGTCCCAACAACATTGTGGCACAGGAAAAGCTTGAGTCTTGCGGACCCAATGATTACGGGAGGCCACCTTGGGAAAGCCCTGTAACGAGGGGCCACGTTGCTACATGCCAGTGGACTCGTTGATTTTCCAAGTTGTACAGTCCCAACAACATTGTGTCACAGGAAAAGCTTGAGTCTTGCGGACCCAATGATTACGGGAGGCCACCTTACTGCCACAGTACCGTATGGTCCCGATGTCAACCAATGGGAAGCCACAAACTAGACCTGGCACAATATGTAGCCGCTGCTAAACCGGGTCAGTCAATTTGAAACCAAAACTATGAGAAATGAATGCCAGATTCTTCACATAAAAGAAAGCTAGAAAGCATGCATATCATGTACACCGTTAACAGTTGCTCCACCAAATCCATCCCAATTCACCGTCCTATTTTCAAGTCTGCTTAGCAAAGAAAACCAGTCACCTATGTGACGAGCAAGTTTGATCACCAACCATACCGTCCAATACCAGCAAAGAACAAGAAAACATGCGAAATTTACATCGACGAAAACCAGTCAAACGTTGGAAACAGTCTATAAATACTGGAGGTACCACAGAGAAAAACCAGAAAAAACAAAAGTCGGAGCAAACTAACAGAACGTGCCCACTTTGCACCCACCTCAGAGCTGAGTTTTAAGATCGAGATGGAGAAGGCTTTTGCCTGGTGTTTTTTGCTTGCCTTGGCAGTCTTAGCATCGGAGTCTCAGGCTCAAGATTCATCATGCCTAACAAAGCTCGTGCCTTGCTTGAATTACCTCAATTCCACATCGAGCCCATCCAGCAGCTGCTGCGATCCACTAAAATCGGTAATCCAGTCAAACCCACAGTGCCTTTGCAATTTGCTGAGCAGCAATGCTGCAGGTGGGCAGACTAACATCAATGTGACAAATGCCATAGCGTTACCTTCCAAGTGTGGAGCCAATGTTAACATTGCCGCCTGCAGTACCAGTGGAGGTAAGCATATCATTGCATCGTTCCTTTTGTCATTGCAAGTTCAATTTTAATACTGGCAGTCAAGATACAAACCTAAGATCATGTTGCTTCACTTACCCAATTCCGAGGTATACTTGTAACTCTTGTAGCCCTGAAAAAACATGAGCCCATTGCAAAAGAATAAGCCTGGTGACTAAACCACCAAACAGAATGGTTCTTCTCATGTTTAAAAAGTTAGTCTGCGGTTAAGATTCCATCATTTTGTCCATTCCTTGTTTCTGCCCTTCAGATGAATTGAATTTGTAGCTGATTCTAGAACACGGGCAATCTACAATTATCGCAGTTATGAGGACCTAGATGCAGTGGTTTTGATAGTGGCTGTTCAGATATAATTGCTGCCAACGTGTTTATTTGTTATGCAGGCTCTCCATCTGGCTCACCATCTGGCTCTCGCTCTGGTACTCCCACTACCCAGAACACGGTACCGAGTTCAGCAAGCAGAGTTTGTTTAGGAAAGGTGTTGTTGGTTGCCATGCTGGCAATGGTGATTCAAGTACCATGGGCATCAGACAGTATCTTGGCATGAGTGTTTGATTGCTTCCAGGCGTACATCATTGGGGATTTTATCGTGTG
Organism: Warburgia ugandensis; assembly: GCA_035236585.1. Lineage (NCBI taxonomy): Eukaryota > Viridiplantae > Streptophyta > Magnoliopsida > Canellales > Canellaceae > Warburgia > Warburgia ugandensis. The sequence goes on from CP141131.1 coordinate 17,482,376, forward strand.
ATATTTTCTTTTTCAAATTTTTTTTTCATATGATTAGGTACATTCATTCTTCGGCTGTGCCCTTTTATTAGAGAGACGTTTCTGTAGTTTATAGCACTACTGAATAAAGGTGGTTTCTATTATTCAATAGAGATGATTCACATAAGACGCTTCCAGATGAAGAATTCCACGAAAGAAGTTACCAATTTGTACAGGTGATTCTGTAAAGCCATCAGAAGGCTTCAAGCCTTTCCATTTCCAGGATTGACATAAAACAGAAGCTAAGGCAGATATCCATCAGCTGCAACTGAAATCAAAATACATTATTAACATGAGACAAGTTCGGCTTCTGTTGCTGGAAAGTGCCATGGATTATATCCTATCTTGCAGATAGGAAGAGATAAATACAGCCAAAGCACACAAAGAAAGGCCCAGCAAGGGACCGGCAGGAATAGGTTTACGAGTAGCTGCCAATCTTATACCTGAAAGATAATAGAAAGAGTTAAACAAGGTCACAATTTGTGCTGAGGAAAGCTAATATTAAGGAGAAGGGTATACCAAATACACAAGAGAAGATAAAGGCAGATCCAAATCCGAGAGCATCACCAATGTCCTTTGTTGCAGGCACTTGCATCAGAAAATACGCCTGTAAAGCACACAAACTTCTACATCAAAATCATGAAACATGTACCTGACAACCTCTAATCAAATTATTGAGATAAAGCCAAATGTAGAAAAATGTGTTCGGACAAGGGACGACTCCTGGCAGTGAGAGCAATGTGGAAAAGCAAGAGCACAAGAAACGCACTAACGGCTATGCTGAAATTCCACTTGTCAGCTAATGCAAATTTAAACTTCTTGGGTCACAAAAGCAGACATTTCACTTTGTTGACAAACAAGAATGTAATGAAAATGAACAACTTAAACTAACTAAAGGTGAGTCTTGAACGTCAACCAAAATCAGTATAAGATGTAATCTTCCAGGGGTTTGTGCTTCCTTCTGAGAAGGAAGTTTTGCTAACATGTGCCGGTTAAGAAGTTTCGGCTGCCATTGGCCAAATGTATGGCTTCAAAGTGGCAAAATTGAGATGAAATATGTTCTTCAGAGCTAATATTTTAATAGTGTGAAGTTTTTGCATCAAAACAACTAAATTTAAGCAATTACCAGAATCAAGAGCCTGGCACTAATGGAATGGATGGTACTTAATTATGGTGGGCAGGACACAGAACCTCCCAAGCAGCTAATTTTGTTCATGCCACCAGTCAACTTGAGCAGAAATAGCCCATGACATCATGGATACAGTGAGTTATAGTTTCCATGGCTTGACTATTCGATCATTCAATTACTATGTTATGACAGTAATGATGGGACTGGCTATAGTATTGCATAGATTTTTCCTCCATGAATCCATTGACATTGTGTGGTGCTGGAGACATTGCTTTGACTGCACTGGCACACGGTTATCTCAGATGGGTTACTGGCACATTTGAAGTTACTCTCTACAAGGAGTGACTTGAGATCATGATGCACTACCATGCCCATAAGAACAGGTAATGATTCCTCATCTTTGGATGCAATTTTCATATCTTTCAAATTACATCTAAATCAAAGATATTTGAACAACCTGAAAACCCAAAAAGTTACACAAACAATCATTCCGTTCAGTGTAGAAAGTTTTAGAATGCGCCCCTCTTCACAAAGCTAAGAACAAGGTAATACAAGTAAAATGCAAGAAATTTAGGAGTAACATATTCAAAAGATTGAAGATATTCCTATCGATTTGAATAGTTCTTTGATGGCAAAAGCAGATTCTTCTAGTGTTATAGCTTAAATGAAACAAATACATTCACTGTTGCATCTTGCATTAATCATTGATGAGATCCATCATCTTTTGAGTTGTAATCAATTTTTGTCTCCAGCATTTGTTTAGATCTGCTGACATACAGAAGCCATAACTGTAGGAATAGGGTCAGTTGAGATATATGTTGGGAATCTCTGCCCCTAATATTCCTGTTCCTTTTATTGGTTGTGTATTATATTTACCATTTCCAAAGAAAAGTAGGAAGAAGAGTATGAAGATGACTAACACACAATCTTCTGCACTAAACCTACTACATGCAACTAAGGCAACGATTCCGTATGGAAAGGCTTGTCCTCGTCATGGTGAAGCAAAGTTTCAGAGCTTCCATTGAAACTTAAGTTTTTTTATCAGCATCTACCCAGTCACTAATCCTGCATTACACATAAAGTCATGTTTCTTTATCCTACAGTTTTGTGTTCGCCGTATGTGCGAGTTTAAGATTACAAGTTAAAAAAGAATTGGAACAGGCAAAACGATGAAATTTTAAGTCGACGAGCAAATTTCCTGAACTAGTAACAGAAACTGAGTTCAATTTGTACAGCCGATAAAGTAAAGATAAGTTCCCACTTACAGTTGCCATGAGGGCAGCTCCTGATACTCCCCCGAGTAACGATCCCGTACTGCCGGATCTCGTGTCTGCAGCAAGAGAAAAATCTCCATGTAAAGAACACAACCCAAAGCTTCCTCCAGATGTTTAACTAGGGTTTTCAAGAAAGACTTACAGGCAAAAAGGCCTCCACCGAGAAGCAGAGTTCCGTATACTGCGGATGTTGCAGGAGCGAGTTCTGCGAGTTGAGCAGTGATCAAAGGGCGACGAGATATCAGAGACTTTGTCTTGCTTGTTCTAAGAAGGGAAATTGTAGGGACGCCATGTATGTAAGAAATGGAGCTTTTAAATTTCCCAAGCGGAAGCGAGGACGGAGAGAAGAGAGAAAAGGGGGAAGGACTCAGAGGCGAAACTGACAAAGACATTATCCGGTCTGTTGAGAGCGCAAAGAGAGGGTTAGAGGAGGGAAGAAGATAGCAAGGATTGCCTGCCCCGCTCTGCAGTTGGTGAACCAGGCAGCTTGCAGGCTCTTGTAAAGATTGCCTTCCCTGCAGTAATTGATATGGGCACCCTGGGTGAGGGTGGCACTAGGGTCCGATGGCAATGGGGCCGGACAAGAAAAGCATGACCCGATTTCGTGAATGTGATGATAGACTTTTCATTTTCTGCAGGTGCAAAGTGTAGGTCGTGTTTAATTGGCTAGAAAAAAATTTTAAACTAATATTTTTTTAATTTTTTTTTAACCAATTAAATGTCACTTGCTCTTTGCATTAAACACCCCTATATATATATATATATATATATAACTTTATATTATGTTGTCTAACTAAAATTACTGCTGCTTATATATGTGTGTATGAACAGCTAAATAATGTGCGTAGGTTCGGTTCCTAAATAATGTGACTAGTTTCATTTCCAAACGGTAAGGAATAAAATGTGTATAACTATTTACATACCAAAATTACACATGCTTTTATTTTGTCTTTAGTTAAAAAGCATGGACATTTTTTGTAAAATTTTATTCAAACATATAAATTAGTATCAAATAGTTTATATATATATATATATAGATGTACGTAACATTTGTACACAAGAAAAGAGAGAATAACACTCTCTCACTCTAAGATTGATCAATTTTTCAACTTAAACAGGTGTGTGTTTGTGCTAGAGAGGCAGGGAAAAGGTTGCCTCATACTCTAAGAGTTGATGGGGAGAGGGTGGATGAAAATAGATTTAGTCGCACAAAAAAAGAGAGAATAACATTCTGTCACTATAAGAGTAATAGGTTTTTAGTTCAAACATGTGTATGCTTGTCATAGACTCGATGACAAGTTGTCTCGCCCTATAATAGTTGATGGGGTGGGGTGAGTCAAAGTAGGTCTCTCATAGTTCGTCATGCCACGTATTGGGTTACAAATTTCAGTGACTCGATGCAAAGGCAGGCCAGGGCAAAATAAATCAACTCATGGTGAGGGCAGAGTAGGTGAAAACTGGCACTGACTCACCACAATGCCATCCTTGATCTTATGTTGCCCACATAGTTATGAAGTTTAGGATCTAGGAAAAAGTTGGCAAAAGAAAAAGTAAAAAATTTCACAAAATTCAAGAAAGAGTAAAAATTAACTTTAAAATTAAAGTTTTAAAAAGAAAAATAATACAATCTATTTAATAATATCTTAAGCATAAATATTATTATAAATAAAACTAGACATCATGTTCTAGATAGAAATTATATTATCAAAGAAAGACTTGAAATTTGGGGTAGAAATGTTGAATAAAACACAAAAATAGCCAGTTGTAAAAAGAAAATTTCATAATAATAAAAAAATTGTTTCATTTTTAAAAGACTTGACTTTTTATTTTTAATAGGCTCATTAAAAAGACGTGACTTTGTAAACAAAAGATGAAAAAAACACAGGCTTTTGCAAATATGGTTACACATTTGAATGGTAGTCAGTCGACCATTGGTTGATAATGGGTTCCTTGTTTTTATTGTTTGAGAGGTAAGATGAATGGTTCAAATAGGTAGATATGAAACCAACAACACAAATATTTTTATTTTATCTTATTTTGTAAGAGTAGCATTAAAGTCTTATAATGTGATTCAAAAAATATACATGTGATTGAGGCCTTTAAACTTTAAGAAACAGTATAAAAAAAACCTTTGGATACTTCCACTACTTGTTTTCTCTGGTAAAATGTTTTGTAATCATTATTAGTAGACTTTACCATTGGGAAAACTAGTAACTGGAAGTAACCAATGGGCTTAAGTTTTTGCAGAGGGTGAAAAAGATAAATGAGTTCGATCATCCAAAGGCGGGATCTCGCTAGTGTCATGAACTCAATCCCAAAAGCTAAGTGTGGATAACATTTATTTTGAACTTTTAGACCATCAAGCAAACATAGGTTCACTTTTACGAACTATCATGAAATTTGAGTGTATGTAATAACCTCTTGGAATTGAGTCAATACGTGTTCTCTTTTTCTCATGACAAGTAATAGTTTTTTTCAAATCTAATCCATTCATCATGTTCTAAACGGCTTAGATAGACTAAATATTAAATTTTATGCCCACTAGATGTTTTCAACTATTTCTTTGAACTGAAAATTATGATTATTGATTCTGAAGAAAATTTATAAAAGCTCAAAGTAAGTGGTTAGGATCATCCAAATACATTTGAAAATTATGTACAAACACGCGCGTGCGCGCCTCAAAGGAAAAAAGTCAAAAAAATAGGAAGAAAATTCACAAATCAAGGGGTGACTAGAGAATTGAAAATTGCAAATTTGGTGGACTTTCTAACCTTTAAATTTTTTAAGACCCCTCTCAATTTTGGAATGTATATTGATAATTCCCAATTTGTTGAGTAAAGTGAGAATTATGAAGAACTTTATAGCTTTAAGAAAATATTAGCTAGTTGATGTGATGTACATATGTGAGTTAGTTTAATCACTCATTCTTGAATCTTTTCTCGTATAAAATGACAATCAAATTTTATATGCTTTGTTTGCTTATGAAAAATGGGGTTTGAAGTAACATGGGGTGTTACTTGATTATCACAAAATATATTAGTAGGACAAGGATGCTTGATGCCCAAATCTTGTAGAATATATCTTAATGAAATAATTTCACAAGAAGTAGCATCCAAAGATCTATAATCAGCTTCTATGCTGGATCCTAACTTAATATTTTGCTCCTTATTTTTTCAAGAAATTAATAAATTTCCAAGAAATGTGCAGTATTCAGTAACAAAACATAGATTATCTCAGCATTTAGCCTAATCTATATTGTAAAAAGTATTTAATTGGATTGAACTAGTTGAAGGGAGAAAAGATTCCTTGGTCTATCAAGTGTTTAACATAGCATAAGACACGATGAAATGTTTGTAAATGTGGAACTTGTGACTTTTCCATAAATTTGCATAGGAAGTTGAGTGCATATGCTAGGTCAAGTCATGTGATGGTCAAATAAACTAGATGCCTAACACAAGTCTATGATATGAAGAATGATAACTGATATAATTACCATCAAACATATTGAGAGACAACTGTTGTTCCTTAAGAAAGGAGGCCAGTTTGGCACCAAGGTAACCAGTACCTTTAAAAACTTCAAGAGCATAGTTCCGTTGTAAAAGAGCAACAACTTTGCTAAATTGAGCAACTTCTATGCTATGAAGTATTTTAGATATCCAAGATCCTTCAATTTAAATTGAAATGGCTCGGTGTCTTCAATATCTTGAAGACTATCTCTTGTGAGAATGACATCATCTACATAAATAAGAAGCACAGTGAATTTACCACCTTGGGATTGGATGAATAATGAATAACTAGCCTTTGATTGTTGATAGTCATCATCTAAGTGTGGATCAGAGTTTGATAAACCATTAACAAAAAGCTTGTTTGAGACCTTATAATGATTTATAAAGTTTACAAAATCGTGTCTCTCTCGTTTGCCCAAGGCTAGGAGGTAAAGGCATGTAAATGTCTTCATCAAGATCGCAATGTAAAAAACCACTATTAATATCGAGTTGATGGAGATGTTAATCTTGAATAGATGGCATAACAAGGAGAAGGTAAACAATCACAAGTTTGAAAACTAGAGCAAAAGTCTCATAGTAATCTAGTCCATCTATTTTACTGCATCATTCACAATCGGTCGAGCTTTGTACTGTTTAACATTACCATCAAGCTTGAATTTGACCTTGTGTAACCATTTGCAGCCATTTAGTTTCTTTCTTGGATGTAAATATTGAAGAGAACGTGTTCCATTGGCCTTGAGAGTAGCAAGCTTATATTGTATGGTAAGATGCCATTTAGGATCACAAACTGCCTATGCATAAGATTGAGATCCTTTCTCAATTGAAAGAGAAATAGTGAAGCACAGTGTTCGGGTGATAATCTATCATAGGAAAGCACATTAATGGGTAAGCAATACCAACCAATGCCAAGTTAGATGATGAAACATTTCTTAAAGGGAAATACCAACATGATACTCATACATATAACTAGGTGCTATTGTAGTTCATGTCAGTTGCAAGGGCAGAAGTTGCAAGGTAGAAGATGGAATTGGAGAATTTTGCACAACGAATGGCAAATATGGTGATGAATCAAATTTAGTGCAAAAGAATATTTTGTGAAAGATCTTTGATGTTGGAAGGAGTTTTCAAAGAGATTGGTTTTGATGAGGGAGATCAGTGTTGGTTTGAGAAAAAGAAGGAGAGTGTAAAAAATTGTTATCATATGTTAATGATTGAGTATGAGGGGGTACCAAAGGAGCATCTATAATCAAAGATGGAAAAGTAAAAATTGTTTCATGAAAAAGAACACCGAGTGAGACAAAAATTTTACAAGTTGATAAATCATAAACCCAAAATCCCTTTTGACTATATGGATATCCAAGAAAGATACAATGTGCAGCTCTAGCATCAAACTTTGACGAACGATGATGATGTGTGATGCAAAACATAAGCATCCAAAAACTCTTCAATGGTAATATGTGGCCTATAGTGAAAGAAAAAAAAAAAATCTCAAAATGGGTTTTATTTTTGAATACAAGTGTATGTGTTTGGTTAATGAGTTAGGTGGTAGTTAAGATGGATTCTCCCCAAAATTGTTTAGAAAAATTAACTTGAAATAATAAGGTTCATATTACATTGAGAATGCGGCAATATTTTCATTCGTTATGAAGTTAAGACCCAACTAGTTTGATGGATGATCACTAAATCCAAATAAAACTTTGTTATTTTAACTTGAGAAGCTCCACTTTGCTGTGTTCAAGCCATGGAAGCTTGGCGTCAAATGCTCTAACCACTTCCATCATACCTGAATAGCACAAAAGATCCAGCATAGCACCTATCATAGATTCAGCACCATCCTGAGTAAGCATGAGCTCAAAGTTGGGTCTTTTCCCCCAGCATCATCCTCATGGGTGAATCAATCATCTTGTTATTCATTGTTCTCCATTTTCTTTCACATATAAAAACATGACAAGAACTAGATTTTTGATAATGCCATTAAGACCCACATATTTAAACAAGGCAAGTCAATAGTGAATCATATCATAGCTAAAGTTCTCTTCCTCGAAGCTTCTAGCTTCACAAAAATTTCTACACAGTTTTGTATCAGGTTAGCAGTGCTTTTTAAGCACTATGTAGAGTTAAAACAAACTATACATAGAAACAATGTGTGACATTCTTTTCCAAAGCAGTAAATGACATTTGCGTGTACACATTTTTGCAACTAATAAGGAATTACCAAATCTTATTTTCAGTTAAATGGCATTTGGTCGTCAACTGTAAGTTGTAACCATTGCAATCTTTGTCCACTTCCTGTACACAAAGGTGGAAAACTGAGCGTTGCAACGTTCTATTGTTCTACGAACAACTACAACAAACATCCAAGTATTAACCCTAGCAGAAATATTTCAGGGTAGTGATATCCTCCCTTTTGTTTCCCTCATGAGTCCCCCTTGTGGATTACTAGGACAAGAAGTAGTTAAAATAGAAAGCCTACTATAGAAGCTCAATAAAATTGTTGTCAACCCACATAAAGAGGACAGAATGATATGATTAGACAATCCAAATGGTAAATTCTCCTCAAAGTAGATGTCCGCATACGTAAAGTGACACCCCGGGTATTCTAAAACCATTTTTCATATAATAATAACAATATTTATTAAAATAATCAGGATCCCTAAAAATGTAAAACATATATTTAATTATAACGACAATAATTATTTCAAGTGAAATACCAAAAGAAAAATCTAGAGGTCCAAGACAAGAAATAAATCAAGTATAATACTCGACGTATTCTGATAAAGTTTGAAAACGTGACCGAACACTGGTTAAGAAAAGAAATACAAGTAACAAATCAACTGTAATATGACCTAGGGTCCAATCCATCATCCATCACATCCAACCATAGCAATTAATCCATACATATATATAACTAAGAAGGATTAGGTCCAAACTCTGTTACAATAATATAGGTGTGTATGTATAGCCCAACAAAAGTCAAATATAAAAACAAATAGATGTATACATCAAAATCAATCTCTGAGTGAGGGAGATGGTCCCTACTGTCCTCCCTAGTGCTCCACCTACTTGCCCTTATTGTTGTTGTGCTCCAAATCTGAGGCATTACAAACCAAAGCAATGCCTTAGCAAGCAATCACTTGTGTAGGTGATCACATTTAATATCAAATAAAGAATATGTAGTATGATGCATAAACATCAAAGTTTATGATAAAGCTCATGCATGTGAAACATTCAAATAAGAAGCTAAATCATCAGATATCAAGAATGAAACGATGCATAAATAGTATAGAGTCAGAAGCAAATACAGTAAATGTCGAGGATATGATTTCACACATAAAATGTGGAAATATCATATACCAAATACCATGGCATACATGACATGAATAATGAGTGCTTATGAAACTAGTAGAGCCAAATATAATCAAATCCATCATATCAAAGCATGAATGCATGTCATGAATAATGGAGCATGAAACTCAACCATGTCCCTTGAGTGTCCCCCCACACTCTCATATCTAGCCATGAGTACTCATACCAACCCTTTAAGTTCCTCACTTATAGCTCGTACACCAAGTAGCTCGCCTAGCTTATAGGGCCGCCCACATAGGCTTCACCCTAAGGTTGTATTGTTACGTTGTAGGTGCATTAGGATATAATTATCCAGATGTATCTGTAGCTACATGTGCACACAAAATAAGTACATGGATCGCTATGCTGTAGTGGCAACCACTTCGGGATATCAACCACTAGCGCTCACCATTGACACCAAAATGTAAGACTACTGTTCGCAAAGGCATGAGAGTTGGTCGAACGGCGTGGGTGGCCTGCCCATGATTACCACAACTGCATGTAGTTTGCCCACATATCAAGGTGGGTGGCCAATCCTATGACTCTCATAACATAGCTTCCACCAGGCTGAAACACCTGTCAAAAATCATTAAAAACACAAAACCAAGTATTAAAAATCCATGCACAATCATTATCAAGAAAATCAAGTTGATAAATTATTTTAATGTATTGATAATCATGCATCGAAAACCCACTTATAACATCTCAAATAGTCCAATCAATGAAGTATACAATGTACCAAGAACAATGCATGAATTATATAAATTGAAAAGATAGTATAAATATCAACAATACATGCTAAAAAATAATCTCAGAGAAATCACAAGGTTGTCATACATATCCATACATCAAACTGCCAATGTAAGTAAAGTCATCTAGTAAAAATCATGATTTGTGAAATTAGGGAACATTAAATGTAATCACCTACCTCAATGAGTGAAATAACCCAATTAGGCACGTAGTCCCCTCAACTCGTGCTCTAAGCTGTACCTGTCAGGTCACAATACTATACCATGTTATTTATTACCCTCAATGTGCTCCGTTATAGAATTTACTCTTCATTCATATCATTCTGTGTTTATCCAATCCTAATTTATAAATCAATTAGTCTAGCAAATCCTCTAATCAAGTAATTAATCCTAGATCAACGATCCAAATCGTTTGATTCACCCTTATTCAAGTTAATCCATGTTTATAATTAGTTTTCATTCCATCTTAGTGATCATCTGCTATCTTAGATTGTCAATTAGAGTTGTGATTGGCCAAATTAGTGTCTCCTGATCATTAAAGGGCTCAATCTTTTCATCTCATTGAATTTTGAGGTGATCCAATTGTCGAGTTATTTTTTATAGTCTCGATTTATATTTAGATCATTAAATCAAGTATTAAGTATCGTGATTGCTTTAATTCTCATATTTTTCTAGCAATTCAAGTGAATATATATGATCAGTATCTTGATCTAATGGTTCGATCGACCCCTGACCGATGAAATCTAAAGTCCATGCTCAGATCAATGATCAAGATCAATTTCCTTAACTAATACATGTGATCTAATTATTAGATCTATCAATCCATTTCCTATGTCATACAACTATTCAATTTCTAAGGCCTGATTATCCCTTGAATGGGCCAATCTAAGTTATTAAGTGATATTTAAAGATTTGATCTAGTTAGATGTAGTTAGATCAAAATTCTAATAATAGATTTATGTCTACATCGCCGAGACGAGTCCAACAGACGTCTCAGATCAAAATTTAGGCTTATATAGCCTCCTAAATTACTATTTTACAATTTCATATCAGTTCTAATGGTTCAGATCAAAATTTGGATCGAGAACACCAAAAAACGATGTCACTAAGATGAATTGTGCCCGTGATGCACGTCTGAGATGCATGCGCATGCATCTCGGTCTCCAGGACGCACGCATGTGTCTTGGTAGTTAGGATGAGCCTGCTTTTTGTCCTCGTCAAGAACGACACACACACATCCTCGTGCGCATTTCTAAGGTGCGTTCTGGACGCGTCGTTCATTAGGGACTATGCATCCAGACCATCCATTTTGTTTTGCTCTGATCTATGATCCAGATCATCCAAAAACCTTACCATTTGCTCCATTCTTAGGGTTTTGAGGGTCTAGAAACTAATGAATGGCTTCAATCATCCATTCGAGCCATCCATGTGAGCGGGATTCCTTAGTCAATTAGATCTATTCACCAATAGCCCACTACCCAGGAAAACCAATCCGGCAAGGGCATAGGGGAGGTGAAAAATAGGGGAAAACAAAGGGTAAAAGGGGAAAGAGGGATTACTTGGCTGTTGGAGTGTGGAATGCTCTCCTCCAGTGGAAAAAAAATGGGTTATTGGAGGCTCAGCGATGGGTGATGGTTGGCTGTAGTCGTGAGGTGGTCGTCGATATCTAGGGGGGAGAGAGAGAAAAGAAGAGGAAAGATGAGAGGAGAGAGAGAGGGGGAGACAGCGGTCGTCAGCCACTATCTATTGTGCCCATGCGTAGGGGGAAGGGGTATTGTCGATTATGGCGTCTGTCATCATCACTGGCACCGAAGTTGGCTTCGTGTCAACTAAGGCTAGAGGGGAAAACAAGGGAGGGGGATTTAATGCGGGGAAACTGCATTTAAGACTATTTAAATAATGATTTTTTGTTGCATTAAATGCAGAATGATTACCAGCAATAAATGTTGGTAATCACCTCCTTACCTGGCAATGATGGCAAGTCAATTTGTAAGATTTTGTGCCATATCTCCGAGCCCCACATGGGTGATTATTATTCTACTCTTTTTATTTAATTTATTAAAATACCTTAATTGAAAGAAAAAAAACCATTCGAACTCCAATTTTAGCTTTCTTAGTGTCATTGGATTCCAATTTTCACATACATTTCAATATTAGTGTTATAACTAGTGAATCAATCTCTACAAAATTCTAATCTCCTAGAGTCTGACTTTCCACAAAACTTTAGAAAACTCGTAATTATGTATTTATATAATTCCTTCAAAATTGAGAGTATTACACGCAACCACCAAGGTTTCGTCTCTAGTTTGGACCATAGCTCTTGACAAAGTATTAACATATGACAATTTGATCTCTAGTGGGTAGTTCAGACCAATCTACTATTTCCTATGCTTGAAGGAGGCATAAATTCGAGACCATTTGTTCCTACATTGCCTGAGGGTGCATAAGGTATGGTCTCATATCTTCTCAAAGTTTGGGTTCAATTGGGTCAGTTCAAGCAGTGTTGATGATCTCATTATTTAGTAAACTTAACAAGAGAGGTAATATACTTTGGAATCTCTCTCTTTCTGCGGCCACATTGATGCACATGGCACCAAAGAAACTTGATTTATCTTCAATGGAAGAAGTTGTCAATGGAGCTTGTAGAAAACTCAGTGAGGTGGGTGGCTAGATGGGCCAAGTTTCAGTAATCCCAAACTAGTAGGAATAAATGGAGTTTTGACAAATGATCTGCGTACTATTATTTTTTATTGGACCCATTAGTATAAAAGCTTTGAATAAAGTTGAGCTACTCGCCCTTTTAAAAGGAACCACAACTTGGAAAGCAACAAACTTATCTTTATTATATGTCAAAGGGGACTCAGCATACATCATATCCTAGATGGGAGTAACTAGGGAGCCTGCATGGAGGTTTTGCCATGTTCTAGATCACATTGCTTTACTAACTCATAATGCCAATATATGCTTCACTTACATAAGGAGATTGGCTACTGGTACTTTAGTTGCACTAGCTAAAGAAGGCATTAATCTTGAGCACCTTAGAATCAAATGGAATATAGTGATCATGTCGATCTTCAATGTATGGCCATGAGGATGGCCTTTTTCCCATCAATAAATTCACCTATCCTCAAAAAAATTACTGTGTAGTCTACCACTATTTGTATTGATTGATATCTTATCATATAACTTTCTTTCTTTTTTTCTTTAAAGAAGAGCCAAACAACAAAAATAAAGACAATAAACTATATAACTATAGGCATACATGTGACTACATAATTTTCTCTGAGTAGATCAATAATATGATATAGGGATTTAGAATGCAAAAACAAAAAGGCTCTATATTGGATCTCACAAAATTGGCTAGTATGTCAAGTCCCTATTTCATTCTCTATAAACATGATTAACTTGTAGACATTTCTTCATCCATCTAGTTGAGTCTCTTCTCATCATTTTAGTCTCTCAACTAGTAAACAGTTTGTTCACATATCCTATTCTGACAATCTAAGAATCTACCTGCACCAAAAGATTAGGAATCAATGTAACAATCCTTCTAGTAGGAATATTTAGTTTGCTTTGCTATCGACTTGTTTATGGAGCACAATATTATGCTATGAATTTTCTTTCATTGTTCTAATGACTCCTCAAGCACCAGCCTCTCTAACATTTCCTTTGCTTACTCAACCAAAGTTGTCAACTAAAGTTGAGTAAATAGTGTTAGATATTGGACGTATATATGTATATATGTGTGTGTATGTGTGTGTGTGTGTGTGTGTGTGTGTGTGTGTGTGTGTGTCTATATATATATATATATATATATTGCATGCTATCACATGGGTTTGGCCTAAATTAAAGTGATCTAATAAGTTTTAAGGTTAAATGGGCCATAGTCATCTCAAAAGGTATGGTTTTATTATGTGTAGATACCCAATCTCTAATTTCTAATTTTTGATGGGCTAAAATAAGAAATAAGGAAAGGGGATACAATTATAAATGGTTATGGTCTCCAAATTATACGTATGATTCTTTTTTGACATCCCATCATTAGAAAAGAGAGAACATCATTCTCCAGGAAGTTCATATGTATCAATTTGAAAGATCAGGAACCGCAAGACTCAAGAATCACATTCGGTCTCATGGATTTAGGTACGCTTCCACATCTAGTCTCTTATTCTTGATGATTTTCATGGAGGATCATAGTGTGATGAAAGTATTCATTAATAAAGTATAATGCAATAATGATATCAAAGCCTCTTCATGTTAAATCATTGAGAAACAAGTTTCTTAATATGTTTTTCTTCTTATGTGATTGCTTAAAATGGTTCCTAAAGACAACAAAGTGTTTTTTCCTCCCTCTTGGATGTTAGATCGGAGATTCTTTTAAGAGATTAGGGTTCAAGACGTGGAAATAGCCTCTTGTAAATACAAGGTAAGGATGTGTACTTTAGGCCCTTGTGGTCCGCCCATTCCCTAGACCCTACATAGGTGGGAGCTTCGTGCACTGGGGATGCCCTTTTAGGGTTTTAATCTTGAAAAATTATGGTACAGGAGAAAACCCATCATATAGACGCCTCAAATGTATTATTTGAACCGATAGATGGATTTTGGGACCTTCAAAACCTTAGAAACGATGAAAATAGAACAAAAGTCGAGTCATTAGGGACCCCGATTTGATCAAAACACAATGAACAGCTTAGGCTCATCTTCTCTACTGGACGATGTGCCCAAGACGTCGTGCACAAAATGCATTGGCAAGACGACGAGCGTAGGCTCTCCATCGGGCACACGGTTAAAAAAGTAGAGCTGCGCTGTCACAGTTCACGCGAGATGCATACATGAGTGTCCCGGCGACTAGGACGCACATGGTGCTTCCACACCGAGCATTTCAGACGCGTGCACCTTGGTGACACCCGTAAAAAATTATCGTTTCGGCTTGGATTTTGATCCAAGCATTGAACAGTGAACTGAAATAGAAAATTCTAGTTTTGGGGAGTTATATAAACCCAATTTTAGATCCGCAAAGTCTGTTGGAAAGATCTTGATGACACGGACATAATTTGAGCATTAAAACCTTGATCTAATCACACCTAATTAGGTAAATTTATAAAATAGTACTAAATTGCTTAGATCGGGCTAATCAAAGGGCAATTAGGCCCTAAAACTAGAATAGTTGGTAATGAAAAAGGAAAAAATTGAATTCAAATCTTGGTACAAGTTTCTTTTGGATGTATAATATTTTAAAAATAAGTTGATTGAAACAACAAGCTACCAAACTAAACCCTCTTGTATAAATCAATTTATTTTTGAACATCAAGATGGTTGTGGGTATGTAATTCATGCAGATATTGACCAACCCAAAGGAAGGTCAATATTTGGACGAATTACATGCCCACCTGTAGTAATAAATATGTGATATTTATTGGGTACTCCATGTAAATAATAAGTCGGTCCAAAGAAAGGCTTATTGTTTCACATGATTTATTGTTAATATTTGATTACCACACCAAGAATACCACTTACAAGTTTATATTTTTGTCCAAAGAGTAAAAAGTAATGTTGTGTTAGGTATCCTATGATGGGCCCTTGTAATGACCCCAATTTTTGTAATATTAAAATACCATGAAAAGTTTAGTTTTAAAGATAAGGGCATTTTGGTCATTTCACTAGTTGCCTCGACTGAACCCAGAAACTTGGTCCTAAAAATGACACCATTAGATGCGTCTTGGAAAAAGGAATCCAACAAGACCAAAATCACCCAAAACGGAGATAAAATGAGTAAGTTATGGCCCTTTGAAGTTCAGGGGCAAAAATGTAATTTTATTAAAAAACGAATTTATCTTGCAAAAACACAGGGGCCCGTTTTGATACGGGCACCCCTTCATCTTCAACCTCTAGAGGGTTCTACAACGGCGGTGATTGGAGGAGAAATCACCTCCATTCTAGAGGTTTCTCCACTGTCATTCAAAGGCGGTGAGAGCCCCCTCCAGAACCCTCTCAT
This sequence comes from Warburgia ugandensis, assembly GCA_035236585.1. Taxonomy (NCBI): domain Eukaryota; kingdom Viridiplantae; phylum Streptophyta; class Magnoliopsida; order Canellales; family Canellaceae; genus Warburgia; species Warburgia ugandensis. The sequence goes on from CP141131.1 coordinate 17,498,392, forward strand.
AGCTCTATAAATAGAGCTCTTGGGCGCCTCTAATGGCAGCCCAAAACATGAAAGAAAACCCATTGAGGAGCAGTGACCTAGAGGGAAAAACAAGGAGAAAAACCCAGCAACGAGCTAGGTACGCCAAAGATCCCTCAAAACCCATCTCCACCATAGTTCCAAGATTAATTTTCCCTAGGTTTTTGTATGAAAAACCATGCAAAACGGAGCCCGGGAGAGCCACCAAGGACCCAGGGACGTTCCCTGGGCCGCATTGGTTCGACAGGGTCGAACCAGGGTGTCCTAAGGACGCCCTAGTCCCCTAGACGATGAAAACGTTCCAGTCGGAACGTGACGCGTCGAATGCGTCTGAAGAAAACCAACGGGCGCGTCCGGGGGACGCGCACGCAAAAGGGAAAAAAAGGTGAAAAAGTTCAGCGCGTCTGCATACGCGCTCGCTGAGGCACACGCTGCAGATGCGCAGCGCGCTAGCACTACTGGACTTTTTCGTTCCTTAAGGAAGCAGGGGCGCACGACGCAGACGCGCAGCGCCCTAGCATTCCGTCTTTTCACTTTTAAGACTCCTATGTACGTGCGACACTAAAACGCTTATAACTTGAGATCTAGAGCTTCGATTGAGGTACCGCAAAAGGCGTTGTGTCTGTGTCGACGACACGGACACATCCAAACTATAAAATCCCTGATCAAGGCCCAATCAAAGGTGGGCATGACCCTTAGAATAGGATGGTGGCACGTGGCCGCTAGACCTTTGGAAAACTAATAATACCAAGGCCCAATTAGGACCTTAGGACACCCATAGGCATAGGGATGGACCCCTAATGCCTAAGTAATAAGACCCAACTACTCTAAAACCCATAAAAGATGGGCCAAACTAACCTTGAGTCCCCAAACCATGTTCAAGAGCGTACAAGGACAAATGGGTTAGCGCGACCTAGTCAGGTAGGTGCTCTATCGCTACTAGATTCTTTTAAAAGAACTATGATTGTTTTGCAAATACATGATTTAAGTATATGACTTGTTTAGCATACATATGACAAATGCTTTATGCATAGACATGTTTTGTATATACATTATGCATAAATATGTTTTGCAAACTATTACATACATTGCATGATCTATGAGCATTAAGTTCTTGCAAAGATTGCATGTCCTTGAGGGTTGCCAAAAGACGCTGGAGTGCCGAGGGCCAGGTAGTTATGATGACCCAAAGAGGACAGGTTTTGAAAAGAGGTTTTTGGCTTATTTGATCGTATATGATTTGGGCTAGTAAGCTCGTGGGTGCTATGCCGAGGGGTGTGGGTTGGCCACCTAGCCTCTACCACTATTAGGTGGATGGGTACCACGCCCAAAAAGGGCATGTCCCTGCTTCGACTGCATGTGGTACAGGGGGCTACCACTGGTGTCACGGCACTGGGTCGAAGTGCCATATGCCCCGTGGAGGTATATGATCCTGTGTCCCTAGGTACCCAGGACCACACGACGGTGAGGTTGTGGGCATAATGGGACCTTATGGTTTTGTGGATTTATGTGCATTGCATATGTCATGATATAAGGTTGGTCGACCATACCATGATAGATATCCATGAGTTGGATTCAGTTGAGCATTTGATACATATTTTTATGATTATGATATATAATACTTTCGACTTGGATTATGATATTTCTTTAAGTCATCAGTATTCCGGTTTAACAGTGGCTTTTAATATCGATATTAAAGGTGATTATTCGAACAACATGCATATGTTTTTATGAGCACATGATTTTAAAGATCGCATGCATTGCAAAACTAGTAGTGATAGACTCCTACTGAGTATAGTATATACTCACCCTATCTTTAACATTTTTCAGGATAATTCCATCCACGAGTAGAGGACATCTATGTTAGTGCTATGAGCAAGTGCATAAACAAAGGAGACAACTATACATGTGAGTAAACTCTCTACCCTTTGGACATGTATTTAATTGTAGTTGGGCTGTGTGCTGTGACTGGATAGACCTGGGGAAAAACATTTGTGATTTCTAAAGTTTTGCAAAAACTACCTTGGTTGTTGTGAAAGCAAATGACACTCAGGGTTTTCAAATTGGATTTCAAACAAAAGACTTTTCCGTTGCATTGCATTGTTTTTCAAATAGGGATCCTGCCTTAGGAATTTAGATTTTTCATTTAAAAATGCATGGGAAAACCCGGGTCGTCACAACCCTACCATTATTTGAATTTAATTTAATTTAAGTATGATATAGAACTTATGTGAACATGTTATTTTGTTCTATTTTCAGTTAATGTATCTGCTTCTATCATATCTGCTAATATCAGTTCTATTCCCATTTAGCCTAAATTAAAGCGATCTAATAAGTTTTAAGATTAAATGGGTCATAATCATCTCAAAAGGTATGGTTTTATTATGTATAGATACCCAATTTCTAATTTCTATTTTATGATGAACCAAAATAAGAAATAAAAAAAGGGATACATTTATAAATGGTTATGGTCCCCAAATTATACGTATGATTTTTATTTTTATTTTCTAATATCCCATCATCAGAAAAGAGAGAACACCATTCTTCAGGAAGTTCATACCCATCAATTTGGAAGATCAAGAACCGCAATACTCAAGAATCACATTTGGTCTCATGGATTCAGGTATGCTTCCTCAGCTAGTCTCTTATTCTTGATGATTTTCGTGGAGGATCTTGGTAGGATAAAAGTATTCATCAATAAATTATAATACAACAAATAGTAGTAGCAGGGAGAGGACTCGATTTTACTAGAATTGAATTAGCCATTTTTCTAATAAAAACTACCTGCCAAGCAGCTGATTCTCATTTACATAGTAGGAGTTATTTTTCACATAAGATTAGAAACTTCACAAGAGATTTTACATTTATTCCAAAATACTTTTGTTATTGGATTTGTTGGTGTATTTAAAAAAAATATAAACGACAAACTAATAATTTATTTCAATAAATAAATATTAATTAAGATGTTTTGGAAGTGGCTGCAAACAATAGTTGCTTCAATTTGAATATTCAAATAAGGTGTCTCAAAATTTAAGTGGAAAGACATATAAAGTAGTTGAATACACACCATTTGAGTGAAAATAACTAACTCTCCATCTATAAATGTAACAAATTTTGTTCACCTTGAAATGATATTAGTACATGAATAATAATTGGAAAGAGGCACCAAAGCTTTCTAACACATTGTTGCAAGAAGAAGTCTTTCACTTGGATCATCAGAGTTCAATGTTGTGCATGGGGGCTTGTGTGTCAAAGAAAGGAAAAAGAATTAGAAAGAGAAAATGAGAAGATTGTACAAGCAATAGGATTGAGAACGACCTCATTCTCTAAGAGACCAATAGAAGCTTGCTCTAGCTCCATGTAGTAGATATCGAATCCAAAATCCAAGTCACACTCTACAAAATTTGTCACAACCAGTCCTTAAATATACTTATGAAAAAGTTAGATCCTTCAAACTTTCTAAGCAAGACTTGGAAAACAATAAATATCTTATAGTCAATGTAATGACCTTTCAAACTCCAAATAGGACTCTTAGGGAACACTTCTAATTAATACAATAAACAACTTCTAACGGAAATATCTACTCACCCTACTTTAATAACACACTAAATGCTCAACTTAATTAGATAGCCATTGGCAACACTTGTTCTGTTTATCATTATACTTATAACCTTGTAACCTATATTTGTTTATAGGTCAAAACCTTATAGGTTATAATATTGGCTCACAATGCAAGCTACTAAAACATGAAACACTATATGTTGGTATTGCAGCACAATAGAATAATTAGGCTACTATGGCAGTTCTCTTATCTTGTCTAACCTTCGATCAGTTAAATTTTTGTAAAGGAGAGCCTTAGCTCAATAGTAAAGTTGTTGTCATGTGACCTTGAGGTTACGGGTTCAAGGCATGAAAATAGTCTCTTGCAAAAATATAAGGTAAGACTGCATACTATAGCATGTAATGAGGCTGCCCTTTTTAGTGGGATTTTTGTCTTTCCACATATCCTCTAACGGTAAAGTGCATGTAGGATAGAGCCTTTTGCTTGCCAATTAAGTTCCAACCTGTATTAATAAACACGAGCCTCCCATGACTTGCAATCCAAAGAAAACCCTTAACCTTTTTCTCTTCTTTTGTAGGAAATCTTTTATTTTGGTTGAACTTTGCTTGGGAAAACATGTTATTGACGAAGACAGTGCAGACTGTAGACAGAGACGATCTGAATCCGGTGATATTTGATATAAACGTCAAGATGGGATGTAAAGAATTCTCTAATTGAGACCAGATCTAGCTAGGATCCAAGGATAGAGCGAGAGGGACATAGTGGGTCCCGCGAATATAATCTTAGTACCCCTCAACGGTTCAGATCAAAGGATACGTGTTACCCCATCCTTCTCCATTCTCCCACGGCTTCTTCTCAGCTACGTAAAGATCTTTCTGCTACGGCGTCTGTTGGACTGTCTCTCTTCTTCCTACTCTGCCGGCATTTGCTTACGCGTCTGGAGCAAATTCCTGAAAAATCGATGCAAAAAAGGAAAAAAATAAGTTCCCGTTCCCTCGGATCTCGGCTTCCTACCCTCTGACTCGCCCATTTCTCCATTTCCTCACAAAAGCAAAAATTCCCTTCTCCTTCGCAGATTCTCTGCATTTCTGTTAATGTCTATTTCCTCCTGGCAAAACCCTAGAGGAAAAAGACAAAGGAAGAGAAGAAGAAGAAGAAATGCTTTGATTTCTCCGCGATCATGATTTCCATCTCCTAGCTCCGTAATTCTGTCTTCTTCTTCCATCGATCGCCTTCGTTCTGTTGTGGATCTTACTTTCGCGATGGATTTTTACGATTATCCGGAAGAGAACGGATCCATGGCAATTTGCCTTGCCAAGAAAGTCCCTAATCCACCTCCTCGCTACCGGCTGGTGAACGGAACTACATCTCCGACGATCGGGTGGTTCGAGGTCCGCCTTTTCTACGTCAGGATCTCACCTTGCATTGTCGATTGCGTTCCGGACCGTCTAACCCTATGTCATATCCGCCGTGAGATCGGGGTCGCACTTGAGATCAATGGTTCTCGTATTCCAGCATCCGAAGCAGCTTCTCTGACTCTCCGGCGGGATCGGGTTGACAAAGAATCGTCGGAAGTTACGTATGTGAGTACTGACAGCGTGCGAATCACAGGAGCAGCGGAATTTGAGGTGTATGAGAACGAAGATATGATCTTGTGTGGGTCTCTTGAAAGGATTGAATCGGCTTGGTGTAACGGTGGTGGATTTGATCATCATCTTCAGAATGATTCTAAGACTGGATGGAGTATGGATTGCTATAGTGCGTCGTCGATTGCGTCCGGTTCTTCAGCTTTCTTTCAGCCGAAGCTTGGGATTTCTTTGCCTTCGATTGAGGTCTATGTGGCTGGTTGTTGCTCTGGGTTTCCTTTAATTTTGACGAAGACAATTCAGATTAGTCCGAGACGGAAGCCTTTGAGGCAGGGCATGCTTGATTCCATACCAGAGGATGATGAGACGGACAGAGAGCAGGGGAGCATTAATGGTGATCTTTGTCATCGAGCATTACAGGTACAAAGAAACCGCAATCGAATTGCGGATGTTTCCATTTTCATGTATTTCTTGATCTACTTAAATTATTGCTTTTTCCTGTAAAAAATTCGTTGTTGAGTGGAATCTGTTGATTGATCCATCCACTAGTAGTTACTTTTATGATTGATGTAGGATGAACTAGTAATCTTGACCTACAAAGAAGATAAGGACTTCACAAATTTGCCATCTTATCAGTTGCTTCACTTTGAGCTTGAATTGGAAATAGAATTTAATATTATTGAGGCAGAGATGGTAAGCTATGATTACTAATTATTACCAAGCGAACACATTATTGTAGTTTTATCAATTATTGTCATCAAAGAGGAATGATACAGTATGGTGTGTTTATACTAGAACTCTGTCCGATCTAGTTTTCGCCATTGATACGTAAGAATGGCCAGTTCAGAGTAGCTTCTAAAGGAAGTATCTCGGAAGATGGTTGGAATGCAAGATTAGACAAGTTTTTAAGGGAAGTATTTTGCAAATGGTTGAAAAGCAAGATTAGATGAGTTTCTAAAGCAAAATATTTTGGCAAACTTCTGACAACCTCTCACCTCTAATTAGCTATCCAGATTTTCTCCTAAATTCTGAGAATGTCTTTTGTAATTTCCACTTTCAACTCCTTGCCAAAATATGTTCCTTTAGAGACCATGTAATCTTGGCTGTTCTCAAGGTCAACAAATAAATTGAGAGCCATGCCAGAGTTCCCATATCAATGCCTTTACTGTAGCATTTCTGATCACAAAACCTGGTTTTGAGTTGACACATAACCACAGTGCATCCAACGTTTTAATATTCTCCTTGTATGCAATAAAGCAGAATAACTTAGTGCAAATCTAATGCGGCTTATCGTAGACGAAAGTTGAAACATTTAGGCTTTGTAGCAAGTCCAAGAAAGATGTTTAGCTTGACAGAATCCTGTCATGAGAGTACCTCATGAGAAACCAAAGACTTATAGATGCAAATTTAAGTACATCTACTCCTTAAATTTTAGTTTCTTAGTATAGATACTTTCAACTCTTTCATGTTCATTGTTAAAGAACCAAGCTCATCACCGAACTTTTTGGCAGTAACTATCTTTGCTCGGGCATTGCTCTTATTTGATCAGTCCAAATAAAGAGCCAAAATCTTGTCCGCTGTGCCATTTAGTCATCCAGGACAATAATATTAGCATGGTATAACTTGCTGGCTTTACTCTCTTTGCTTGAGCTAGAGTCGATAATGTCCTTCCAACAGAAACTAGGAAAGTGTTAAAGCACAAAACCTGCAGCCAAACAGTTCCCCATTCAAAAGTGAATGAATTGGAATGACTTCTAGTTGGTGAGACCCTTCCAGTGAGGGAGGTCCCTGCAGGGTGAGGTCTTTTATAAACTCAAATTATGGCCTAAACTTTATCTAGAACAGACATATATGGTCAGTATATGACCGAGAAATGAGTCTTCTGCAAGTTCTAATGTTTGTGGTGGAAATCTGGAAGTTGAATCAAAGATGATATGCACAAAGAATATGGACCGCCACTCTTTGAATACTTTGCAAATGGTTACTGGATCAAAAAAACCATGTGAGGGAAAGGTGTTTGATTAATCCAAATGCTGCATAATTCTTTCATGGGTCACACTGCTGATTAGATGTTCCAAATCCTATGCATTACTAGTTTTGTAATTTTTTTACTGCCGTGCTGGTCCAGCTTCTTGTATTGATGTGATTCCTTGGTATAGAGGCAGAATTTTCATGTCAGAGTTACAATCTGGTCTTCATCATTGCCAGTGAGAATTCTTTTAGGTTTTCTAGTGAATCTTAAAGTGATTGTTTCATAATCATAAATTATGAATTATGAGACATTATTGTTCTTCTTAGATACTCAGATTTCTTGTCTTTTCTTTTCATCATGGTTATAGATGTCAACTTGGTTAATGTTTTGTTTAGGAAGAAGACCAAAGCTTCTCCAACTTTTTTTCTTAAATATGGTTCTCTTAAAAGTTGCTGCCTTTTGTAGTTTGCTGGAGATTAAAAATCAAGCTATTAAGGCTTTGTATTCTTTGTAGTTAAACTCTATTAACATTGTAAAAGAAATTTCAAATCCTTGTGTCATCCCTAGTGCATTTGTTCCCAACTTTCTTGTTCTAGCTGGGATGAATGTAGGTTGCTGATGAAGACTCTAAGAGCATTAGAATACTCTCTTTATCTGGTTTTTGGTACTTAACATCTCTCTCACTCATATATATAAAGGACAGCCTGGTGTACAAAGTTCCTGCGTATGTGGGTTCCGGGAAGGGGCGGACCAGAAGGGTCTATAGTATGCAGCCTTACCTTGCGTTTTACAAGAGGCTGTTTCCACGCCTCGAACCCATGACTTCAAGGTTACATGATGACAACTGTACCGCTGCGCCAAGGCTCCTTATATATGTACAGCAAGGCCCTCATACTTTCATGTTCATGTGGACTTCCCTGGTTTTGGTTGCCCAATTTGATATTTCATGGGCCAAGAACAATAATGAGTTTACTTACAGACATTGTTTTCATGTGTGGAAGTTCTATGGATGCTTCAGTCACTCTGATGTGGCAAACCATCCTGGCTCTTTGGTCTAAGTAACCGTCTATTTCTTGATTGATTTTCTAAGGAACATCTGTTTCAAGTGATCAACTCTGTGAAGTAGATGGAAAATAGTGAGCTTTTCCTTCACTTCATTGGCAATCTTAGGGAGTCATGTGATGTCCATGATTCAGCAGCTGTTTGGAGTAGTAATCTTTCTGAGGGAACAATCTTTTCTTTTTCGCTTCTTCTTCTTTCTTTTTTTGAATGATTTTGGGGGAACAATCTTGCGTGTTTACCTGTATACTTGGATCATGGCTTTGATCTCAAACTTGAAATGGTGCAGAACTCTTTATCACGTACTAACGAATCTTTGCTGTTAGACAGTAAGTGCATGCATATTATGCATGGGACTATCAGCAGGGTTTTGCTCCTAGCATAGTTTCTGAACTTCTCATTGTTACAGGTGGTACATGGAAACTTGCACACTCTTAATTCCTAGTGGCTTGCATGGAGCAACTGTTACTCTAAATTAAGTGCTCACCTCGAGGTTGAAATTGGAGTTTTAGCTTTCAAAATCCTGTTATCAAGATTGTTCATGGAAAATTGGCTGTAACTTGGTTACTGTTGTTGGCTTCTAGAATATGTTGGAGTCTTTGGAATTGTTGCAAGCAGCATGATAGTACAGTATGTGTGCTGTGCAGCACCTCACTCTTGTGATGGCCCCCACTTTTGGTTGATCAGACCCGTCCATCTAATTTATCTGGCTTTGGATAACATGTATCCCAAGGATCAAGGTGATTGGCTGAATTTAACATCTAGAGACTATGCTTCTCATTGTTGATCATGGACCATTCTTTACAGAATGTTTCCGACTGTCCAAGCTTTGATCAAAAGTACATCTTTTCAGATACGAGGTTTGTCCAATCCTCACTGTTTTCTAAGTAGTGCTTATATAAAGTTGGAGAAATCAGATGACAGATCTGATCAACTAAAGGTACGACTAAAAGGGCAAAGGGCAGCCCCGGTGCACGAAGCTCCCACCTATGTGGGGTCCGGGGAAGGGGCGGACCACAAGGGCCTAAAGTACACAGCCCTACCTTGCATTTTGTAAGAAGCTGTTTCCATGCCTTGAACCTATGACCTGAAGGTCACACGACGACAACTTTTAGCGTTGCGCCAAGGCTCCCCTTCTAACTAAAGGTATGACTGATCATGCAAAAGGGGTGCTGCACGGCAGTTTGTGGCAGTGTCTCGCACTGTGCTATTGTTTCAATATGGATGAATGCAGTTTCAAGATTATTTGCTTTAAATGAAATACAGCATTCATCCTGTTTACATCCATGTATTAAAAACTTGTAAGTATAACTCTCTAAGATCTAGATTTGATGATGCTAGTTGCAGACATGGATATGACCCAGTAATACTTCAACAGAAGTTAATGACCGGAGTTATGCAGTTTAGTATGATCTTAGACTTGCTTCTGGGCCTTTCTCTTGCTCTGCTTGTTCTTTAACTGCATAGCGAGCTAGTATGTTGAGCAACGAGACCAGGCATAGGGAAGTAGTCTTAAGTATGTTACTTGGAATTTCATCCCATCATCCTTTAGTTCATTAGTGACTCTTTGAGAGTCTTGCATGAAACAAACTACGAGAAGTTTTGAACCTTTTCATGTTGGACCAGATGATATTGTTGGCATTAACAGTAACTCAAGCTGAATACTAAACCATTTCCCTTGGAGATTCAAGTTTGAATTGTAAGAATGATGTTCCCAATCAACACTGCACTTGAGAAAAACTTGGAAAGTTATCAGAGCATCTGTTATACTTTATGCTCGTTTTTTTATTGTTTTGTTCATCTGTTCCAGACTGGGATGAGGAGAAATGATTTTCTGTAGTAGCATGAAACTGGAACTGAAACATGATATGCCAGCAGTTTTCACTTTCAGAAATGATTCACAACCCATTATCTTTATAATTTGTTGGGCTTTCACAGGTATCTGATGTGGAAATTGACGATTACGATTCAGAAGGGAAAATTGGGCACAGCTTCTGCCCTGAAGCTACATACGATGATGATGGGCAGCTCTCATGGTTCAATGCTGGGGTTAGAGTTGGTGTGGGCATTGGCTTAGGGATGTGTCTGGGAATCGGAATTGGTGTTGGATTGCTGATGCGCACCTACCAGGCAACAACCAGAACCTTCAAGCGGCGATTCTTCTAAGATTGTGCCATCAACAACTGCAGATATGTTTTGTAAGTGGTTAATGCTTCCTGAGTCGAGGCCACAGGAAAATGCTCATCGGTCTATCATATGGGTAGCCTTGCATATGAGTGAAGATTGTACAGTTTTGGGATTCGCTGATCTGAGGATTTACTGATAAAGGTTATGGCAAATGTTCATTCTTTTCTATCATAATCCTGTAGCCGAGGACTATCATATGCATGGTCTTTCAGTTGATAGCCAGGTTGATGTGACGTAAGATTACTTTGATTCTTGGAACAGCAAAGAGGACAGTTTTGAGCCCGATCATGGCACTCAATGGAGCTCAGCTTACTCCCAGTCACCCTCTAAGAAAGAATATGGAGATATGGCTAAGTAGATTGCAGCAACTGTATGCGCGCATGATTTGCATTTTTGTGTAGCAGATTGTGCTTGGTTCATAGATTCTTTTTCTTTTTAATTTTTAATTATTTTTTTTTCTTCCAGTTTTTGCTCTCCATATAAAGATATGTTGATCCTCTGATCACCTAAGCAATGCCATTAAATCTTCTGTTTGTTAACAAGATGAGACTTGCGTAGTACTATCCAATTACCTCATTTCTCCCTTTTTCTCATTGAAAATTTAGGTGACATGCTTCTCTGATTTAGCTACGCATTGAACTGTTTCTAGTCTCTTCGTGTGGCGCACAGTACATGCTATATCTAATCCATGTGAAATCCTGCCTTTGTAATCATCCAAACCATTAATCAGCTGGCATCATACTCCGAACGCGTCCTCACACAGTAACCATGACTCTATGATTTGAGGTGGTTTCCATCTGGATGTTGCCTTCTGATTTTTAAGCGGTGGACTGACAGGAAGCCACCATTAGTGTAATGCCGAACGACTGTGCAAGTCTGAATTTTCTCACTTGGATGATTTATCTTCATTTTCATATTACCAGATGGGAGGAATGCTACAGTAAGGCTGCGGCATGAAACCATTCTTTTGGTCCTTGAATGTGGATCGCATTTTACACAATGCTTTTGACCGACCGTGCGTTTTGTGCCTTCAAAATTATAATTTATGACTTTGCCAGTTGCTAGAGTCATCCGATCTGCATGACATTTGGAGTGACGGGTCAAATCAACCAAAGTGAAGCCGTACTTTGGTTGTGCCTTGCAGTGGCATTTCTCTTGCCTCATGAGCTTGGAGCCTTCCGTGTTTCCTTCAACTTAAGTTAAGCCTCTACATGTACTAAGCCAGGCAATATTGCACCGGCTTACTTACTGCAGTTTGGATAAGCGTGCATCAGTCATCAATCTCTTAACAGGTAGGTAAGTGTCTGAGTCTATTAGTCATAGTTCCCTGCTGTTGGGTTACCTAATTGAAGAATTAGAAACAGTAGATCATCTCTTCCTTGGAGGTAAAGCATTGGACCAAGCTCCAGCTCATACGTTCCAATTTTACGTCTGTCAAAGAGGCGTTAAATGAGAGGATTAAAGCGGACTGCATACAGCTCTGCATTTTCCTTGGAAATATGCTCCGGTTCTAGTACTCATTTTTCCCTTGTGACTGCAGATTAGACTTGAGACTGCATACAACTCTGAAATTTTCCATTGGTGTATTAAAAAAAATTAAGGAAGAGTGGGCAAGCCCAAGTTTCGGCTTTCTATGCGTTGGCCTCTTGCATCAAGCATCTTCCTTCGTGAAATCTGGAGATACCGAAATGGGATGCTTCATCAGCAGGAAAACTTTTTTCTTCATGAGCTGGTAACGCATGGAGAGGCAAGGTTGTCTTCGTAATTGTTGTAAAATTACTTTTGCCCACAGCAATTGGAGATCCTAAATAATTGGGAGCAATCTGGCATTACGATCATGCCAAGGCCTTATTTTACTGTACTATGGAAACCTCCTCTGAAAATCTAGTGGGACGATGCTAATAGTGGAATGCATCTGAGAGGGGCATTCATTTGGGGTTAAGATTTCTTACTGTCAGAAAAGTGATTCAGATCTCCGACGGACAAGATCTTTTTGGGCATCCTATGCATGATGTGGATCAAGTTGTGGCGGACCACAAAAGGTTTATAGTCCGCTGTCTTTCTTGCAAAAAAAAAAGGTCTATAGTCTGGAACCTTAGTTTGTATTTTTGCGGCAAGGGCTTAATAGTTTTATAGATTTCTAATGAACAATTTTTCTCATAAATGAAAAATCAGATTTCTAATGCAAAAATCAACCTCATATGCTTTTGGGTGCTTAAAAGGTGTTGCGCGTGACAATTAACCAAACCCACTTGCAATGAGAAAAGGGCGGGGGGCAGAGGGGATTACGGTTAGTGGAAGTATTGTTGGGATGATTTAGGCCGTCGGATCTCATAATTATGACGTCCTTCCAAGGCGACAAGAAGAACGTGGCTCTGTAGCTTCCCTACCGTCGCAACTTGGACTGACCAAAAAGCCCTTCAATAATACCGTGAAAAATGATAGCCGCACTCCTATTGGGTATACCAGTCCTCCCAATTCCATGGTAGTTGTTTCCCTGCTTTCATGCCCACTTTCTTTTGGTTGGCAGCGTTCCAAGTCGATGTGCCAAGTAAAGCATATTACTCCATTTCGTTCCTAATAGAGAGACGGTCGACAACGCAAGTACTTCTCAGCAAACTGTTGACGTAACAAGGTTGGTTTGGACTGTACATAATTCTACATTTTGATTGGTTCAAATACCATAAACAATGCATTCGTGACGGCATCTTAATTGTTTAATTTTATGGCCTGCAAAGTACCATTAAAAAAATTCAAAGTAGACAAGTTGGTCGCTGACTAAGAAAACATGCGAGTGATTTGTTTTATAATTCTTTGTTAATTGTTTAATTTTATGGCCTGCAAAGTACAAGTTTAGTTTCATTAAAAAATTTCAAAGTAGACAAGTTGGTCGAGAATTAAGAGAACATGCGAGTGATTTGCTTTGTAAGTTTTTGCTCTTATCCATTGCCAAAGCTCTATAAAATAGTAGCCTAAAGAGGACTTTTTCGCGCGGGATAAAATGGGTTACCCGGTTGTGCAAGAACAACCCACCCACTACTAATCTAGTTTGTTCATGTGAACTCCCAACTTTGGATATCACCTAGACTAGAATCCCAATACTTGGACTAGTTTTATTGAAGGGTAATATTTATTTAGAAGATTTTTGGCGTCCACAATATTATTTTTGGTCATTGAATAAAAAAGGGCAGCCCCGTGCACGAAGCTCCCGCCTATGCAGGGTTCGGAGAAGGGGTAGACCACATGGGCCTAAAGTACACAGCTTTACTTTGCATTTTGCAAGAAGCTGTTTTTACGCCTTAAACCCTTAACCTTAAAGTCACACGACGACAACTTTTAATGTTGCACCAAGACTCCCTTTCTTATTTTTAGTCGTTGAATGTGGATCATTACTCCTAACCATCTGATTAAGGAGAGGCCCGGCCCTCGTGTAAAAGCCTGGCGTACTGTAAGACTCGTCATTTATCATTACACTTTGGATTGAGTGGGGTGCATAGATGCAATAACACAAATTGGAGAATGCTACTGTCCTTGGAGATAGTACGAAATTTTTCGTACAGTCCCCACTTTTACCAAGATGAGCTACTCTAATGGTTGATCAGATCCGTTTATCTTATTTCATGGATTCTTAGTCTCTTGCACAAAACTCCTGTATATACAGGGTCTAAGCAAGGGGCAGATTACAAGGGCCATTTTTTTTTCAAAATAAACCTATGACTTCAAGGCTACATGATGTGAAGCCCTAGGCCGATTGGGACGGGTCAAGAAAAGGCTGACAAACTTTTATGTTATGGTGAAGGACAAAGAGTTAGTGCTACATTGTTTGGGGAGAGAAAACTTGACTGTTTATTAAAATTTGGAAAACTCTAACTGTAACAACACATTTTTTCTAAAAATTTAGGAAAGAACAAAACTATAAGAGATATATAGACGCCCCAAAGCAGACAGTGTTACAAATGGTATCAGTGTACAAGAATTATCTCCCGCTAAAGATATGCCTTAACTCGTTATCTAAGATACTCCACAGAGCGTCAATTAATTCAAACCAAATGAAAATTTCGGTAAAAAAGTGCTCTCTCGGTTCTGGCGAGTTTAGCGTAGAACTGAGAAGAGCACGAGAAGGAAGAAAAGACGCTCCGGACTCTAAAGGACAGCACCAGAAGAGGAAGAAGTAGAAAAGTAAAAAACAGCATTCACCATGAATGACATCGCCAAACCGAAATCCAGAAATCAGCAACAATGAGAGAAAAAGAATTATCAGTTCACGAAACACCGATGACGCACCCCCGGAAAAGCCTCTCCGGTGATGGAAAATCGGCCGAGACGTCACGAATGCTTCCACTTGTAGTCTCCCTAAACTGCCTCGAGGACTGCAATCTCGAGCAAGAAAGCCTCGCCGGTATCGCCGTTGTTGAACACGTCGGACTCAGCCGGATAGCCGAGGGACGGATCGAATCGGCGGCTGCCGTTCTCCTTCACTCGCTCGCTTTCCTCCCTCGCGCGGCTCAGCGCCGGCTCCAGCCGTGGCAGCTCATACTCTGCCTCGGCTCCTCGGACCGAGCCGTTGATTCCGCCCTAGCCGCCGATCTTGGACTCCGGCTTGTTCATGTTGATGCGAGCCGCGTTGAGGAGGTGGCTGATACAGTGATGGCGCTTTTTCTTGGCTTGCTGAGGAGAACGCATCTTCTATCGCGGCATGGTTTTTCTGCTGCGGGATGGCTCGGCTCGGTGCAGCCGCTTTGTCGAGGGATGCGCCGATGTAGAGGGCTTGTGCTTGGGATTGTTGGTGGATCTGCGTCTGCGAGGTCGTTGGCGACTCGTAGTCTTGCCTTTAAGACTAGTGTGCTCTATTTTGATGTTCATGAGGTATTTTCTCGGAGTCTTGTAGTGTGCTCTATTTTGATGTTCATGAGGTATTTTTGGTAAAATTTGTTTTTTGCTTTTATTTTATGTGGATTTGCAATGTAGGTTGAATAACTGCCCGTTTCTCGTTTCTTTTTAGGTCAGTATTCATTACAAGTAGTCGACTTGAAATGAATGCATTCGTTTTAATGTTAGCTGCAAAGGTCCGATGATGATTGGAAGTAAAGTGGTACTATTACAGGAAAAAGGAAGTATTCTGTGTAGTTTTGACACTAATATTTGCACAAGATGTTTGAAGTGCCAAGTGTTTGACTGATTTTTACTCTCTTGTCAAGTGATCAGATGGACCTGATGGCGGTGTAGGGGCTTATTGTGCCAAAATATATCATTGAAGTTGACTTGTCAGTGCATGTGTTTGAGTGTGAAACATTTGTGTCTGTTTCATTGTTGCACCTGAAAGAGAAAAATTAATGCTTCAGGATGGCATCTTTCAGTGGTTCGGAAAAGTATTAGTATGGCAAGAAACAAAAGGGGATTCAGTGCAAAAGTTGAATATTTTGTTGATATCATAGTGAAGCACTAATGCCACGTGAAAGTTACTTTAACAAATTACTAAATGACAATGGCCATGAGAATGTTGAGATTGAAAAAACTGTAAACCCAAATGATGTTGGACTATATAGATACGACTGTGTTTAGAATACATGAAGTGAAAGAGGCTTTGAAAAAGATGAAATCAGGAAAGGCCTTGGGGCACAATGGTATAGAACAGAGGTTTGGAAATATATGGAAAATACTAAAGTGCTTTGGTTGACAAAGTTGTTTAAGAAGATTTTAAAATTGAAGAAATTGTTAGATGAATGGAGGAAATGTTCTATCATTAACAAAGGGGACAATATGGAGTTGAACTAATTATCGTGAGATCAAACTTATGATCCATATCATGAAACCTTGGGAAAGAGTTTGAGAAAAGGCTACGACATGAGACGCGTGCATTGGAAAACCAGTTTGGTTTCATACGTGGGAGGTCTAACATGGAGGCTATTTTTCTCCTTAGACAATTGATGGAGAAATATAGGGAAAGAAGGAAGGACCTTTACATAGTGTTTATTGACTTAGAAGAAGCTTATGATAAGGTTTCTATAGAGTTAATATGATGGGTGTTGCGTGAGAAAAGGGGTTTCACAGGAATACATAGATATAATTAAGGATATGTATGAGGGAGTAGTAACAAATGTTTGGATTACTAGTGGAGAGACCGATGATTTTCCCATCTTCATAAAATTGCACCAAGGATTAGCATTGAGCCCATACGTCTTCACGTCGGTTATGGATGAGTTAATGAAACATTTGCATGAGGAGATTCCATGGTGCATGTTATTTGTAGATGACATTGTTTTGATTGATAAGACGATGGAGGGTATAAACACCAAGCTTGAGTTGTGGAGAGATGCTATAGAGTGTAAAGGATTTAAAATTAGTCGAACTAAGAAAGAGTATATGGAATGCAATTTTAGCAAGGAGAGAAGTGGGAGGGAACTACTAGTAAAGATTGATAACCAAGAAGTACTTCAAAAAAGATTACTTTTGATATTTGGGATCGATGATTCATGAGAGCGGAAAGGTTGAGAGGGGCATTACCCAAAGAGTCTAGGCAGGTTGGAACAAATGAAGATGTACCTCTGGATTTCTGTGTGATCGGTGGATGCCATTCAAACTAAAAGGAAAAATTCTATAGGATGACTGTAAGGACGGTTATGCACTATGGATCAAATTGTTAGGTAGTTAAGGAATGGTATATATAGGATGAGTGTAGCTGAAATGGGAATGTTGAGATGGATGAGTAGCACTACAAGAAATGAAAATGTTAAAGGAAACTTAGGAATAGCTCTAATAGGTAACAAGATGGGAGAGGGTAGACTTAGATGGTTTGTACATGTGCAACGGAGACCGAAAATGGCATCGGTTAGGAGTGAGCCGACCCAAGTAGTGGTGAGAAAAGATTTAAAAACTCTTGGAATTAATGAAACAATGACACTTGATGGAGATGAATAGAGGAAAAAGATTTGTGTTGCCGACCCTTAATCGGGATAAGGCTTTGATGATGATAATGATGACGACTAATGTCATGTGAAGATGGGAATGAATGCTGAGCATGAGCACATATATGATAGGTAGAATGACATGGTTGTAAGTAATGTATCATCATGAATTGGACGCTTACTTTAGTGTTCGTCAAGTTGGAGCTATTTCACATCAAATCAACCGTTTCTTGTGGAAGAAAATCGTGCTTAATGCTGAAGTAGAGTAACTTGTGAATGCAAGTTGGTTAGAATCTGTGTTCCTAGGCTCTAATCCTAGCAAAAATGTGACCTATTCTCATCTAGGGAGGAGCTTCCACTGGCATTATATATGCTCATTGAATGGTGTCGCCTACTGCAAACTGCCTTGTTGCTCTTATCTGAAATTATACTTGTGTGTTAGAAAGGGAAAGCTGGTGAGATTGGCTTCCATTATTCAAATATGTCTTTGAGCCCCCTTTCTATTTTTTTGTGTTTGAAGTACTTTTCACTATTTGTCAGCTATATCTCATTATTTCCAATTTTCTCCACCTTTCTTCATTATATTATATGCACAGAGGACAAAGAATCAAGCATCATGGCCCACTGTGAATTTGGTGATTTTATTATCCAACAGATCAGTATTGTCATTTGCCGAAAACATGCTGCTCCAGTTATATGAGGTTTCATAAGAGTCCTCAAGCATCTATCTTTTACTCGGACATGGACTTTATAACTTTGTCCCATAAATGTGTTTTACATTTTAATTTGCTTGCCTTATGTTCTCTTCTTGCTGCACATCTCATTATCTATTGAATTCTCGGTTTAGTAGTTGATTGTCCTTGTCAAAATTTTATTCAGGGAAAAGGAAAATCTGGGCAACATTCTATTACATTTCCTCCTGCTGCTCGAAGAATGGATACTCTTAATGATTTACTTGCAGCAAGTGACCTTATTTCGCTCCATTGTGCTCTATCAAATGAAACAGTTCAGATTATCAATGCCGAATCCTTGCAACACATAAAGCCTGGTAAGTTTCATGCAGTTCCTTAGGTCTTGGGTTCTCCATTGTCCCACCATGTGTTGTCCTCTCAAGTTGCTGATGTTTCTGTCGTTGCTCCTAAATAGATTTTGTAACTTAAATTTGATTATTGAAGTGCTTAGATACAAGAAAATTAGCTTCCTTTTACACAGCTGAAAAAGGATGAACTTGTTTTTCTTGCAGGGGCATTTCTTGTGAATACGGGTAGCAGTCAACTGTTAGATGACTGTGCTCTGAAACAGCTTTTGATTGATGGAACAATTGCTGGTTGTGCATTGGATGGTGCAGAAGGGCCTCAATGGATGGAAGCATGGGTATGAGCATTAGCCTTAGGGTATGATTGTATTCTTGAATATAAATCCATTTAGGGTTGAATTCTGTTTTGAGCTTTGATAACTACATCTCTACCTGGTATAATGTTTTCTGCTAGACAAGTCTTATGGTTTTTTGTCCCTACTGCCGTCTTGGAATGTGAAATTAAATCTGACATGATTTCCTTATGAGAGTGTAACACGGTGTAGCAAAATCTGCACGGAAGTTAATCTCCTCATATTAGCTTTTATAATAAGATGAGGGAGATCAGAGTGTTAGGTGGTTAAGGAACATCATGCCCATAGGATGAGTGTCGCAGAAATGAGGATGTTGAGATGGATGAGTAGTAAGACGAGAAAGGATAGAATTAGGAATGAAAATATTAGAGAAAATTTAGCGGTGCCACCAATAGGTAACAAGATGAGGGAGATTAGACTTAGATGGCTTGGACATGTCCAAAGGAGACTGAAAATGACACTGGTTAGAAGGAGTGAGGCAATATAAGTAGAAGGTTCTGAAAGGGCAAGGGGAAGGCCCAAAAGAACGTGGATAGAAGTGGTGAGGAAAGATTTAAAAAATTTGGGACTAAATGAAGTCATGGTACTTAATAGAGAGGAATGGAGGAATAAGATTCATGTGGCCGACCCCTAATTGGGATAAGGTCTTGATGATGATGATGATTAGCTTTTATAATAAACCTTCGGTTAGAATAATCTGAAGTTCAATCTAGACCATCTTGGTATCACAATATATAGAAAATTAGCTAATTGGAATGGGGACAACTTAACCCTGCTTAGTTCTTTTTTACTGAACATGTAAATTAAGAATTTCCTCAGTAAGAGGTCACAGATAAAATGAAAAACATCTTTCTGAATTATAAGAGAAGTATAAATTAAGAGAGATTGACAACCTTGCTACCATTACAGTGGACACGTGCTGTTGAAACCTTGTATTGCTACATCTCCTTTCTTATTCCTCCCGTTCCCCTCCTATCATTAGGTGTCCACTAGAACAATGCAAACAACTTGAAAATGGTTTTTGAAAGTTTAGAAGAAAAAGAATGTATTCTTCTATCTATCATAAGGGAAAATTATATATATAGGGAAGCATGGCAACAGACCGCCATTGAATCCCACGGATTAGGCTAAAGGAAATCCCTTAACATAAGGGTCAAACTAGGAATAAAAGGAAAGGAGATCAAACTGAGATAAAATCAAAACTAATCCCTAGAAACTAGGAACTAATTTTGAGAGAAAGTTTCCTAACATATCCGGTAGTTTTGATAATTGATTGTAGGATTCCATATCTTTCAAATGTAATCATATGGTAAGCAAACGTTTGTTCCAAGAAGCAACTAATAGCATTCTACGCTCTGAAAAAAATCAGGTCAAGTGACTGATACAAGATTAATAAACTGCAGGGAAATATTCAAGATACATTAAATGTTTGAGGAAATGTAAAAGACCCACCAAATGTGCATTGCTAGATTTGCTAGAGTATGGATTCAATGTAATAAGATACGTGGACAAGGACTGATAGAAAAGGAAAAGATATTGTAGAAATGTTGTAAGATATTGTAAAAAACATGTGCTCATTTCTTTCACTTCTATGGGTCAGGGTCATTACAGACTAGAGACAAAGGATATCTTAAGAAGGATGCGAACCCACCTTCAGCAGTGCCCATTTTACATCTACCATGGTCCATAAAGCAAATGTGTGACAGAAACAGCATCAGCCAAGAAAGATTTGGCTTTGCAAATCCATTGCATCTCTCTTTTCTCTGGATCTAAACTATCATTTGTTTTTATAGCATTGGTTGCATAATAAAGAAACCACGACTGAAGAACAATATTAGCATATGGCATGTTCTAGTCTGTTCCTTTTTTTTCCAAGCATAAACCCTTAACCCAAATCTAACAAAGATTCTGCTTTGTTTTGTTTAAAGCAAGAAATACAAAGAGCCTTGTGAAAGCTGTCTTTTCCAGTGACTCCTGACATAGCTTTCTACCCTCTGTGTGTCGACATGAGTTTATCATTGTCAACTTCCTATGCAGTTTGGAGACTTCTCCATCATTAAAATTTGGTGGTGACCGAAAAGGAAAAAGGAAGGAGGATTTGTTGCTTGAAAGAGTTATTTTTTGTGGGGTCACTTTTGCCATTTCAAATAAACGGTGTGCCATTATTGAAAACACAAGTGCACGAATCAGCTCCCTTTTTCTTAATAAAATTTTATCGATAAAGGAAAAGTAATTACAATGAAAAGCCTAAAAAGGAAACCTGTCTACAGTATCAGGTAAGATGTGCAAAAGCTAAAGGTGTTTCAGTGATTTCTTTTGTTTGTTCTCAAAATGGAGCCCATCAACTTATTTGCTCTTCAGTAGATACTGATTAGCAGCCAACTTCAATGTCTGATCTGGTAAAACATTTAATTACATATCTTAAGGGGCTACATGTCTGATTTAGTCTGCCACACTACCCCTGCTTCAGGTCCTTCTGATTCCCCGACAACTTATTATCTCTGCAATGACCATGCTGTAACTTCTATTGGCAAAATTGTGATGGTACTTTTAGCCATGTTATATAGTATGAGTACGTGTGTCAGTCTGAGAAGGGTATGCAGATGAATTAAGCAAAGCTCCAAAACAAGATTTCAGGTATTCAGTAGAACTTAATGGTTTTATTTGCAGATGAAAAACTTAAGAATATCCGTGGTTCTATATTTCTCAGTGGCTTCATCCATACTTACTAACTATAACAGTGAAGAGTTTGACTACCAAGTTATTGCTGCAGTGTTTTCTCAATCAAAACTAAAAGGCTTGTATTACATTTGCTCAAAAGAAGACTGAGTGGAAGTTGATGATAATGGCTTGAGATAAAGTTGTAACAACTTATATTTGACATTGGTACCGCATTTGGTTTGAAGTGTGTATTCTTGTTTTAGGTTGGAATTACTACTAAAAGATAGTTATCATCTGATGCTTTTCATTGCACGGGAATAAGGTTTGCCAGTACATTGTTCTGCTCTTTCTACATTGGCTGCTGGAGAGTTTAAATTTTCTTTTGTATTATTTTCATTTTTATTTGTTTGTTCTTACAGTCAATGAAATTCAGTCATCTCAAGTGTACAGAACCGTGTCTCTACTTCCTATCATGTCTATCATACACCAGTTCCCTCCACTGACTTCACTCTTTCAAATACATGACATTGGTTCTTATCAGATCTATATTTGCGTGTCAGTCTTTGATGCATATTTTGTTACAGATTCATGAATCTTGGTTGTATTGAGAGAATGACTTCGTTTTGTTATGGGGTTGTCACTGATTATCCAATTCTCTTTTTAGGTAAGGGAGATGCCAAATGTGTTGATACTTCCCCGAAGTGCAGACTATAGTGAAGAAGTATGGGCGGAAATAAGGGAGAAAGCTGTTTGTATGTTGCAAACATTCTTTGTTGATGGGTTTTTCCCACAGAATGCTGTTTCTGATGAGGATGAAGAGAAAAGTGAAATTGGTCTTGGGGATGAACAGTTGGAGAAACGAGAGAGAGAAACTGCTTTACCAGTTGTAGGCAGTGAGCAGCTGACTGATGAAAGTCATCTTAGTCCTGAACACAACCCGAAACAGTGGAATTATCAAGTGGAGTCGCATGTGCAATCTCAAGGTTCAGGTGTGTCTCAAAATACATCAGCTCGGTCTGAGGTAAGGCGTAGTAGATCAGGTAAGAAAGGTAAAAAGAGGCCTGCTCGCCGTAAGTCCCAGCAGAATTCAGATGGCCTTCCTGCACTAGAAAGAGATAGCAATTGTACCACACCAAGAGAAGATGATAATGCTACAAGTGGCAGAGATCAAGTGCTGAGCTCCAGTTCTCGTTTTGCTTCCCCAGATGATTGTAGAAATAGACAAACTGGTACTGTTGAATCAACATACGAAAAACAGGCAAAACTTAGTATGGGACTCTGTAGAAAATCCAGTGAACTGCTGAAAGATGGGTATGTTATAGCTTTACATGCAAGAGATCGACCTGGGCTTCACGTCTCCAGACAAAGAGTCCCTGGTGGTGGTTGGTTCCTGGATACTATATCTAACGTGACAAAACAGGATCCTGCTGCACAGTTTGTTGTTGCATTTAGAAACAAGGTTGATGTTCAGAAGTTCTCTCTTCTCTTCATGAACTGTGTCTTGCCTTATTTGCAGCTCAATCTCATTTGAGTAATAATTTTAACTTGTACTCTCTATGCTTAGTTAACTGATCGTGAAGTACTTGAATTAATTTCTTCAGGATACCATTGGATTGCGATCATTTTCTGCTGGTGGAAAATTGTTGCAGGTAATTTCAAGCCCTTGATGGGATAAGATCTAGTATTTGACTGTGTTTTAGGCAGGGAAGTATGATTAACGGTAATGGTTTTTATTTTATTTTATTTTATTGCTGTTGGGTATTCTTGCAGTGTCTGTGTGATACCTGTTTTGAGTTAAAGGTACTTGATGCTCTAGATTATGAATTTTATTCATATTTCATGAAAGGCTTTGATGATAATGATGATCATTACAAGCTGAACATTATTATCCAGTTCTGTTAATATGGAATAAGTTGTAGGCACTTTTCTTAACCCTGTTAATACCAATTTGCCAATCTGATTGGCTACAACTTACAATTGATATCTGCTAAGCATAATTAAGGAATGGAAGTGTTTGGCCACAAAAAACGTGTCTTTAAGTTGATGAGAAGTGGTTTCTAGTGGTACCATAGGCAAGTTAAATTGCAAACATCACTCAGATATTACAGTCCTTCCTCTTCATTGTTCAAATTTACCATGTTCATGGTCATCAATGTCTAACTACTGAAGCATGGAGTTGGTGAGTGCTTCTCAATTTCTATCTGGCAGCTTGCTGATGAACACCATTGGCATGGAATTATGGTAATAGGTGATTTTGGATATCCTTTATGTATGAGCCTTGACATTGGTACTCTTGGGGGGGGATAAAAGTCAGTATGGAGAGTGGGGTAGGTTGTTTCTTTATTGCTGCATGTATAGTCTATGTCATTCAAGGGAAATTGCTACCATAAAACTGTGAGTCAAGTAAAGCCTGAAAAGCAGGGAATCCATTTATCAGTGCTTATTTCATTATACCAAGTGTAGCTTTGCATATTATATGAATCCCTGCAGTATTATCTCTGAGAAATCAAATTGCTTCAGAAGTCCTCGGTGAATGGTGCCTCAGATCCCGACCCCATGACCATTCCAGAACTAGATTTTTCTTAATTGTCTATTACAGGTTTATAGAGGTAACCAATGAAAACTAATCCAAGCTGGTTACTCAATTGATCATTCAACTCTAAAGAAGGTTTACAATGCTGAGAAATGGAGTTTAAAGCTCTTCAAATGCAGAAAGGAATAGAAAAGAAATATGCAACGTATTCAGCATATGAAAGTGTGACATGAAAGCCATTGCAAAAAATCATTTTGAAGAGCTTCAACTCTCAATCTAGTACCGACTTCCTGTGACCCTGTTTGGTTCCCTTAAGAGCTTATGGAACCTATCCAGGTCTTATGGTAGAAACTCCATGGTGGCTCATTGTCTAATCAAATTTGATTGATTTAAAGTTCATTTTAAGCGGAAGTATTGGACAAAATGTTTCAGAGCCTAGTTTCTGTTGTTCTTAAAATAACAGACTAAGACATTGTAAGTAGATATCGGCAACGATTATTTCGCCTGTCATTATATTTATACTTGATTATTTGATATCTGATAACAAGATTGTAGAATCAGATAAATTACTAGATGAATGGAGGAAATGCTCTATCGTAGCAATCTATAAGAATAATGGAGACACTTGCACTAATTATCGTGAGATCAAATTATTAGCCATATTATGAAACTTTGGTAAAGAGTGATTGAGAAGAGGCTACTATTTTTCTACTTAGACAATTGATAGAGAAATATAGGGAGAGTAGGAAAGACCTCAACATGGTGTTTATTGACTTAAAAAAAAGCTTATTATGGGGTCCTTAGAGAGTTAATGTGGTGGGTGTTGGGCGAGAAAGGGGTTTCACAAGGATATATAGACATAATTAAGGATTTATATTAAGGAGCGGTTTAGTACCTCTAACAAAGGGATCAAAGATTTCCCTACCACTATAGGATTGTGATAGATGCTTCAATCGAATTCAATTTCAACAAGATTTTGATACAGAGTTCAATTACAATCTGAAACAGAATGCAGAATTATCTTGGTTCTGTTCTGGATATGTTTTCTAACTATCACAATCTCTAGCTTTCGAGGAGCTAGAACCTCCAATTCCTGACTTCAAACAATTCCTCCCCCTCTTTTTGTTCTCCCTCTCTTCTTATGCCC
The DNA here is from genome assembly GCA_035236585.1 of Warburgia ugandensis. Lineage (NCBI taxonomy): Eukaryota > Viridiplantae > Streptophyta > Magnoliopsida > Canellales > Canellaceae > Warburgia > Warburgia ugandensis. Next base: position 17,523,411 of record CP141131.1, read on the forward strand.
CCCCCTCCTTCCATTCGTAACAACCTTTCAATTTAACCAACAGAGTAACTGTCTCTACAGCTGGTAAACCAATATAACTGTCTGTTGTTTATTTTTGTTCTTTACTTCTTCTTGTGTAATAACTGCCAAATCTCTTTTCTTTAGGTTCTGTTGATGTAACAATACCCCCCCCCTATCAGATGCACCTTGTCCTCAAGGTGAAAGTCAGGGAATTGCTTGAGAATGTCCTCCAGTGGCTCCCATGTGCTGTCATGGTCTGGACGATTTTCCCACTGAATCAGTACTTAGTATTGTCCATTAGTAGCCTGCCTAATCTCTTTGACGTCTGCGGGGTATGCATTCACTTCCAACTCATCAATCAAAGTCTGTGGTATGGGTTGCGGCTTTATAGTGGCTTCACTGGCTGGTTTAAGTTGGGATACTTGAAAAACAGGATGGATTTTCGACTGTGGTGGGAGCTCTAATTTATAAGCTACTTGTCCAATCTTTTCTAGGACAACATAAGGACCATAATAACGGGGTTGTAGTTTCTCATTGGACTTTGCTGATAGGGATTTGAAACGATAAGGTTGGAGCTTCAAATAGACAGTCTCCTGGTTGGAAATGGAGAAGACGTCTATGTATATCCGCCTGTCTTTTCATCTTCAATTGAGCTGCCTCTAAATTGTTCTTGAGTTCACTTAGAATAGAATCACGGTTAACCATTTGTTGATTAACCTCCTCCACCAATGACTCTCCCCCGGTAAAGGTCAGCAACTTGGGTGGTTCTCTTCCATATAGAGCCTGGAATGGAGTCATTCCTGCTGACTGTTGGTAAGTGGTATTGTACCAATATTTTGCCCAACAGATCCATTTTGGCCAGGACTTTGGTTTGTTACCACTAAAACATCATAAATAGGTCTCCAAGCATCTATTTACCACTTCTCTCTATCCATCCGTTTGCGGATGATATGAAGAACTCATCTTGAGGGCAGTGCCTGCTTGTTTAAACAGCTCAGTCCAGAATTGGCTGATAAAAACTCTATCTTTGTCAGATACAATGGACTTAGGATAACCGTGTAGTCGAACCACTTCCTTGTTGAAGAGGTTGGCTACCTCTTTGGCTGTGTAGGGATGACTGAGTAGAATGAAATAGCTGTACTTAGATAAGCGATCAACAACTACTAACACCGTGTCATAACCATGAGCTCTAGGTAACCCACTAATGAAATCCATAGATAGGTCACTCCAAACTTCCTGGGGAATGGGAAGAGGCTGAAGAGTACTTGTTGGTTTAGTAGCCATATATTTGTTTCTTTGACAGACATCACAATTGGATACGAAATTTTGAATATCCTGTCGCATTCCTTCCCAATGAAGTACCTGGGATACGCGTTTATAAGTACGTGTAATCCCTGAATGCCCTCCTTCTGGAGTGGAATGGAATTCTTGTAAGGAGGCCGGAATGCGAGATGAAGATCTTGGGATAACCAGCTTCCCATGAAATAGTAAAAGGCCTCTTTTGTGTGTATACCCTGGTTGGCTGTCTGGATCTGCCAATATGTCCTGAGTAATATGGCGAATGTGAGGATCATTTTGTACTTCAGCAGCTAAAGAATCCAAATCATCACATCGAACAATGGATAGGGCAAGATGCTGTAATAATATGTCGTCCTCTTTATTAAGCTGTGATCCACCATTGGTCGTTTCTTCCTCCTTTGTTTTGCTATTTGCATTGTTGAGGGTGGTATACTCCTACTTCCTGGATAATGCATCCGCTACTCAGTTTTCTGATCCTTGCTTATATTGAATGATAAAATCATAGCCAATGAGTTTAGTTAGCCACTTCTGCTATTCTTTGTTTAATAATTGTTGATCTATGAAGAACTTTAAACTTTTCTGGTCAGTATGAATGATGAATTTTCTGCCCATGAGGTAGTGTCTCCATCTCTGCATCACAAAGACTATAGCCATCAATTCTCTTTCATAAACTGATTTGGATTGTGATTGGAGAGAGAGAGACTGGCTGAAGAAAGCAATTGGTTTACACTCTTGCATGAGGACAGCACCAATCCCTTTTCCTGATGCATCCGTTTCCAGCATAAAGGTTTTTGAAAAATCAGGTATGGCTAATACAGGAACCTCTGTCATGGCTTTTTTCAATGTTTCAAATGCCTCCTGACTTTCTCTAGTTCAACTGAAGCCATCTTTCTTGAGTAATCTAGTTAATGGAGCAGCAATGATTCCATAGTTTCTAACAAACCTTCTATAATATCTCGTGAGACCCAAAAATCCACGCAAAGCCTTGGCGTCTTTTGGGCTGGGCCATGATTACATACATGCTATCTGGGACTCGTCAGCTTCGACCCCTTTGGCAGATATAATATGTCCTAAGTATTCCAAAGAAAGTTGTGCAAAGGAACATTTCTTTCTATTGGCAATAAGCTTATGTTCCTCCAACAACTTTAGGACAATAACAATATGCTCCAAGTGAAGAGAAAGAGTTCTGCTATATATCAAAATATCATCAAAGAAAACCAATACAAATTTGCGGAGATGGGGACGAAATACCTCGTTCATCAATGCTTGAAAAGTAGCCGGTGCATTGGTTAGCCCAAAAGGCATAACCAAAAATTCATAGTGCCCTTCATGAGTTTGAAAGGCAGTTTTTGCTATGCCTTCGTCTTTGATTCGAGTCTGATAGTAGCCTGATTTTAAATCCAGCTTTTAAAAAATGGTAGCACCACCCAATTCATCCATCAATTCATCTATGGTTGGGATCGGAAATTTGTCAGGCACTATCACTTTATTTAAAGCCCTATAGTTCACACAAAACCTCCAACTTCCATCTTTCTTCTTGACCAAAAGCACAGGACTCGAAAAAGGGCTCTTGCTGGGTCGAATGATGCCTGAATTCAACATTTCCTTGATAATTTTCTCAATTTCATCTTTCTGCACATGCGGATATCGATATGGCCTACTATGAGGGGGCTGAGTTCCTTCGACCAGCCTCATGGCATGGTCATGAGAACGTGCCACTGGCAGTCCCAGAGGCTGATCAAACACATGTAGAAATTGCTGTAAGATAGAGTCGGTGACTGCTCTGTCATCCTCTTGGGGCTGGCGTTTACTCACTTCCATGCCTTTATATTCAATCATACACCCAAATTCTGCCCTCGGCATGACTCGAAGAATCGATTTGAAAGATGCTAAAGAACAAGAAAGAGTTGGGTCCCCATTCAAGATGATCTGCCGATCGTCTATTTTGAAGCGCATGGTCAGATCACAGAAATTGGCAGAGATATCTCCCAAAGATCCTAGCCATTTGATCCCCAACACTATATCTGCTCCCCCTAGATCAAAAAGATGAAAATCTTGTATCACCATTACTCTTGGTATTTGTAATCGTACCTCTCTACAGACGCCTTCTCCTTGGATGTAGTGGCCATCTCCCACTTGCACTCCAAATCGGTGCTATCTATCCACTGCTAGGCCCAGATCCTTGACTAGCTGGGTAGAGACGAAGTTGTGGGAAGCCCCACTGTCGATCAAAACTATCACTTCCTTACCCTCAATCGTACCCTTTAATTTCATCGTCCTACCAGATGTAAACCCTGAGATTGAGTTTAACGATAGTTCCAACTCGTTGTTTTCTCCTTCTTCGGGTTTTTCCACCTCTGCTGGAGGGAAAGAGAAGTTCTCCATCTCATCTTCATCGTCCCCTGCAAGTAGGAGCACTTGCAATAGACGGTTTTTACACCAGTGTCCCGGTTGATATTTTTCGTCATAGCGGTAGCATAACCCTTGTGATCTTCGGTGTTGCAGCTCGGATTCGGTGAGCCTCCTAAGATTTCCCCTTTTTCCGATAGTTTGATCGATGGATGGCCGTTCCCGATCATTTTCCGGCCGAGAAACCCTGGCTCGATCCGAGTTGGGGAAGATGATAGGCCAATTACGGAACTGCCCTTGAGAACCCCCTTCGGTCGATGCATTCTTGGAGTGGGCCTAGAAGGGCCCCGATATTCTTGGCCCACATCGTTTCTTACTGGGCGGGCCCGTATCTGGTCCAACGCCCGGTTCTTCTCCTCTATCTTGTGGGCCAGCTCCATCATTCCCGACAGGGTTGCGGGCCTGAAGATTTTTATCTCCACCCTAATATCCTCCTGGAGCCCATTCAAGAAGGCTCCTCTCATCACCTCGTTGGAAAGATTTCCCAGGTGGCCGGAGAGCAATTCGAAGGACCGGAGGTACTCGTGCACGCTGCTGCTCTGCTTCAGGCCCAAGAGGGCTTCATAGTCGTCTTCCGATTGGGATGATCGGAAACGCCGTAGAAGAGCATATCTGAAAGATTCCCAAGATCGGAATGGAGTGCGGTTCTCTGCCTACAAGAACCAGTAGAGTGCATCACCTTCTAAGCAAATGGAAGTTGCCAGAATCTTCTCAGAGTCGACGATTCCATTTACCTGGAAGTACCTTTCTGCTCGGCACAGCCAACCGTATGGTTCTTGGCCGTCGAACACTGGTAAATCTAGTCTCCGGCCGTGCCAATCTTGGTGATAGTGGGGTCCCGACGGAAAAGGGCTTCGTTTGGGGTTTTCCGATGGTTCCCGCATCTCGGGGTTCCGGTGGCTACTCGTACCTTCGCTCGGTACCTCCTTGTTCTTGATCCATTCTCTGATTTTGACTAGGTATTCTCCCAGTGCACCTACATTGGTTTGCAATCTCCCCAATTGCTCCCTCACGTTTCCTATTTCGCCTCTAACTCCTATCTCTTTCTCCATACTTTCTGTTATTTCCATCCTGGTTCGAACCATTCCATGGTTCGAACCAGCTCTGATACCACTGATAGATGCTTCAATCGAATTCAATTTCAACAAGATTTTGATACAGAGTTCAATTACAATCTGAAACAGAATGCAGAACTATCTTGGTTCTGTTCTGGATATGTTTTCTAACTATCACAATCTCTAGCTTTCGAGGAGCTAGAACCTCCAATTCTTGACTTCAAACAATTCCTCCCCCTCTTTCTGTTCTCCCTCTCTTCTTATGCCCCCCCTCCTTCCATTCGTAACAACCTTTTGATTTAACCAACAGAGTAACTGTCTCTACAGCTGGTAAACCAATATAACTGTCTGTTGTTTATTTTTGTTCTTTACTTCTTCTTGTGTAATAACTGCCAAATCTCTTTTCTTTAGGTTCTGTTGATGTAACAGATTGCAACAAGGATTGGCGTTGGGCTTGTACCTTTTTACGGACGTTATGGATGAGTTAACAAAACATCCGCATGAAGAGATTCCATGGTGCATGTTATTTGTAGATTACATAGTTTTGATTGATAAGAGAAGGGAAAGCATGAATACAAAGTTAGAGTTGTGGAGAGATGCTATAGAGTCTAATGGATTTAAAATTAGCCAAACTCAGACAATATATATGGAACACAATTTTAGCAAGGAGAGGAGTGGGAGTGAAGCATCAGTAAAGATAGATAACCAAGAAGTCCTAAAGACCACTTTCGATACTTGTGGTCAATAATTCAAGAGAGTGGAGAGATTGCGAGAGATGTTACTTAGAGAATCTAAGTGAATTGGAATAAATGGACATGTTTCTCAGGAATTTTTGCTTGATCGGCATATGTCACTGAAACTGAAAGGAAAATTCTATAGGATGATTGTAAGGCTGGCCATGCTCTATGGATTAGTGTTGGACAGTTAAGGAACAACATCTATATAGGATGAGCATAGCTGAAATGAAGATGTTGAGATGGATGAGTGGCAAGATCAGAAAGGATAAAATTAAAAATAAAAACATTAGAAGAAACTTAGGAGTAGCACTAATAGGTAAACAAGATGAGGGATGGTAAGGTTAGATGGTTTGGACATGTCCAACGGAGATCGGAAATGGTACCGGTTAGAAGGAATGGGTCGATCCAAGTCAAAGGCTCTAAAAGGGCGGGGGGAAGGCCCAAAAGGACGTGGATAGAAGTGGTGAGAAAATATTTAAAAACTTTTGGACTAAATTTGGCCATGACACTTGATAGAGGGGAATGGAGGAACAAGATTCATATAGCGGACCCCTAAATGGGATAAGGCTTTGATGATGATGATATCAGTTTGTGATAAATGAGAGAGATGTTTGGTAATCATATGCCTGTTTCAATAAGGCATAGAGTTGGGTTTTGGCAATGCTGGATATTGTAGGTTTGCCTGATTAGGCTAGCTGTATCATTTCAACTGCTATTCCACTATACTATTCTAGTTGTATCATTTGTATCCGTTCTCTTTTGAAACGGAATTGATGTTTTTGCCACAACAACAACATAAGCAATTACAGAGCTTGGTGAAAATATTTAACCGAGTGTCTTCGACAACTATTACATTTAGTCATCTCCAGTCGAAGGCTCTCCCTTTCCATCTCACCATCTCATTTCAATCGATGAGCTAGAAGTGGCCAACAGTTACTGGAAATATCATTTTCATCCAGATATTCTAATCATTTCTAACAAAACTGTACAGACATATTTAAGTCCTGGTCCTTGGATGGTTCATATTTTCACCATCTTGAGATGAACTTGGACAGCTTTGATATGCTGGGAGAGCAATGATTATAACAAAGAACTTTCACATCAATCTAACTCTGGATCTCTTAGTTGTGTCTTTGTGTGGTTGATACAACATTAGAATTTCAACTGATCATGATACATGTTCTGGTGAAAAGTGTCATGCTTTTGCCCCTAAATATATGTGAAACCACCTTTATAGAGGACCCCTTTTGTTCCTTAGAAATGTGTCAGAGACAAAACTGAGACAATTTTTTGTTTAAGTAAATCCAATTCCAAAACATAACCATAACCAAATTGACAGACAAAAAGTAACTAAATCACATATTAGTAATTCATGATTTGTATTAGGAATTAATGATTGGTGACAGACTGACAACAAAAAGGATCACCAGTGATTAACTGTTGCTCAATGCAGAGACAGAAGATGAAAAGGATCACATATCTTGAACACCTTTCAGCTATCGGTATTCTTGGGGAAGATGAAAATCCTTAGTGTTAAACCAGATTAGCTTCTCTGGTATGTGGTGAAGGAGAAAAGAGAAAACAAGTTTAAGTTCTATAATCACATTAGGTTGCGATGCACCCCTAAGATGTAGCCCCATAAGAGTAGTCTACTTATTGTCTAATTGTTATAATATATTTTTGTGGGTATACAATGACAAAGCTCTACTTATTCAATCATAACGCACTAATGTGATTGTGTGGCATTAATTGCAAAATTATGACATTCTTGATACAAATTAATTTGATATGGTCCAATTTCACTTTTAACTTAAAGTATATGTTCTTGTGCTGTATGACTGAATCAATCACTTGTTTTCTTATAAATTGTTTCAGATAAATAGAAGAACGGAATTTGTATTTGCAAGTTATAGCTTCGATGTTTGGGAGAGCTGGATGTTGGATGGCTCTTTACTAGAGGAATGTAGGCTTGTCAACTGTAGAAATCCCTTGGTAAGTTAGCACATTCAGTTTAGTGGTTTCATAAAATTTATAAGGTGAATTTTGTAACAAATTTTCTGTGTAAATGTTATTTTTTGCCCTCACATCTTTCTTTCTTGTGAACTTGTATTTGGCCTTATCTTTTTGGAGTTCTTCGGTTCACTATATGTGATTCTTTATTGAAAATATTTCTTGAACTGAGCTAGATGTTATGGCTGATTAAATTATTCATGAGAGAGAACTTAGTATGTGATCCTTTAAAGCTTGATAGAATGTGCCATGTTCCATGCTCCAGTTTTTCCTTTATGTTTTTCTTTCTGCTATGGGATAATTAATTCCTTTAACTTCTTTGACATTTTATGGTGATTAGGGTGCTGTAATTGCTACTAGCTCAAAATACATCAGAAAAATATCTGAAGATAGATTGTGAAATATCATGATGAATTACAACAACTACAATAGATAAAAATGAAGAATGCAAGGATGCTTTTGTTTTAGAGGGACAGATTGCAAGCTAAGTGCATCTTTTATAATTGCTTAGAGAGTTGAACAGTGTTATTTTCCTATTTTGACGGATAAATGAACTTAGTCTGGGTATCCGTAATTTGTAAGTTCTTATCTATTAATAAGGCCCTGACTTTGTTGTTTCTGTTTTAGGAAGGGCTGTCAGTTGTATGTCGGTTTGATAAGTCAAATACATCATCTGCTAAAATCCAATTAAATTATTGCTGATAGATATTGCATTTGTTAGAAGAGGAAGGGGCGCCTCTTTATACATCTTAATATACAGGGTGTGAAAATATATTATCCTACTTCTATAGTGGATTTATTTTTGGGGTGGTCTAAAGGAAATATTTGAAGAGTGACTGGGTGCTATGAGGCAATCGATTTGCTGTCAAAAGTGACAACGATTCAGTGGATGCTCACAAGGAAGAAATGTTGGAGTTTACTAATTTAGCCATAATTGGGATGCCATTGTCTTGAATCGTACATCCTCGGAGGGGCATCAGCTAGATGATTTTCCTGTCACTAAAGACATTTAACTCAATTTTGATGTTCTCCCAGTTGTGTCCTTCATAATCCCATAGATGATATGCCATGGCCTATCAGGTCTTCCCAGTCAATGACAAAATTGGAATGAAGGAGAATATTTCACACACTTCACATCTTAAAGGCCACTTTGGCTTGTTGCTATGGACGGAAGATGATTCTGCAAATGTAATAGTTTGGATGAAACAACTGAACTGGGACCTTGGTGACTTGCAAATGTCGTTAATGAGATTTGTCTTTTATTCAGAGAAATTCTGCCCTCAATCATGTGCTAGGGCTGCTAAGTAGACAAGGACTCTCTTGTTAGGAAGTAAGGAAGTAAGACTTGCTTAGCAATGTTAACGGATCACTGGTTGTAATTATTTTCTTCTGACTCTACTTTAGGGGAATTTCTTCTTCCCCTTCATTGGAGTTTGCCTAGTTTACTTCATTCCACCTTCAGTTCAAAAGGAAAATTGTTGAAAGGGGGATCCAATTCCACAGCCTATGTCTGGCTCAACTTCTAGCTTGATAAGAGCTCATATACCAGTTTAGGAAGTTTGTACCATGATTTACCGACATGAGTTCAGACAACATGCATGCATTTTTGAATCAGCTAGTTGACTAATGACATTTTAAAGAGCTTCATTCGGAACTAAAACCTTCTAAGTGCAATGACCAAAAAAGTCATCTCTAACCTGGGTGACCAGGGTTTGAGACAGTGCACAGGTGTGTGCGTCTACCATTCATCATCATCAAGACCTTATCCCGATTAGGGGTCAGTGTATGTGTGTCTACCTTTCAAGAATTTTTTATTTATTTATATCTTTCCTACTAAAACATGGAGACTCGTTGTAGTCAAGTGGAGTTGGAATATTGTTCTTGGGGTATTTCCAATGGAGTTCCATTCTTTGAGAGTTTGGGCCTCTTTTATCCAACTCTATTTTATACTTAGAGAAAAGTGTCATAGGATATCAGGGATGGACTGATTAATATACCGTTAAGAAGTACAATTAGTTTTGGTTGGTACCTAGGGACCACTTTGGAAGTTGGAAATATATTTTACTTCTTAGAAGGGGAGCCTTGGCGCAATGGTAAAAGTTATCGTCGTGTGACCTTGAGGTCACGGGTTCTAGGCGTGGAAGCAGCCTCTTGCAAAAACAAGGTAAGGCTGCATACTACAGGCCCTTTTGGTCCGCCCCTTCCCCAGACTCCGCATAGGCTGGAGCTTCGTGCACCGGGCTGCCTTTTTTTTTAGAAGTATTTAATACTTGTTTGAAGGTTATGAGAGGACAAATAGTTTCTTAATGTCACAATATAGCACTGCAAGGCTATGATACTGATGCCATATTGGAAATCCACTGCCTTATTTAACAGTGGGATTAACTGGACCTCATGAATCCTGGCTAATAGCAACATCAAGTGACTGATACTCAACCGAGAGTCAATGACACCTAAGGAAAAAGAACACCAAAAAGAAGAAGAAAAACAGTGTCAAAATGTTGCTGCCAGTAGTATATTAGTTAATAGCTAAGCGATATGTTTCTGCTCTTTTTAATATGCCTTGCTTCTTGTTTTCTTGTTTATTATATCTTTATCTCTCGATGTATCTTTTGATTGATAAAATACAACTTATTGAAGCAAAAGCCCTAGAGAACACAAGGCCATGCTGGACCTTAAGAACTAAAGAAAAGCATTCTCCTCAACAATCCAGATCTGAAAGGAATAGAAGTTGAGACCAGGTCTCCAGGGACTGCCTTCTAGCAAGCTGCTATTTCACCAGTGGAACCCCATCTGTGTAGGAATGCCAAAGCCAATGCATTGACCACCTCATTGTAGTCATTGGCATCTAACACATTTTGGGTGTATCTGCTACAATTAATGGTTGAAGCTGTTATAATTCTAGAGCTTCAAGCACCCTTCAAGATGAGGACTTCAGCCTCATTATCTTTGTTCAGGAAAAGCTAGTGTAACCAAATTGTTCTCTTCCACTATAATTCCCTCAATTTTGACAGGTTGTGGTCAGCAGAGAGCCATGACTGAAGAGACCAAATGGTGTCTCCTTTGCTGGGAAAATCTTCCTATGTAGAAATTCTGTGCTCACTTCAAAACAAACCATGCATACTCTAAAATTACAAAACAAGAAAGAAGAAAACAAAAGGTTGAAGTTTAAGTTAAGTGGAGTCTTGTTAGTTTTTTCTCTTTGAAGTTTAACTTGTTTGCGTTTGTAGGCCCTATTTACTTGGTTCGTCATGTTTTAAGTTGTCTTTATTTAGTAGGTCAAGTTGAGTGGTCTTTTGCACTTAAGGGAAGGCTATATTGGTCTTTTGTCATAGTTTACTCGAGGGACAAAAAATTGACGCTGACCTATGTCTATTAAAGGGATTAGGGCTTTCTTTTCTGTAGTTTTGGTTGAGGAATGAACAAGATTGATTCTTCTCTTGGTCTTCTCCTTCACCTTTTTCTCTTCTAGTTCGAGTTTGGAATGCTTGGTTTTTAGTTTGATTTTTGGTTAAGAAGCACATCAAACTAGCAGGTTTTTTTCTCTAGAATTTGCTGAAATTTTTTCCTTTAAAATCCTACTTTTCAATCCCTTATACTGTATCCTACACTTTTCGATATCAGAGCTGTGGTTCTTGGAAGCGTTTCTTATGAGTTTGGTGAATCAATGAAGAATTTCATGTAAGAAATTCTCTAATGGGAAAAAGAACTTGAAGAGGAATCTTTGCAACAAAAAGAAATTTTTTTGTTAAATTGGAAGAAATTATTTGAACTTACAACTTGAAGACATATATGCCAACATCAGATTGTTGAAGAAAGTAGCAGAGCTCCACCACTTGAAGAGCGACTAAGTGCCAGTTTAACAGAATCTGTGGGAAGACTTCCAGCCAATTGAGTGCAATATTGACAATATAGTACCTTACAAGTTCGAAAATGAAGGAATTAAAGCACAACATGAATTTCTGGACTATTTAGAATTGGATGAAAGAAACTGAAATTGTTCATGGATTACTGGTTGTAATTTTTATTTGAGGATGAGGGCATGATAGTTCTCCAAATTGAGTTATCAAACTCGAGGATAAGTTCTTTTTAAGTGGGGCATGTGATGGAGTGGAATCTTGTCCATTTATTAGGATACTAAAAAACTACAATGCATGGAAGAACAATGCAAAAGGTTGAAGTTTAAGTTTAATGGAATCTTCATGGTTCTTTTTCTTTAAAGTTTAAGTTGTCTAGGCTTGTAGGCCCTTTAAAGTGTTTTGTCATGTTTTAGATTGCCTTTATATAGTGCTGGGGTTTAAGTAGTTTTTCGAATAAATGAAGGCTTTATTTTTTTTATTTTTTATCATAGATTTTTGGAGCGACAAGAAAAATGAGACTTCCCATGTCTATAAAAAAGATTAGGGCTTTCTTTTATACTTTTGCTTGATGAATGAGTAAGATGAGTTTTCTCTTCATTTCATGCTCTTTTCCTTCTCTCTTTTCACTTCTAGCCTAAGTGTGACTGTTTCTTTTTATTTCTGATTTTATTTTCATCTTTGGTTGGACAAACAAAGTGCAAAGGTTAATTAGAAGAATTGTTTTTTGGTTAAGAAGCACTTCAAAACCGGCTGGCTTTTCTGCTAAAACTTGCTGAAAATTTTCTTTTTAAAACTCTAGTTTCAACCCTTTATACCCTTTCCTGCATTAAGATCCCTGCGAAGAATTACATTTGCACAACCTAAAAGTCATCAGATTGCCTTTAGTATGCTGGCATGTTTGAGGAGCCACCTCATGAATTATACTTTACAAGTCTTCATTTCCAAGGAAATCCTATGAGCATATGTCTTTGTTATGAAATATTCTTCAATTCTACCCCTGTTACCAGAAATGGGAACTTGTCGCAGGTAGCTTTCTATTGAGGCAAGAGAAAGGCACAAGGAAAAACCTTGGTCAAACACCAAGTGGTGCCTCACCAGAAATAAATTATGTATCTCGCCATCCACAATTGCTTATCATCTCTAAAAATAGCAAAGAAAACATCAGCAAGTGTTACTAAAATCTAGGATATCATCCACAATATTGGCAACTCTTCCAAGGACAATGTGCATGTGTGTGTTGACCTTTATATATATATGAAAGCCTGTCCCAAGGACGAGGCTGCAGGATGTAGTGCAAGTAATGACTTTTAAAAGCCACTGTACACCTAAACTTTGCTCCATGCCATTCCATATATGGAAACCATTTAAGGGAGAGCCTGAGAGTCTACTTTGTTTGTACCCTTTAATGTCCGAAAAATATTTGATAACATCTGCTCTCTCCCTGCTCTCACTGCTCTCGTTTCACTGTATGCCCTTCAGTCATCAAGATTAATCTAGAGGTTAGCCTGTGGTGATTAATTACCTGAAAGCCAACTCTAACATGCCTAGACTTTCATCTCTTAGTGAGGTGCCTTGATCTCTTTTCAGGGAAGCACTTAATGAAATAACTCAACATTTGCAGCTAGTTCTGTCAAGGGTTGACTGTGTCAAAATGTAATTTTTCTGTACAAACCCCATTATTTTGTGGATTTCTTAGACTTCTTGCTGCAGCATACCTGAAAAAATGTCAACCTTCTAGCCATATGGTCTGTATACATGAGAAATTCATTTGTAAGATTATTGATCAGGTTTCTCGTATGCATACAAGATACTTAACCAGATTTTGGAAAGATGTAATAGAGTTAAAAACATGTGAGAGTAGCTATTGTATTTCTTTCTAGGGAAATGATCCTTCTGATCTGTTGTTTGTCTTCTGGGACTAATTCCCAGCCACCTCTTTATGTTTGTGTTTCTCTGAAAGGACAGTCATTTGCACAAAGAGATAGAAAAGGAGGTGGAAATATCTTAACCTTCTTTGTATTTTGTGTATTGGATAAGTGCTACTTGTATATATGTCATGGTTGTTTTGCAATGAAGAGATGAAGAATATTGATATGATTGGAGTGCTCTCATTTGTCAATCACCGGCATTAACGAATTATACATCTTGAACCATGTTTATGCTACTGCGTGACATATATATTGCTCACACTAGCCATTTTCGTGACGCTTGCGTAAAAACCTTGGGGAAGCAAAGTAAGATTCATCACTCTAGCATGGTCACTTTGAAATGCAGGCTGTGTTGGATGTCTGCATCGAGATTCTAGCAGCCGTCGGTGAAGAAGATGGAGTTGTCCGCTGGCTTAATTAGGTGAGGAGGAGAAACCTGCTAGTCTCATTGTTTCCTCAATTTTTGTTTGTATTTATCTCCATCAACTTGTAAAGCATTCAATTTCGATTACATTGAAATGGGAGAATTCATCTCTATGTATTGCCAGTTCTGTTTGGTTATGCTAAAAAAAATCATTCTTGCCCGTTCATGTTCGAATATGTTAGTCTCTGGAAGACTTTAGCACCACAATAAGAAGTAAGGACATAGGTTTCTTGGTTTGATCAGCCTTGGCCTTTTTGGTTCGAAGATGTCAGTCTCCGGAAGACTTAGAGGTCTACACTCAGAAGCAACGCTATAATATTGGATACTTAGCACTTCAACTAGAAAAATAGAATTAGAGTGCCCAAAATATTGCATATTAGACTTTTGATAGCTCTGAAAATTTTAGGTCATTCCATTTGTTTTTTTCTCTAGTATGCATCTTCTACTTGATCATCAGAGGATAAGACATCTCTCTCTTGTTCACATAATTCATGAGTTCGTGCCCGCGGGAGATTGTCTTTGGCTCTTGGCAATTCGTTGGTCGCGGTGGAGTTATTGCTTGTTATATCTTGTGTTCTAGTGCTTGTTTTCAAAATCGTTCCTAAGCGATAGGCAATCTTTCACTTCGGTTGCTCAACATGTGGGATGTAGAACCGCTCGACCTCTGGATAATTTGTCAGCTTGTCAGGAGATGATGAGGAGCTTTCGCCTTAATTAGTCTGTGATTCTATTCGGCTGGTAACATGCACACCATTGAAAATAGTGGCCCTAATTTAGGTTTTTAGTTTTTTTCCAATAGGTAAACAGGTTAAAATCTAGGATGACAATGGGTCAGGTTAATTAAGGTAGACAGGCCAGGATTAGGGTCCGAATTTTTTTTTGACCCAAAAGAGATTAGGGGCAAAAAAATCTTTTGACCTGAAATTAGTTAGGATCGAATTAAGGGCAGGAGAGAAGCATTAGGGTCAGCGTCAATGTTGGTAAACAATCTGCCTTGACCTGCTCTGACCCATAGCCATACCTACTTGAAAGATTACTACAATGTACTTACTTTCTTGTTTAGCCCCGTTTGGTACAACAAATTTAAATAATAAGAGCTTTTGTGGATCTGATATTGTAGATCAAAATTCTAAAAGTTGTGACCCAAAAGATGGTAAATAATATGGTAGTTTTAACACTAAAGTTATATATCTTTTCCAAGTAATAATTTTAGAAGATTCAAACTATTCACATCATCGATCATGGCTTAGATGAGTTATGAACCAAAAATCTCATATAAATATGTGAGAAATTTTGGCTAGAGGCGAGCCATGCCCAATGATGTAAAATGGCTTGAATCTTCTAAATGTGACCCAAACTTCTACATGGCCTATAATTGCATGGCCCATGATTTGAATGATTTAGATCTTTTAAAATGCGGGACTTAGTCGCACATGACTTGTGATTTAATTAGTTTTAGAAGATCTAAACATTCAAATAATAGGTCATGTAAAAGATAGGCCCAAATGTTAGAAGATCTAGAGCCAAGCCATATTTTGAAAGATTTAAAATAGTCAAATTACAGGCCATGTAAGAGTTGGGTTTATATTTTAGAATATCTAAACCATTCAAATCATAAGCCATATAAAGGTATAAGCTTAAAATTTGAAAGATCTAAAACCATTCAATTTCAAAGCATGCTAAGAGTAGGACCTATATTTTAGAAGATCTAAACCATTTAAATAACAGATCATCTATGAGTAAGGCCCACATTTCATCCATTTTGGATATGATGTTTGACATCGAGGCCACAATCAATGATATGAGTGGTTTAAATTTTCTAAAATGTGGGCCGGCTTGGAGTTGTTACTTGCAAAAGAGGTTAGCCGTAATTTCAAGACGACCAAATAATTTTGACATTTTTGGTTTATAGATGCTACAATTTAGATCAATAAAATATTAGGCCCACATATGGTTTATAGTTATGCTCGTTGTATTTAATGGGTCCACGTATAGCATGTGGGTTTTGATAAGTAGAAAATACCATGTATTATAATGATCTTTTACGTGGGCTACCCGTTGGAAGAAATAAAACCTGAAGCAAGAAGTTGTATTTGAAGACCCAACCTCAATTGACCAATAAGGTTTAGTATTAGGGACATCAAATTTTTTATTCTGGTCATAAATTTGCGACCGGAATTGGTTAAGGTTAGGGTTACAGCCACCCAAAAATATTACCCTAACCTGGCTCGTTGACATTCCAAGCAGCATTGTTGGTTATGTCTTCCATGAATTGTTGATAAAAAATTATACAATCTTATCTCATAATACTATGAACTCTTGCGGTCCATCTCTTCCTTGGACCTTGCATACGTGGGAGCTTGATGCATCGGAGCTGACAGAGTAGACTTGGTTAAACAACATAAGGACTGGAGATATTTAATGATCAAAAGATTTATTTGTTAGGCCCTGGTATGGTTCGAGCAAAGTATATGATTTTACTGGACAGAACGCTAGACCTTCCCATTCTTGCCGTTTTGATCCACAAATAAAAGGCTTGGGATCATCGAATGAGAGACCATTTATGGGGTACACCAAATCCGCAGCAAGCCCCACTAAACAACGATTTTAGTATTTAGAAAGTGGTCTCCACTTGTATCTTCAGCGGCTCATAATTTTCCAGAGGTGCTGATCCCCTTTCGAAGTCGTCCAGCATCCCAATACATAGTTTTCCTTCAATGTGGACCCATTTGTCTCACAAATTAGTTTTCAGCCCTTCAGATCCAGCGATGATAATAATCTTTGAACCGCATTAAGGATTGTGCAATTGCTCCAATTCATGATAACTAAACCGTGTTTGGCAAACTTGTTTTATTAGTTTTTATTGTATTTTTCCCCCATCCACTAGAAGATGGGGAGAAATGCTATGTTGAGTGAGTTTGAGGACTGATTCCATCACCCCTTCGTCTAGGCCTCACCTTTTGAACATCTACCTTATTCATCTTCTTCACCTTCCTTAGGCCACATGAAAAAATCATGCCCACTCAATCTTTCTGGCTACTAGTTTTTTCGGTGGAAAAGTCTTTTAATCATGATTATTGGACCTTTCAACAGAGGAAACTGGTAGCTTGCTTGAAGGGCAACCAATGCACATAAGTTTTTGCAAGTAGCATATCGTGGGTCTAGATAGAGAGGTTAGGAACTCAGACCTGAAAGATCAATCCGTGTTCAGAACTTAACCAATACGCCAAAAACGCTGATGGCACATCAAGTCAATTTCTTAAACTAATATCCCATATCATTGTTGGGCCCTCTATGTCCCATTTCACAAGTTGGCCCCACTTAGGATCATAACAATACTATTAAGCTTTGATGTCCACAATGGCTCACTCTAGGAATGAACTTCCTTTTTTTATAGTAGCTTTTACTCTGACACCAGCTAGTAGTTGCTTTGATACCAAATGTTAAGAACTCAACCAATAATGCCAAAAGTCCCACGAGTAAGGGACCACATAAGTTAATTTCTAAACCAATATCCCATATAGTTTGGGCCCCCTTTATGTTCCATTTCACAAGTTGACCCACTTAAAATTATAACAGTCCGTATAGTATTCCACTATTTGGAATTCTCCTCTTCTTTTTCTCGCCTTCTTGTTTAGTTCTCAGCGCGTTGAATTAGGATAGAGAGATGGGAAGCTACAAATAAACGGGATCGGAAATATCACCTCTCAAATAAGACCGTGTCCGAAGGGAATGAGAAATGATATGGTAGATGCAAGCTCGTATTACACAATGTGCTTCCAAAACCAAGCTCGTGGCCGGTATCCAAACAAGGGCGCAAAATATCATGTTGGCAAAGCATTTTGATGTTTCTTTATGCTATAACGTAGAACAATGACATATAAATTTTTACATGTATGAGGAGGTCTATTCAAAATTGACGAGAATATCATACCAATACTCTTCATCTTTTCCTCTCTTCATAGCTTAGGTGAATTCTTTTGAGCTTCTTCCCTTCTCAGCAAAGACACATTCTTCCCTTCATCCCAGCTAGTTGACAGAGTTCAGGCGATCCCTGATGTCTATTTACCGAAGGCGAGTAACGTGGTTACGAAAGGAAACCAGAGGGCACTTTCCACACGCCTTGATCCTTCAAGACGCCAAGTACAGCAATCCAACACCGGAGATCATTGGCATTCCGATTAAAAACAAGATCCTAACTATCATCCTCTCAAAGACCATTTAGGGGATCTGATTGTCATCCTTATTGTTGCCATTGCTTTTGTTTGATGAATCTGCTTCTTGTCCTCTCTTCTTTTCAGAGGTTATAATGGCTTTCCCAAATCCTTGGGCACTGGCTTACAATTATTCATCTTCTATAGAGTTGGTTATATGATGAATGAAGGTTTTCTTGTAATGTGTCTATGTGGTGGAGGGTGGGGCTTCTTTCTATCCATGAAGAAACCCTTATGGTGCAGACGGGTGCTGGTAGTGCTAAGCAAGCATGATACTTCATGCCTTCTCCGGTACCTTTCTTGTGCCAATTTTCACACTGTTGTTACGCAGTCCATAACAAGGCTCACAAGCTTTAAGAGATGCCCCTTTTGGTTCATGGACCTTGCTTGAGAGACTTTGGTCTACAATTGAAGATTTGCGATGAAGACTCATTTCTAGAAGGTCCATATTCTATAATTATCCTTGCAGATATCTAGAATCTAGAATGTGGTAAACTTTAGATATTTTGTAGGAATGTTCTAAAGAATAATCTAGATCATATACATGTAACAATCTTCACCATTCATTGAGGAGATGGAAAGGGGGTGATTAGCTATAAATAGAGGTGCTCCCTCATTTGTAAGACATCAATCAACAGTCTCAACATTCATCCAAGAGTTGTAAGCATTTGCGGAGCAATAAAGCTAGAGTTCTCTCTAAGTCCCCTTAAGTTATTCTTCTTCTCAGAGATTTTAGTCAGACTTACTTAGTTAGTGCATGGTAAGAAGCCAAGCTAAGTATCACACGGGAGTCTAAGAAGCTAAGCCTGTGATACAATGTACATATAACTATTACAATCTCATCCCTAAAGATGAATGACTATGTTGTTATTTAATAAATATTTCTTCTTTTACAACAAATATTTTGTTAAGGCTTTTGAGGCTCCTATCTTTCAAGAGAATGTCAACTGTGTCCCTATGTTGTTACATAGAGCTCTTTTCCTGACATTTTTCTTCTTAGAGAAGCGTTTTCCCCCCCCTACATTTTGACTTGATATGCTTTATTGTGGATTCACCTACACTTTAATGAAGTAGAAAATCTAGTGTTAAGGAAATGTACTTAGTGATAGCAAAGCGTTGGGCTAATTAGGTGACCTATATACCCTAATTGAACATAAGGGCCAAGTTAGGTTTAGGACTTTTTTGGTGTTGCAAGGGTCAAATTTCATTACTTGAATTCAGATTAGGGTCAGGCTAGGGTTAGTGATGAAAAAATTAAGAGCCCTCAACATTTTTCTAGGTATTTATATATTAATTTATATGCCTTTGCATATAAGTTTTTGAAACAAATGCAAAAGGCATTTTGATGATTAAAAATATTTTAATTTTGGTATCGATTTAATATCCCCTTTCACTTTAGTGGAAATGTTCTAAGATGTTACATGATGAGAAATTGTTAATATGAAAAGATGTTATTACTCAATGATTATTATTAATCAATTTTTTTAGGTCTTATGGTCAATTTGGGTAAGGTTCCCTAATTGACCCTTACAAGTTACGATTAGAGATAACAATTTTTTGAGCCAAACAATGTTGGGAATAGAAAACTGTGACCGAAAGTTAGTTAGGATCAGGATAAAAGCATGAAGTTAGGGTTAGTGTCGGCCAAAATTTTTTTGTTGACCCAACCTACTGCCATTATTTGGAGAGAGAGAGAGAGAGAGAGAGAGAGAGAGAGAGAGAGAGAGAGAGAGAGAGAGAGAGAGAGAGAGAGAGAGAGAGAGAGAGAGATTAATAATAAAAAATAATATATTAAGGACCTTCATGTGGCCTTCACTCTTGTGGTCTACATACATGTGAACAATTGTCTTAAAAAATCAAGGTACAACAATTTTCTCCCTGAAATTGTTTGCAACAGGCAATAGATAAAACAAGTGAATCCTAGTCTTCTTTCCCTATATTAGCTTGCACATCTATCTAACTAGTCTATCGTAAAAGCACTCAAAGACGGGAATGCAACAGATTTTAAGGTGTATACATGAGGAGATAAGTAAACAGTAATATGGGGCTCCAGCTTTTACTTCCTGATGATCGAAATGCTTGCTAGCTCATGTGGTGGAATGAAGGAGAGACGAGTGATGAGGTGTTAATAGGTGTGGAGTGAAGGCGACATCCTTGGATCTCCGAGAAGACAAGCTCAGTCGAAGACTTCCTCGCGGAAGCTATTTGGTTACTGACAGTGCAAAACCTCGTTAGCGGGAGACGAATGTGTGTATCCTGTGGAGAGCCACATGCATGGTCTCGTCATTCATGTTGGCGAAGCAAACCCTGAACCAACCAGGTTCCGAGCAGTGGAAAGAAGAACCTGGTGATACATTAAGCTTAACCTTGTTGATAATTGTATGCCACAATTCGATCTCTGCCTCCACCGTCGCCTGTTTCAGTAGTGGTCTCAAGTCCATCCAACAGAAGAGACCGGCATTGCTCTTTAAACAACTTATCCCAGCTCGAGCGAGTCCCGATGTGAAAAGGTTGTACCTTTCTGCCAGTCTTTTCGCATTTTCTGCTATGAACTTCTCTACAAACTCATTGTCCGAGAGCATCATAGCTATTAGATGTTGGGTTTGTGTTGAGACTAGACCAAAACTCGACATCTTCCTGGCGCAGTTAACCACAACATCATTGTATGAGTAAATTATACCAATTCGAAATCCTGGGAATCCCATATCTTTTGATAGACTATATACAACATGAATGAGGTCGCGGTTGCACTTTACATCTTCCTCCACTATCTCAGAAATGCTTACGAATGTAGGATCATTAAAGACGGTGGCAGCGTATATCTCATCGCAGACTAGGTGAATGTTCTTCTCGTTTATGAAGTTCACGGTGCTTATTAGGGTCTCTCTATCCAAGAGAGTCCCCAATGGATTAGATGGATTAGTTATGATCATCCCTCGTACGTTGATGTTTGCTTTCTGAGCTTTCTCGTATGCTGCTTCTAGTGCAGCTCTAGTGATCCGGAAGTTGTTAGAGCTCTCGCAAATGACCGGAAATAGTTGTGCTCCTGTTCGCCACCTTAAATCTCTGTCGAATCTGCAATTAATCACGACATAAAAAGTTGTTTGAACAACATTAGTATGTCATAAAATGGTTTATCTTGCTCCGTGTCAAAAAAGAAAAACGGTCTGTGATGCAGATCGAGTACATTGTCATTGCATCTCAGACTTCATAAATATAAATATTCCTTGCCCTGCCTGAGCCGAAATAACTTTAATGCAGCAGCATTTGGAATTGGGCCTAATTTCTAAACACTGGATAACAAGCGTAATGCCATCAATATGATTCTTTTCTTTCTTTTTGAATGTGAAAGGGACAAAAGGAGTAAAGAAACGTACGCTGGATAATAAGGAGTAGGGATCAAGAAGGCGTCGCCTGGATTGGCCAGACAAAATGTTAAAGTTTCGTTTGCTCCAGTGGATCCACCACCCATAACAACTCGCTCTGGGTCGAACTTCACTTTCCCTCCTCTTACTTTCTCCATGAACTTGGCTATGGCCTGGACATTAGACACATCTTAATTGTTATAAACCTTCTAGGTTACTACCATAACAACATCATTAACAAATAGCAAAAAGCCAGGCACTACAGACAATTATATGGTTTTCTCTTATTCATAGTACCCGAGTTCAGTGTACTGAACTACACCCTTATTATTATATCACTGTTATATAAATATAGTTTCTTCGTAGAGCTTTTTTTTTTTTTTTAATACCCGATCCATTTCTAAGATATTAACTCGTTTCGTAATAGACTGTAACATATTAGTTTAAGAGTTGTAAAACATACCCAGAATGATGGTTACGCTACTATTACCACTACCATATATATCATCGTCATCATCAATGATACTAATTAGTAATTATAAATGACCCTGATATGAGGCAAAAGGCCTTCTAAGTCCAGAGGCCGCAGAAACAGGACCTCCCCGTTGTACAGAGAGTCAGCATCCCAAGCCAAATAGGGATGGGAAGCTCCATCTCAAAAATGAATGTGGCAGAATCTCCAAGGCGTGAATGCACTTGGGGAGGGAGCATTAATGAGCAGGACACAGTTTTATCAATACCCTTTTGCATTATTGTCTGGAACCCTTGAGTCATGGGCTTCCACATCATGCATGCACATGCCATTTTTTTTTACCTATGAATGACATAATTTGATACTCCTGTGGTTAATACAAGTTATAAAACCAAGAAGATTAAAGAGCAGATCGAGGAGATTGGGATTGTTTGATCCACTTACGTAATCGTTGACCTCTTCTCAATTGATTCTGATTGGCTTTATGGAGATCAAAGCTAATTGTGCAAAGGCTTCTAACTACGCTAATTAGACAAAACCTCGTACAAAACAAGATAATTAATTAAAGAAAAGAATCTAATAAAGTTCGGTTTTGTACGTTCGGAAAGCAGGCAAGCCGTGATAATCCTGAAATATTGCTGTATCCTTGAATTTCGATATCTTTGGCCATGCAAATGAACAGTAATAAAGAGCACACACACACACATATATATAAATGATCATACAAAACAAGAAAATTATTTAAAGAAAAGAAGCTAATAAAGTTGGGTTTGTACGTTTCTGAAAGCAGGTAAGCCGTGATAATCCTGAAATATTGCTGTATCCTTGAATTTCGATATCCCTTCGGCCGTGCAAATGGATGCCTTTGGGTTTTTCTTCAACCACTCTTCGATTGGATCAAAAGAAAGCTGCCCAATGAAGAGAAAAAAAAAACCTTTTAACTTTCCATGTTTCCTCAGTCTCGTTTTAAAAATGGATCGTATTGAAACAGAAAATTAAAGAAAAAAGTTGATTAAAACCTGATTTTCAGCAAGACCCATTTGAATAACCCCGTCAGGGTTTTGGGTTGGGTGGTAAGGATCATTATCATATGCCTTCCACCCATCAAAGTAACGAGAATCTTCACCATGCCCATCACTGCCAGCTATCTTAGATAGCAGTTGGATATTACCATCAGCCAATCCCATCTCAGAAGGGGAGACGGAGAGCAAGAACAAAAGAGAGTGCAAGGAGAGAATTAAAGAGAGAGAACTTTTGAATGCAACTTGAGTGTTTGAGAGCAAGTGGAGAGGGAGTACTTATAGAGGAAACCTGAAAAGGTTTAATTTCCACATTCCAAGCCTACATCTGTAACTCTCAAAATGTGGACTCTTGGAGAGGAATGAGAGAAACAGGCAACGAAATGTAGAGAGAGTCCAGGAAAGTAATCTGTCATGTGAGGATGCAATTCTTCAATGTCTAGTCTGCGCAACAATACACGAAGTTTCCCATGAAAGGAGCAGAATCCAACTGCTCTTTGAACTTTTGGCAAGGAAGAAGGAAGCGTGAGTGCTGACGCCCCAACATGACGGCTGTACCATTTTCACCAGAAAAATTCACCCTTGTTCGTTTCAAGGTGAAATATGTCCACGTCTCTCTCCTTTTTCAATATTGACTCAACAACTATAGCAACTGCGCATGCAAGTAATGCTTTATCAGCCAAACACCACAGCCTGTTAAAAAACCATGTCTGCCACTCGACTAACGCGACAAGGGTTACAAGGGTTGATTCTAAGATTGTAACCATTTGGTCAAATTTACCGCTTGTTGACTATTGACCACAATTATTTTTGCCAGTAATAACAAAGCAGTAGGGCTTCCAAGATTATATCCGGTTTGGATATCTTCATTCCAAATCCATCCATTCAATTTTTACCGGTCCGGTTTCGCTTTGGATTTTCATATATAATTCCAATCCAATCTAATTCATTGGGTTTGGTTCATTTTTTTGGATTATCAAGGCAGATTGGTTTAGTGAAGAAATATACTAAACTTTTAGCCAAAATAACATATATGAGATCAATATCAAAATCCCAATTCAATCAATAAATAAGAAAATATAATCGTAACAATTTTGTTAAATTAAGAAAACATAAATGCTATTAAGGTCCTTGATTTTGAGTTTACTTTTGTAATAATTTTCTCCAATAGAAGAGGTTTAAACGGTAGCTGATGT
The DNA here is from genome assembly GCA_035236585.1 of Warburgia ugandensis. Lineage (NCBI taxonomy): Eukaryota > Viridiplantae > Streptophyta > Magnoliopsida > Canellales > Canellaceae > Warburgia > Warburgia ugandensis. The sequence continues at coordinate 17,547,399 of CP141131.1, forward strand.
ATGAGTTGTTATGTGTGATTGCGAACATTTTCTTTTAGATGTATAATGGCAAGAAGAACTACAAAAAGGACCTACTTCATTAATGACCCAAGTAGTTTTAACTCTATGTAAGTGAGAGAAAAGGGCAGAAGGACTGTTTTTTCACACTCCCGCTTTTTAGTCTTTTTTTGGCGTGTATAATCTGAAAATCCAATTTGCCATGAATAATAGGCATGTAAAATAAAGTGACAAACATGGTTGAGAGGGTAGTTTACTCTCATAATTATATACCAAAAAGATAATTTTACCCTTGTATGCAACAAAATAAAAATAAAAATATATGCGTAATTTATGAATTTCAAATCCAATCCACGGTTTGGATTTTGCAGTCTGGATCAGATTTTGGGTAGTCAAATCCAATTGATAGCCCTACAAAGCAAAGGCTTCACCAAATAGTCATGAATATCTAAACTGGTGCAAATTTTAGGTAAAAATGGTCCTTAAAGACGTACATCTGCGTCGGATCTGCTAACCAATTCTAGCTCAAACAGATTGTACATTTATCATTGGTAAATAAGGTCTTATTGCCCGGTTTACATGTTCATCATGAGTTGTTATAATGTGGATGCACATATTTTCACTTGGAAAATAGAACCTGTTCCAAGTAATAGTGGGCTCCCTCCCTCTTTTCAATAATTTCAACTGCCTCCAGCAGTATTACGTTAGGATTTGGGACTTCGTTGTACTCAGAATTTCTGTTGGATTAAGCTTTCCTCTTTGTCTTTTGCTCGTAGAAGTAGGCTTGATAGCTGAATCACATAAATCTTGTGTCTCTCACTGCATGTGTTTGTTCTGATCTTATCGTTTTTTCTTTTGGTTTTAATAAATCCTTTCATGGCATATTGCTACACCAATTCTATACTATTGTTCGTTACAGAGAGAATAATCTGCGACACTTTAAAATTATCAGCACTTGACTCCTTGCTTGAGGGCTTCAAGGGCCCAAGGATGATCCTTCTGTACTTAGACTAATGACATTAAATTTTAGCATCTCTGTCAAGATTTGGGACAAACACGAAATATTTGACCACAGGATATAAAAAACACGTACACTGTTATGGTGTTCTAAACTGTGAATATTTTGAAACCCTGAAGGATTGCTTCCGCCAGGGTCAACAGCATGGAGCCATGGACCATATTTGAAATGATATGATAGTATCTTAGCTGTCCATCTTGGTCGTGGCTTAGCATCAAAACCAACGAAAATTACGTGTACTGCATTATTTCATTGATGGGTGGGCCCTACTCCTGAGTAGACGCCAATTAGATGCATTTCTGCATATCTCCTATAATAATTTTTGCGTCAGCCAAGTTGCGTCATACCATTAAATAAAGAAGAATTTATATATGGAGACCAAGATGCGGTCCTTGGTTTTGGTCGGTTGGTCCTTCTCTACAAATCCCCATCGTCTCGAGAGTCAAGAGTTTTTTGTATTTCATTTATGAAGGATTTCTCACAGATATTCAAATATTGGACCGTGGAAATTTGAAGGAGAAAAAGAAGAAAGGAGAATTTGTGTTAATTTATAAGAAATCAATATCGGAACCTCTATTTTCTATAACAAAGAATAGCTAACAAAGCATTATCGAGGAGGTACAAAGGATTTAGTAATTTGTTTCTAGTATTTTTTTTTTGAAAAACAAACCTCTCAAAACAAAAACAAGTAAGCTGAGAAAAATAATGGTTTTTCCTCATTTCATAAGCTGCTCATATGCTAGAAGGTCGTGAACCGCATGGTCTTGGTTGGATTCTTGTCTGCCAAGGCATTTAATTGGGTAGTCAAGCTTATTGACCGGAATCAATAAATCCGGTAACTACGAGGAATTTTATGGACCATATATATTCCTTTAGTGGAATGAAAACCTCTAAAACAATTCTTTATTTGGTGAGAATTGAACAGATCTCTCTTATGAAACAGACTAGTCGCTGTGTCATGAGTTGTAACTTGTGCATCTCACTTGTAGAAAAGGACTCGCTTGCATCATCGCTTGGGCTTCAAAAGAAAGAACTTCCTCCCCGGTCGCTGAAGTTGGGGTCTCTCTTTTTTCTTTCTTTCTTTTTTTTCCTTCAGATTCTTTTTAAAATCTTATGGCTGTAAGTTAATTTTCATTCTTAGGTCAGCTGATTACTGAAGCACACGGATTCCTTGGAACAACAGCGGAGCACATAGATAGGACAAGCTCTACCCTCTTTGTAACTTTATTTATTTTAAGGAGTTCGACTACCAAGCAATGCAGTTTCCAACCAAAGAAGAAGTACGTTCCATGATCCAACGAAAATCTGGGCGGGATCGGTACCAATAAACGGTACCATGAAAAACTAACCCAAATGGCTTTAGTCCAATGATAAATTAATATTTTATTAGCACACTATAATTCACTATAAGCCAATGGTCTAGATTTTCCTGGCAAAGCCCTAAATAATGCTATTTGGACGAAGGATAGAAATATCTAATTAAAAAAAAATCAATATCAATAGATGAGCTTGTCATTGTCTGCTTTATTTATGGATTGGATAATGCCAACGTAAACACGTCATCCCAAAATGTGCACTTCCTCTGCCAAACAAATCACTTCTCCTTATCCATCTTTTTTCACACTAGGATAAAGATATGAGAATGCCTTGAGCCCAATACCCAAAATTTTGTACACCGTGTAAATTTTTTATGGTATTTGGTATAGTTCAATTTAAAAACGTAACACTGGTGCGGGTCCTTTAAGTTTAATTTGAAGGTGTTAATACACTTTACTGGACTATTCCTTCTTTTGGGGAAATCAATTTCTATCCATTTCCAGCTAACTAAACAGGCTCTAAACAGTTCCAAATGGAAAAGAAAATACACTCAATAACATCATTGGACTCAATGCAAAAGAAAGTTGGGGCTTGTGGAAAAGAATTTGGCGACATGACCAGTTTCATACTCAATGTTATGCCTTGTAGATGAGCACCATTGGAGTCAATGCGAAAGAAAGTTTAAGATAACGGGGTAGAATTATGCGACATGGCCAGTTTTGTACTCTAAATTATGCCTTGTAGATAAGGATCTTCAACACTCGAGATGGTCAATCGTCAAAATATAACTTTACTGTACAATTGAAGTGTGTATTTGTGGCTATCCAAACCATTCATCTTCTGACTCCAGTGTTCGATAAATCGTGCCACAAAAACATTTTGGTAATTTCAACATCAATAATATTCCATGAAGACTGAATAGACTTGTCAGAAAAGGAAAAAAGTAAAGTATGATATGGTAATCTAGATTAGGACTTTGAGGCAATAGAAGAGAAGTGATTTGGATCACCTAGAAGAGGGCTTCCACTACTTGAATCTTTAGCTGCTGACGCAAATTTGTTCTTACTAGTCTATGGGCCCCATATAAAAACTTTTAGATAAATGGTCTGAGAATGAAATGAACAATTCTGGCTGACACTTGATGTGGACCGACTCACTTCATTTTCTTCAAAACTACGAGTCAAAATAAAACTCCTCATTTACAAAGCACGACTCTCGATGCATAGAAGTCTCACCCTTCTTTCCTTCTGTGATTAATTCCAGCCCTTTACTATTGTACCACGTGTTAGGTCAAAACATTCCTAGAAAAAGGGTTAAAGGCCTTAAGGTTGACTATTAACAAGAGTCCACCGACTTTATTTTGTCAAAAAGGGCCGGCACTAGGAAGAAAGTGCAGTCGCTTACGCACATTTTTACCAGACCAGCCACAAGACAGTCGCTACTGCATATCACAAATACCACGGCCATATGGAAAAAGAGAACCGGCAATGCTGGTATAAAACGAGACAGCACCTCAACAATGGTGAATCGTCTCCACTTATCAACGGTGGCCTCACATATTATTGATTCAAGCCCTTCATTTGTCACGCCTGACTTGAATATCTCATGGTCCAAAAATCAGCAATTGGAATGAACCTTTCTATCTTTAGCACCTTTCTACATAATAATAGGGATTGGTCTGTCCCCTTCCACAGACAGCTGGTAGCAACTCCGCTTGTTCATAACTTCAACCTATCCAAATTTTTTGAAGAAAGGTGTATACTCTCTTTTGTTACCTAGATCTCTTTCAATCCAAAGCTGTGCTATCTACTGTTGTGCAATTCCAACATACATTCCCCATTACAGCACATGTTTGATAAAATTGTGTCAATGAAGTAGAAGAAATGCGCAATTCCACGTCTCTCATTGATCTAGTGGGCTACCACTATGTCAGAGACGTTCCTCGCTTTCATACCGAACCGAGATTATTGGGCTAAGCCAAGTAATATATGTACCAAGAAGTCATTACGAAAACGTTTTAAAAGAACAACACTATGAATTAGCGATCACCATTGTGCATGCTTATCTCAATTGTCGTGTGGAATGTGCAGACTTATCTGTGCTTTTGGTAGCTCAAGAAAGGAACGACGTGTGTTTACGGAAGTTTGAACGGAGGAGTTCAAGGGTTTCGTGTCCCTCAAGTATTAGATATTCCCATAGACAAAGCTGATCCTTGACAAATACTTAGGCCGGCCAGGAAAACGAGTGCTCCCAGAAGGTAAGGCCTTCTTGTAGTTAACGAGGCAATCATACGGAGTGGATCTGTAGTTGATTTAGACTGTTTAGCTGGTGGGTCATTCCGTAGATCACCAACGACTCGTAATGCATGTTGATTTCCACGTTCGATAAAAATAACGCATATGCATTGGCGCTGAACTTGATTTTCGAGGCAGCGTGTTAAGTGTGTGAGATGTAACTACTCGAGGCCCTCTCTTCCCAGTAGCTTTAGCTTTTGGTTGAATAGTAATTCAACATGGTATCAGAATTTTATTGATGAAAAAGTTGGAAGCTTGAATTCTTAAATTTACGAGAAACAGCAAAAGAAAAAAAAAGAAAAAAAGAAAGGCTTTTCAAGTGAAGGGATATGTAAGAGATATAAATATTATTGGCCTATTTTCCATTAGCTTAAGCTCTTAGGTTAAATGGTAATCATCCAACAGAATATAAGTATCTTCAATCTCAAAGGTCCAAAATAAACAGAAGTGATGGGGCATACCTCTCTTACACAATAAGGTTGTATATACTCTAACATTCTTCTAGCAACAAAAGCATCGGATGGACCTGGATTCAGTTGAGCGAAATCATTTGATTGAATGGATAAGAATTGGTATTGCCGAGCAAAGTCATTTGCTCAAATGGCTAAGAATTAGGATTATCTAAAGTCGAAGATCTTAGAGGCTTTCATTAGATCTAATATTTGCTACCTAGGACATCTCTATAAGGCCGAATCATTTGAACAAATTAGATCTAAAAAAAAAAGGGTTAGGACCCATTCTTCTTTCAGTTTGACAAATGCTATCTAACACTCTTGGGAGCACCAAATAATTGAGAGAGAGAGAGAGAGAGAGAGAGAGAGAGAGAGAGAGAGAGAGAGAGAGAGAGAGAGAGAGAGAGAATCAAGTACTTAATTACTCACAAGGAGTCCATTTATTCAAATAGTATTATGTAAGCTCACAATAGTATCAAATTAGAAGTTAAATAAGAAAAGTTAGAGAGAGAGATATTACGAATTAATGGTACTAAAAAATATTCAATTAGAATTCAAAATTGAAGGAACTGGAAAGAAATTTGATGTCCCTAAAAAGGGGGAAAATGGGAGGATGTATAAAGTAGATCCTTTAGGAGACAATTCATTCTACTAATTAAATAAGATAAAAGTAAAAGTAACTAAATATCTTCTAAATACATATGTAGCACATGGAAATATAAGATCCAAAGGAAAATGCCACATGGTACAGATACAAGTAGATTTTAAAGGCTAAAATAACTCTATTAGCTTAACAGACATATTACCCTTTACCGCCACTTAATTATTGAGTTAGAGGGCATTACCACGGAGTGCCTAGAACTTTGCAGGTAGAAGCACAGTCGATGCACAATAAAATGGAACCATAGTGTCTGGGACAAGCACCTTCGTTTTTGGTTTGGATAATCATCGCCCAATTCATGTGTTCGATAATGATCAAATCAATCTTTCGGTCATAATCCAGATATTAGATGCATAATTACCGGTTTTACCAAAGACCATATGATCCTAAACATGTTAAACATTCTAACTAATATCCATACATTTGACTTAAAAGAATGTATTGTTGTCAATGGTCGTGAGTCATCATTCACTTCTTCTTTGTCATCTACAAGGAATTCTGAAATGGTGGATGGTACTCCTAGGGTCCACTTGGTGGAAGCAAAAACACAAACCGATTTCTGCTGGCCCCACATTGAGTTTTATAGGCCAATATGCTCCCAGAGAAATAAGGCATGCACTAGTTAGCATTTAGCAGCTTTCTTACAATAAAGCCTTCAAAAATGGACAGAGCACGAAGTTACAGCGATTTAGGTCTAGACAAATTTTACCGTAGAATTCAATTCCGTCTTGACTGAACCAATTGAAAATCCCACCTGGAGAACCTATTAGCAAAGGTTTTGATCCCGCATAGAATCAATAACACGTGGAATTTACCAACAAGTGAATTCAGGACTGCATTCCACGGAAAGGGGGAAACCGTGAATTCACATTAGAATTCAGATCCATCTTAACTTACGCCTCGTTGAAGTAATTTAACACGCCAAGCGTAAACGCTGAGCTCACTTGTTCGGTGCTGCTGGTCTAAAGCCCTGACATGGTATGGTCTAAACCCCTGACATGGTAGACTGTTAGTCTAAAGCACGCCACTCTTTTACATATTGGTCATTTACGATCAATCAGGGATTTGGAATTTTGAATGAAGAACAGGTAATAATAACAATTCATTTTCTCCATTATAACTATTCATTTTCTCTATTATAACATTCCATAAGATTTGATTCAAAATCTAACGTATCTGTTACATATTTAACATGTATTAACTGTCCATGGCAGTTATCCTTGATGGAAGGATAACTGCCACTAACCAGTTATTTAAGGGTCCCTGATCCTGCAATTAAAAAAAAACCGTTACTACCGTTTTTGGTTCTCCATCACATGAAGATTGGAAGATCACTAAAACTGCCTTGGTTCTCTTGCTATGGCTGGAGTTAAGTTCTCAATCATTTATTTTGCTTCCGCTTAATCTGATTTACGGTAAACATTTAGAGATTTGGTTTACACTTCAAAGTCCTCTAGCAGGAAGAATATGACCATCAAACACTTACCTTCTTGAGCAAATTTTAACTGTCCATGTTACTGTCGACATATAAATAAACTTGAGCTTGCAAAATATTTGCTAACATAGAAAGAAATGTCAACCTTATATGTTAGAAAAAGACCTACAAAGGCAGCTGAGCTACCTATAAAAGCTCTGAAAAAACTGGTTCCATAAGCTTCAGAGGCGTTTTATATATTTTGAGCAGCTTTCGGCAGCCTCCTTCCACAACAGCATAACACTTAGATGGTTGATAGACACCCCTAGTTTTGTATTTGGGTCAATGCCTTGTTGTTCAGACTGACCATGGTATAAAGACACGCAAAGGAAGATTCAAAATTCTCAGAGCAAGGCAAGTATGACTGACGAGTCGATGGAACGACTCACTCAGGTGGCAAAGTCCAATGGAGATCCAGGGATTAGGCTTTACTGAACGAAGATGGAAATTTGGTATGAAAAGAACAAAATTCTAGGGCAAAACAGAGCCATTCATGAATGAGAAAGTCAAACTCTCCCTACAAACACGGAAACGATGAAAATGGCGATTTCAAGCGAGTCCGCTAGTATTTAATTTTCTAGTCCTCAAACCTTGTTTTAAGGCATTGACGGCCACCACATGCAATAAGAGACGGTTCAAATTTGCTGAGAACAACAGATTTTGGTTTTAAAAGGTCAGGCATTGATGGCCACCACATGCTATAAGAACAAGTTCATATTGGTTGAGAACAACAGATTTTGGTCGTATCAATAGATCTGACTTCGCATGATAACTTGGGCACTCCAATTATGTTACTAGATCAACTAAAACCTTATTCGGAAGGATTTAGACGAGCTCAATCAATCAAGAATCACAAACAATTGAAATCAATGTTACAAATTTAAGAGACTGCGTGAATAATCCAGTCAATTCAACTGTTGGAAGCTGAACTAGGTTTTTTCTTTTTCTGATAGAAACGCATAACTAATAAGGGAACTGAAGTAGGTTGACAAGACCAACATGAAGAAATGTTGTACAACAGATGCACCCATATTCACTTGGAAAATATGAGTATGCAAAAGTATAGTGGAACCCAATGATTCAGACCATTTATATGGAATCTATTTTGCTGTTGATTTGAGCCAAGGTGCAAAGTCCGGACTCGACGAACATTCTTCACCTCTTATTTGTGGGTATACATGCGGAGCTCTTATATGGTTGAGTGTTGCTACAAATATACAGAAAATAGTAGTGGCAAATGTACACATGAGCCCACTATTTGTATCGATCCTAACCAGTTATCAAATGTAGCTAATTATGGATGAATCAAAATTATCTCTCTTAGATGATTCCAAGATTGTCTGATTTGTCATAAGTTTGCTATCTAGTACGCGTTGTCGCGTCTACATTTCCAAACAATGCTTTTGAAGGCTGAAAATGAGAGGCATAAAATATTCAGATAACTTCGAATATGGTGCATGTATCATCCAGAGATAGTTGATTTGGATCGTGAAAAGAGTGAGCCCACTTGTACCCGTGCCATCAACTATTTATAGTGCCACTCCGGATAAGAACTCTTACTCCTACACCCCTTTACCACTAATATCAGGCACATTTTATGGGTTTTTGTTGTAGAAGTATATGTGAGGTCCTCTTTCTTCGGTGATCAAACCCATTCAACTTAAAATTCTTCCACAGATGGGCATGTCTCAAAAATACGTACTTCTGTGATCTGGACATTGATTTTTATGAGTTGTTTTAGTAGCGTTACTCTCCTACCATCCATTTTAAAACTAAAAAAATAAAGGGTACAGTCTTTAAATGTATGTGAATTTTTAGTCGGGGTTCATCTACTGTAAAATAGTTAAGATGAATGGTTTATAGTATCATGAAAGTAGGCATGCACCTTAGGTAAAAAGTATAGCGAAAGACTAAAAAATGGTGTGATATTAGTCCTAAAGGGCATGGGAATATCAACTTCCTTACCTTGTAATATGTCAATGATATATCTCTCACCTTTTCATTTTACATAATTTGGTTTGTAAATCCGACATATGAAGCTGAAATGATAAATATAATTTTCTACAAACAAAAGATTTTCCAATTCATTAACCATTTGGGAAGAAAAAAAATAAAGAATTTGCTTGTGATCAAGTGATCCAGGTAGGGATCCTCTATTGCTCATATATGGCCTGACCCCTCAATAATATTGTGCCCCATCAGATGGATTATCAGCACTGTATAATCTACTGCAATATAAGATGATGTGCCTTTTCATGGTAGTAAGCCATATGTCACTTCTTTCTTTTCTTGCTTTATGCTTTCTTTTGTTCTTAATCTTAACATTTCTACTAATAAATGTAATTAAAATAGGCACATTTAAATAAGTAAATGCTTTGTCTTTCTATTATCTGGCTATTAGATTAAGAGTTATCTTTTCTTTTAATCATATCTAGTATTTAACCATTCTCTTTTCTCTCTAATCTCTTCTAGATTATATTCCTATTCCCTATTACTGAATACTTCTCTCTCAATTTGTATTGAATTATATATTCTACTGTGTGCGTGTGTGTGCGTGTGTGTGTAAAACAAAAGCCATGATGTGTTCTTTTGCATTTTTAATACTTTCTTACCATTTCAAGTTGGGTACTTTATTGTTAATAGGATGCTTCTGATTGTCATCTTCACTTCTTACATTATTTTCATTTGTCAACTTATGCTCTCTATTGTCTTTTGTATTGTTACAATGATGCTATAAGAGAGTTAGGTAACACAGATGAAGATGATTTTATTGCAAGGAAGTAGTATGTTAATTGCATTTTTTTCTTTTTTGTGAATAGTTATGTTAACTAAATCCAGGAACTATTTTTTTTTCCAAAAAAAGGTTCATTCGTCCTATTTGTTAAGTAATTTGTCTTCTATGTGCATATGGTTTGTGATAGTAATTTCTAATATAGTGAAACATCCATAGCTATTATTTTTGCTAATAGTATGAATTAAATTTGGCATATCATTCTATGTCACCATTTGGATTAGTTTTTAATTTTTTATAATTTAAATTGATAAAACCAATGAAGCAAACATCAAATTTTGAATAGTCATGGAGAACTAAGTAATCTGACAAACACTTCTTTTTTTTTTGCAATACTAGACAGCAAACTCACACATCCATGAGCATCCTCAAACCTTGAGCTTTTAAAGGAGAGACTCCTTCTTGTGTCATATACATTTACAAAATCTATAGTACATTTTGCATTTCATACCTGGTAAGTCAAGTTCTTGAAATAATTCAAATACGTAGAGATACAATAACCTTTTCTTTTCTTTTCTTTTATTTATCATTTTCTTTACTTATCTAGTACTAATAATATGTGATGTGCAATACATATGCATGGTAGGATCTATTTCGAGCAATGCAACTTCAATTATTAAAAATCAATATACAAGAGAACATCTGCATGTATATGTAGTGTGAAGTAGTTTGGCAATCTATTATTATTCCATATGAAAATGATTGATACATATAGAATATTTTATGTGCTTATATTGACTAATTCGCAATTCTTAAACCAATTCATCTATTGAGCTCCTTGCATGTACCAAGCTTCCAAATACTTCACTTAATCCTAACTCTATAAAACAAAAAATGAGTGCCTTAGTATTTACACAATGTATTTTAAAACTTAAAAAGTGGTCTCTTTGATGGAGTTATGGCTATGCTTCACTTAATCCTAACTCTCTCTCATTTGGAGATTGAAAATTGTAGAAGATGCTGTTAGTTGAAGATAATATTATGTGGTTATTTGTTGCTATATGTATTTATCACCGTGTTGTTATTTGTATCTATCATAATCTTGTAAGTGATCTAAATAGCATGTATTTATCATCACTTTGTTCATTATAAATATAAGTGAGTGGCTCACATCAGTTCACATGATTTTCACCATTCATATGGTATCCGGGTTGACCAAGGTTTGATCTTTAGTGATTTCTCCTCTACTTTTATGTTTTTATCTAGAAAAAAGAAAAAATCTGGAGCACTAAGATCCCATGTATGTGGGTTATGGAGATGGGAAGGACCACAAAGGGCCTATAGTATGCTCATTTACCTTGAATTTTTGCAAGAGGTTGTTTCCACTTCTTAAACCTGTGACCTCTAGGTCACATGGTGACAACTCAACCGTTATGCCAAGGCTTCCCTTCTGCTCTTATTTTTTCACTCCACCCTACTATTCATTTTATATAACTTCCAAGCCATCCACTTGTATCTCAAATCTGGTCGATGTCTCCCTTTCCTCCCTTCTTCAAGCACCTTCTCTTAAGATGTCCAACACTGCACGCCTAGCAACTTCCTCTTGCGGAAGACTCAGTTCACTCCTAAATTCTCATGATCTCTTGGGATTCATTGATGGTTCTCAATCCAGTCCACCTAAAACCATTACCAGAGATGGTTCTGTGATTGTTAATCTAGAGTTCACCTAATGGCATCGCAAAGACCAGTTACTGTTGAGCTAGATCGTAGAGCGCACACTCTCCGGAGATGTTATTTCTCATGTTGTTGGTGCAAACTATCTCGAATGGCGTGGGCATACTTAAAGCAAGCTTTTGGCTCTGCAAATCACACCTGTTGTAAATTCATATTCTAATACATATTTCGAAGAAAGGAGATAGCTCGTTATCTAGCTTTCTTAAACGTGCGAAGTTAATCGCTGATGAATTATCTGCTGTTGGAAGGATTATCACAAAGGAAGTGTTTAATGGCACTATATTCTGAAAACTTGGGAATGAAATAGTGAAATTGTAGCAGCAGTCTCTGGCTGCAACCAGCCTGTTTCATTTTCAGAGCTTCAAAGTTTACGACTGAGTCATGAGATTCGTCTCAATGACCTTCAACAAGTAAATATTCCTTCAGCGAATGGTGCACAACAAAGTACAAATATGCGCCGGGCATGGTCGTTCAAGTAATGATCACAGGAGTGTACGTTGCCAAATCTATAAGAGACCAAATCATACGACTGAATTTTGTTACAACCGTTCTGATGTAGCGCAAACTCCTGTTGCAGCCAATGTCAATGCTGCCCCTAGTACTCTAACCGGTGATTTTCATGACTGGCTCCCAGATACAGGAGCGACGCATCATATCGCTCCTGGCGTTATCCACCTTGAGTATCTAGAATGAATACAATGGTCTAGATCGTGTTCAGATCGGGAATGGAAAAGGTCTTCACATTGCTCATGCGGGTTCTAATTTCTTCATACACCTACTCATCATTTCCGTCTTCCCAATATACTACATGTTCCTGCTATTAATCGTAGACTCTTATGTTAGAAAATTTACGAAGGATAACTCTTGCTTCTTCAAGTTTCACCCAGTTGTTTTCTTGTGAAGGACTGAAAAAGAAGGATTCGACTTCTGCGCAGAACGATTAGTGACGGGCTCTATCGGTTAGGCGGTCAAGGAAATAAGGCAACTAGTGGTGCTTTAGATTCAGTTCAGCAAGTCATCCAGTCTAGGAATTTTCCATGTCTCAAGTCCAACAACATTTTCAATTCATGCGTTGCATGTGGCTGTGCAAAGTCATCCAAAGTTCCACTAGCAGCAACAAAGTCCATTAGTTCAAGTCCTATTGGATTCATTTTTGGTGATCTAAGGGGTCCGTCTGGATGGGTCCATACCCATGTGAAATAGTCGGCACTGCCTCACCAGATCGGCGCCTGATTTCCTAAAAATGTCAAGACTTTTTTACGCCGGATTTGTGGGTGGGATTACTGGACAATGTCAAGATTTTTTCTTGAGGCCTGATTTCTCAAGAAAATCTTGTCAATCAGATCCCTGAACACATAAAAGGGAGTTTAACAAATCGATCAAGGCACAGGAAAAAAGAAGAAGCAGAGAGATCGATCTTAGTAGAAAATTGAGAATATGAAAATAGTAGAGTTGAGAGGGAAATTTGAACCTTCTCCTTCTCTGCAACCATTGTTGTAATCTTCTTCTGATAATGGAGTTTTCTCCTCCTCCCATGAATATAGACCTGTTAGGTCGAACCACATAAATCTTCTCAGTGTTTGTGATTTTATCTAATTTCAAATATGATCTGATCATCCCCAACAAGTTGTATCAGAGCATGGTTAGAGATTGGAGATCAAAACCTAGTCAATGAATCTGTATCTAGTGAAGAAGATTGTAATAGCAATAAGGGGAGTCTAAACAACATGGTTAGCTGCATTCAATGAATAATCTCCACACTAATCAAATGAGTATTTCACAACCCAGCATTAACAAAGATGATATTTTCCCATGGAGGAACAATCCTCTCTTTAATGATAATGAACTACCTCTTATTCTGGAGAACGATTATCTTTTCTCATAGACCAATAATCCTCTCTTTGATGTCGATGATCCTCTACCCTCTTTAATGATAATAATCATCATTGGAGAAATCATTTCCGTCACCTAAAAATAGGAGAAGGAATTATAACATGGAATGGAATCAACACAGTGCACATAAGGATGATTGGCATAACCAAAATCCTCATGAAAAATTATTAATAATTTATTTATAGCCTACTTATACGAGCACACTTTCATGTATAAATTTACCTCAAAATGCTGGTATGATTGAACTAAAGGTGAGAGTAATTCAGTTAATTCCAAAATTTTATGGGTGGGATAACGAGAGTCCTTACCTACACTTAAAAGAATTTGATGAAGTGTGCATGACCCAACATACACAAAACATCAAATTAGATATAGTAAGACTCAAACTATTTCCTTTTTCTCTAAAGACAAAAGCAAAGATGTAGTTTTGTTCACTGTCATTAGGTTCTAGAAAAACACATCAAGAAAAAATTCAAGGATAAACAAATACTTTGTACCAAAATATAATAAATTTTACCTAAAAGGATAAAGAAACTTTCTATTAATGTCGAGAAAGATTCAGGGAATTATTAACCTGTCCATATCATGAATACAAACTTTGGTATAACATTAGTTTTTTTTTATTATAAAAGACTTAATTTTGATATGTGCTAGTCTGTAAAATGATGTGCAATAATAACTTTCTAAATAAACAACATAAAGAATTGAATGAATATTTTGAATGAACTGTCGAGAGTGCACAAACTTGGGTTGATTCTAAAAAACTATGTTACCAAACAAGCCCAAGTCTACCACCACATATGCTAAGGGAAGAATATATGCTATGTCTAAAAAAGATTATATGAATGCTAAAATAGTAGCCTTAGCTAAAACAGATAAGGCCATGGAAATGGAAAAAATTTCCTTTAAGAAGGTTGAATGGGTATATAGTACTTGTGAAAGTAACACATACCTCACTCAGGAATGTCCCACCATTCCTACATTTCAAGATGCGCTTCATGAACACACACATTCTTATAAGTGACCCTTTTTCCCATCTTAAAGACATATCATCCCAACTAGAGTAATCATTCAACTTTTAGTTGGAGAAATGGATATAGCGCTAATGTCTCCCAACTGGCTCAATATGAAACATATCAACCACCACAAGGACCACTTGCTCCTAGACCTTACCTTCCTCCACCTATAAGAGGCAAGTGGAGAATAACTTTCGTCTATTCATGCAATACCATGAGAGAAAAATTGCTTAATTAGAAGCTTAATCAAAAGAGAACACATAATCTATGACTAAATTTAAGGACTTGATGTCTCAAATGATGTAGACCCTTAAAAGGGCAATTTCCTAACCTACAAAATGTAAACCCTAATGATGTGCATGTAGTAGTTGAGATTAATTATTCAAATACAAATATGAAACAAATGAAAGCAATCATCATTCTTCATAGTGGTAAAATAATTGAGAAATCTAGTCCTAAAAAGGCTGAAGTGGTACTAAAACCTGTTAGAAACAAAGATGAATTTGTTGATAAGGAAAACATCCCACCCACTAAGCCATATGACATCATTACTCCGTTTCCACAAAATCTGTATCCAATCCTCACAATTGTCTCTAATTATGAGAAGCAACCTAAATAAATATTTGATACCTTGCCTTGTCATAAAATAAAATAAAATTTAATCACAAGGTAAATTTAGTCACTCTTCCTTTTTAGAGGCCTATCCAACCCTCTTCGTATGGGACCAAGGAAAGTTTTAAGCCCTGTAATTTTTTTCTTTAAAAATTTTTCATTTGAAATAATTATGTACCATTATTTTTCAGAATTTTCTTTTTCTATATCTCTCATTTCTTTATTTCTCAATACACTGTCATCATCCTATATTTTAAATAGTGAGGAAAATGCTTCATTTAGGTTGGGGTTGTAGAATTTTTGTAAATTTTGATCTTTTTGTAGCTGTTTTTCTTTAATTTCAAAAAAAATTTAATTAGATACAAATTAAAATTTTTTGAGCTATTTTGAAAATTATTTTGAGTTTTTAGGTCAATTTCTATACTATGATGAGAATTGTATTTTTTGAAGTATAGTCTAACTAACTTTAGCTTATTAATAAAATTGCACATTATTATTTCATTATTTTACTTATTTTCTCAAATACTTCATAAAAGCTAAGTTTCATATCATATATGCACAGAATTGCATATATATAGTTTAAATTGATAAGTAGTTATAACTTGAAGATCCTAAAGAAATTTAGTGGAGACCTGTAACTTAAGTGACACTTACAACGATTCATTCTTTTGAGAGGTTATAAATGCATTCTAATTTTTCTTCAGCATGCTTAATTTAGATTTGATCCCACTAATTCCCAAAATTTGACCACTTATTAGAATATTAACTTTACAATTCTAGAAGTTCATTGAATCAAATAAATTATATGAAACTTAAGAAATGATCTAAGCCATTCTTGTTATTAAACTAGAGACATAAAGCCTACCCAAAAAAATTGTTACCACTAGTTAGCCAAATTGAGCCCTTTATACAAGTCTTTTCTTTTGTAACTCAAATTAACCTTTAGCTATGGCAACCCAATATAAATTATCCATTACATATGTTCTTTGAAAGATAAGTTAGAGATGGATGAAGAAATACGTTTAAGTTGCAAAGAAATAAGAAAGCAAAAAAAGTCTGAGAAAAAATGAAATAAAGAATGTGAAAAAATGAAAGAATCTTCATTTTGGTACAAAATTGTGATGACCCGGGTTTTCACATGCATTTTTAAATGCAAAACTAATTCCTAAGGCATGATCGATCCATATTTAAAAACACTTTTAGAAAAACTATGCAATGCAGCAGAAAAATCTTTTTATTTTAAATTCATTTTGAAAACCCCGAGTGTCGTTTACTTTCAAGATGAACAGGAAAATTTTGAAAATGAAAAAAATCATAAATATTTCCCAGGTCTATCCAGTCACAGCTCATAGTCCAACTGTAATAAGTACAGATACATGTCCAAAGGGGTAAATTGTATACTTACATTTATATGTGTCTTCTCTTCATTCACTTGATCGTAGCACTGGCATTATTTAATGCTTCTTCTAATTCTTTTGGAGTTAATCTATAAAAATAATATATTTGGGTGAGTATTCCTCATACCCAGTAGGTGATCTAATACTATTATTTTGAAAACTCATCATGCAACATGTAGAATTCAAGGAGCTTTTCATGGAAAACATTAGTGATTTCTTTTTGTGTAAACATGTATATTTATTCATAAAACGTAAGCTCATTGATGCAATTTCAATCATAAAATTCATACGCAAATCTAGTCTTCTAAATATGACTAAAATCATATAATATAAATCAATATATCCAAGTAATAAGATCTTGGCAACATATCAAATCAACGAGTAAAATATAATAATCATGAAACTCTTAAAATAGTTATCATTCAAAGCAGATGCTAGCATCACTATAAGTATCATGCACATGGTCTCTCGGCGAACACATCAAGCCGACTAGTCACGAGTACTCATTTACGACTATCTCAATGTTATATGCATATTGATATCACTAAAATCATAGGGCCAACTATGCTCACGATTAGCACACAGTTGGAATTGTGTGGCTCCGGTATTTGGAGACAACTTACTATAGCTTCCACGGCTACTATGGCGTTCTCAAAAAGGGTATCGTGAACACCTCCAGTGGTCGTCCCTGTTTACCACAGTAGTCGAGGAAGGGACAAGGTTTTTTTGCAGCGATACCATCCACCTTTTTAGTGGTAGAAGACGAGAGGCCAACCTCGTACATAATAACCTCTCAGCATAGTGCCCATCAGACCCAATAGGCCAAAAAGCATATATAAATAATCCAAATCTCAATCATCAAAATCATGCAATTTATGCATTTATTTCCAAACATGTGAGCAATGCATAAAATTTGCTCATGTTAGAAATCGTATTCAAGGCCACAAATCATGAAGACAATTTCGCATGCTCGTATAAGAACATCATATCCCAAAAGCATACTAAGTACGGTGATAGATTCAAGTGCTTCAAGGCCATAAAATCATGAAGACAAGTCTGCATACTCGTATAAGAGCATCATATCTCAAAAAGCATACGAAATACGGTAATAATGGCAAGTAAATCACTTAGAATTTGGGATGCATTTAAAAACTTAGTAGTATTAGACTACCTACCTCGATCGTGGTCATTTAGCTACGTTTCTCCTCAATTCGAGTCCTAGAGTACCCTTTGTGAGGTCTTGGGTATTATTTGGAAATAAAATCCAAATATTATTTCCTATTTTGTAGATCAACGGCTAGATCTATACTATAGGTTATAGATCTCTGATTTGTGGGTTTCTAATAGTTGATTCATGTAATTTAGGGTTGATCTAGGTATGTTGATCTCCTACTATATCAAATGGATCAATCTATGAGATTTGATCATCTTTGATCTTGCTGATATATGAGATTTCTATGGATTTGGGTTATAGCCATGTAAAATAGGCTTCTGATCCTAATTTTCATTGTATAATTAGGTCTGTGTCATAATTACGAATGCAATGGTTCTTTCGGATCGTCAATCGGAGTTATATAGCCTCCTTAATTGTGTTTTTAGTGTCACAATTTAACGAACGAACCAGATTTGTTCGCGTAGGGCCCGCGCGTCACGGTTCCCAGGACGTGTGCTTATCCTAGTCGAACCGCGACCGTGTTCGTACACGTGCACACACCCAAGCAACGAGCTATGACGCATGTCCTGGACGGTGCCACGTGGACGCGTCTTGGCTCCTAGGATGCCCCGTGTGTCACGGTCGAGCTGAGCTTGCCCGCACACGACATGTGTGAGTACCTCCCTAGGGAGCACTTTTTGGGTCCACGTCATGCCCGTGCGTCCTCGGGACGCGTCATCTTAGACGGTTGGTTTGGGACCGACTCTGCTTTGGTGATTTCCAATAGGAAAAACACCCAGATCCGATGTGGATTTGGGCTGGGAAGGAGAAAAAGCAACGGGGAAAGGTGAGGACTTACTTGGGCAGCCTAAAATAGAGCCCTTGGCGGTGGGTGTGGCCTCTTCCATGCTGAAACCCTAGCCTGCTAGGTTTTTGGGTGAGAGCAGCTGGAGAAGAAGAAGAAGATGGATGATTGGGGAAGAGGGGGAAAGGCTTTTTAAAGCCGGTGAAGGCGGCGCTATTAGGTTGGTGGCTGGACGTAGGGGACGACCAGGGGGTGTCATTATCAAAACGACCCCCTACGTTTTCAGCCTGTTTTGTTTTTAAGTTCAAATTACACAAATGTCCCTCAATCTTCAAATGCCCCTAACTTGGTTATACGAACTTCGTTTTTGGTGTTCTTTGAGGCGTTGGATTCCATTTTGAGCCTAGAATTTAATTATATGGGGTTTTCCCCACAGATTCTATTGTTTCATATTTTAATTAAATTAAAATATTTAATATAGTTAAAGGCATATATTATTGCCAAAATAAATAATCCATATCAATTAAATAAGAAACATGTAGTGGATGCAGTGGTACAAAAATAGCTTTAAATTTCTAGTTTACAATAAACATAAAGAAGAATTGTCAACTCTTAGTCGAAGACCTCTACTTATTTTTGAAGAATTTTGAATACTATACATCCTTTTTTTTTTTCATAACCTTGTCTTAATCCTTTGTTTCATTCTAATATAAGGTCTGTTAATTCTAGAATTATAGTCTTGATAAGGATACGAATGGATATGACTTAAAGAGTAATACGTTTAAAGGTAATGACGTCTTATCCTTTTCGAATGGATCAAAAATTAAATTCCTTAGTAACTTTCATTTTTTCATGAGTATATATGACACAAATTTATTTTTATTGACTCTACTCACATATTTAAAGGATAGATATAATTTGAACCCTTTATTTGAGAGTTATTATTTTTGAGTATATGTCATAAGTGAGAATTGAGGTCAAAATATGTTTTAGATGGAGTTCAAAAGATATAGTCTACTTAAATATATAGATTACTATATATTTGGACTGTACATATACACACTTTGAGATGTAAACTTAATTGGAATATATTTGGTATATGGGTAGGGTTTTGAATTTTTTATTCAATTTTATTTGCATGCTAAAGTTGATAAATTTATTGAGGCTAATTCTCTGAAATAATTTTTTTGCATATTTTGCTCAAGACTAGAAAAATTCTTATTGGGAGGTGTGTTGAGTATTTAATTTTATCTAAAATACCCCTAATTAGCATCTAGATAAATCATCTAATCTATTAATCTTGAATTTTTAGATTAAATATGCATTTTTGACCTAATGGATCATTCAACCATTGATTTGCAAAATTTAATTGATCAAATGATTCAAGCATGATTTGGATTATTCTAATTAAGTTTTATATGTTATCTATCAACCAAAAGGGAATTGTACGACTTAACCACGCCCTCATGCATATACTTAATTATGTCTATGTACCCTTGTGAAACTCCTTTCTTGCCCAACACCCATCATATTAACTATCTTGGGACCCTATCATAATATTTTTCTATCAATGAGACCATGTGGAGGTCCTTCCTCCTCTCCATATATTTTTCTATCAATTGTCTAAGCAAGAAAATAAGTTACATGGTACACCTCTAAGGCATGAAACCAAACTAATTGTCTAATGCACTTGTCTCACATCATAGCTTCTCTTAATTTCTCTTTCTAAAGATGTGAAACCCTGGGTTTTCTAAACCTTTTTCCAATACATATAATAATAATAATAATACTTTTTATAAAATAGGCCGGATCCCTGAAATAGAAAACTTGCAATTAACATAAATAACACAAGTGTTCAAGAGAAATGTCCAAAAGAGAACTCGAGGGTCATCTAAGATCTAAACTACGGCAATAAACAAAATCAAATCATCGATGTGCTTAGCATGCTCAATCTAAAATAATGACAAATCAAACACCAGTCGTGAAAAAGATAGTAATGATAACATGTCCAAAATCCCCACGGTTCCGTCCATGATCAGCACATCATACACACATGTGCAAGTAAATGTACATTATACAAGAGTATGGGTCCAACAATCCAAAATAACAACATCCATATACATCCCAGAAGAGTCTAATCACAAGTCAGAGAGACATACACTAAAGCAGTCTCTGGAGTACAAAATAGCATATGCTCCTCGAGTCCCCACTCAATCAGCGTTACTCCACCTGCTTTTCCTTAACTCTATCGCGCTCCAAATCTGAGGCATTGTAAAACAAAGCAATGCCTCAATAAGCTATTGCAAAGAGCATCAATATCATGTCAAGTGTCATAGAGTAAATCATTTATAAGGCATGTGAAATCATCAAGTATTCTAAATGAATAACTCATGAATCTCATAAATCTGAATGAAATAATCAGGTTCAAAACATGCTTTTTGCCTGAGCAAAGCAATATCAAAGCAAAAAATCATTGCATGTGAAGCATGGTCAATACATGAATAAGCATAAGTCAAAATAGATAAAGTCTCATGTCTACAAAACAATATAATGCATGTCATGATGAACAAGGCACTGCACACAATAACCCCTAAGAGTGTCCCATTACACTCAATCACTAGTAATGAGTACTCATTCCAACATCCAGGGTCTTTAGTTGTAGCTCGCACAGCCCATAGACCTGCTCATCTAGACATCACCCTCAATACATTATCACACTGTAGGTGTACATACACATATGCACTGCATGAACATATAGAATAAGAGTATGGGATACTATGCTATTGTGGCAACCACTTTAGGGTCTCAACTACTGCTGCTCCTCGTCGACACTGGAACGGGAGACTTCCTCTGTCTTTCATGGGAGAAGATGGACCCGTAGTGTGGACTACCCATGATCCCACCCTTACGCACATTGTCTCACTTTAAGGCGGGTGTCTAATCTTAATATTATAAGTCAGAGGGCAAGTGGCTAACCTTACAACTCTTCTAGCATAGTACCCACCAGGCAACAACACCAATCATAAAACAACAAAACATACCATAAATCATGGAAAACACCCATGTGAAATAAACCTGAATAGGCTCAAATCAAAACATATGATACAGTATAATCCATCACATGTCAAAACATGGACAATCGTATGATCAAATGTCATGATATGGAACATGAAATAATGAACACATTTCAATAAAACATGATAGGGCGTAAAACACATGCCTCAAGGATTTTAGATAACATGTAATGATCAATGAAATCATGGAAAAGTCCTAGATGTAATCACCTACCTCAAAAATGCAGTACTTTAATTAAGTGCGTAATAATATCAAATCGAGTGCTCTAGCATACCTGTCACATCATAAGTCATCTGATCACTTAGTGTTCTTAAATCTCAAAAATATGCTAATCCAAGTGATAACTTCCATGATTTGGTAGTTCATCCTAGATCAATGGTCTAGATCATATGATTAACCCTCAATTAGGGTAATCCTGAACTAGATGTTGGTTTTTCTAACATCTAGACATTCATCCATCATCTTTGATCATCAATCTATGTTATGATTCATTCTATTAATGTTCCTTAATCCATAAAGGATCAGTCTCTTTCATCTTATGAAGTTTGGTGACGATCCAACCGTTAGATCGCTCTTTATCACTTATAAGCAACATCTGATCATCAATTCTAGTCATTATTATCATGATCCATTTAGTTTCTATACTTGTTTAGTGATTTATATGTATGTCCTTAATTACACGTCGATCTGAAGGTCAAATCGCTCTTTGATCAGCCAGTCTTAAGGCACCTGATCAAATCAATGGTCAAGATCACTTTTCTTGACAATCAATGAGATTCTTTCTTCTAATCCCCTAGATCATCTCATATTTGATACATATAATCAATTTCTAAGTTCTGATCATCTATTGATCAGCCTAATCTAGGTTATTGAATAATACTTTGTGATTTGACCAATTTAAAAGTGGTCACATTGATATTTTCAGTCACATCTATGTCCGTATTGTCGAGACAAACACAACGGATGTCTCAGATCATGATTTGGACCTCTGAAGCTCCCATAATTGGGCTTTTAATGGATGAATGATCCAAATTAATTAATTTTTAATTAAATAATTTAACCCAATGCCACAGGGACGAGCGCCACATGACGCGCATCTCTAATAGCGTTTCGAGGTGTCCCGATTGGTTCATTGTAGCTGGAGATGACAATCGGACTCCGGTCACCGCCGACGACACCCATGTTATAACTGAATTTGAATGAATGTTTGGATTTTACTCGATTCTCATCACATTTACAAAATTTCCTATGTTACTATTTTTCATATATTTTTTAGCGCCCCTAGTTGTTGGATTCCCATAAAATTTTATGGGTTTGTTCCTAAGTTCATCTGGCACAAGATGAACGGTTCAGATCATTCATCTGCCAATGTTTCATTGGTTTATTTTTATATCAACAATAAAGTGTATATAGTCATCGAAAAATGACAATCCACGCCATTTGTCGGCATTAACAAACATAAAAAAAGCTTTACAAAATGTCGAAAATGGGGAAAGGGGAAAAAGAATGAGGGCCTACCTTAGGTTAGGCTCATCAGGGACGGGTGATTTTGTCGCTAACGTGAGTGGGGGGTGCTGCTTTGTCACTGTCGGCATTGGAGATGTCGTCGCCAGTGGCATGAGGAATGGAGAGGAGAGTGAGTAATGGCAGGGAGAGAAACGAGGTGGCATTAATGAGGGGAGGGCATTTAAAATCCCCCATTAATATGATTTTAAAATTTTTGATTTTTATATAAAATCTAATTTTTATTAAATGCATAAATAATTACCAACCATAAATGCTAGTAATCATCACCATGCTTATTTAATGCCTGTCAAATCATAGATTTTAGTGCCTATTTTCGTGGGCCCCACCAATGAAATTACAATTCTACCCCTACTATTTATTTAATTAAATAGAAAAAGTAAATTAATTAGTAATTTTTCATATGGTCTCGGATTTTAGCGTTCTTAGTGGCCTTAAATTCCATTTCTCTTGTACATTTCAAATATTGAGGTTTTAGCTCGTAATTTCATCTCTAAAATTTTTAAATCCCCATTTTCTCTATTTTTACAAATTCACAAAATTCTATGCAATTATGCATTTTCAGAATTTAAATTTAGTAGGTATTACAAAAAGTTTCATGGTGTAGCTCATAAGTTTGATCCTCCCATAATTAGTATAACTCTATATGTCTCCTTTATTCTTATAAATTAGTGCAATAGAGCTATTCTTCCCTTAGTCTAGTATTTTCTTTGATTTTACAATCTGATTAAACAATTTTGTCAACCAAACTACTCTACTATCTCCACCATACACTTCCAAACATCTACTGGTATATTGTTGGGCCCAGGGCCATTCCTGATTTCATCCTTCTGAAGGCCACTTTCACTTTAGGTAATCTAATCCTATGGCCATATCTATAATGTCTAGCATTATTTGGGTTTATGGTGCTTCCAATCCCTATATTCTTAGGGTAATTATCATTTAGTAATTTTTTAGAATAACTTTCCCACATTTGTTTGATCTCTTCATCTTTTACTAGTACTCTTTTATCGTTACTTCTAATGCACTTAATGTGGTCTAAGTCATTACTCTTCTGTTCTCTTTCTTTTACAAGTTAAACACATCATTCTCACCTTCTCTTGATCCTAATGTTTTATAGAGGTCATCATATTCCTTAAGTTTAGCCTCACTTGCTACTCTTTTAACAACATTTTTAGCATTCTTATATTTCTTAACATTTTTATTATTTTTAGTCCTTTGTCACGCTTTACAGTACACCCATTTCTCTATAATAATTTTTTGAAATTTTTTACTTCATCACCAAGTTTTCTTTATTGGTTGCCTTTTACCTTTAGATACTCCTTGGACATTTTCTATCACTTTCTTAATGGGCTTGGCCAGAATAGTCCATATGATGTTTACTTCAATTTCATTTTTCTAGTTTCCTTCTACCATTAACTTGTTTATAGATGATGTTATCTTCTCTCCTTTTATGTTCCACCACTATATAGATGTCCATAATCATTAACTTATGTTATGAGGTTAGACTCTAACTAGACATGTGACATCTCAGGTTTTTCTAACACTTTTACTCAAAATCTTTTACATTTATGGGGACCTAAATTTTGAAAAACTATTTAGAAAACAAATAGTGAAAATACTTTTTGTGGCAAGACTTTTAAAAATCTTGAGTGTCATTTTTCCTTTTATAAAGCAAGGATTTTCAGTGAAATGATCTCTACGTTTCTACTGAAAATTGTTTGTGTTTTGAAATTCATAATTAAATTAAATCAAAATAAAAGTTCATGACCAGGATCAATCCAGTCACAACCACACACACCACCACTTTAATTTACAATTCCACATGTCCATAAATCAAAGTCATATTAAATCAAAGTATTACATCATTTCACAAGATCATCAACTACTTGCAAACTTATTTAATATACCTTTTTTGTCTTTCCCTTGAGATCTCTAGCATAGTCTTCTACTCCCTTTTTCCTATTCTATTTCTTCATACTTAAGACATTGTAAACATTTACAATGTCTCAGCAAGCTCACGCTTAGTGTAGGTAATTTTATCATTGAAATATAAGTTTATGCAATTTTAAATCTAAAAAAGACACATAATCACATGTTATGCAGTTTGGTAGAATATGATGTGTAATGAGCAATATGATAAACTTTGAAATATCAATCACGATTTACAAATCAATCTCATAACAAACCAATTCAAATTATCACTTTTAATATCCGCGCATATTATTTTAAAGACAATAGTAACCTTTGCACGGGATTTTACAAGATATGAAATATCACCATAACTCATGTCATGCATCATCTCATAAATATACTCAACCAAACTGGATAGTGAATCATAGTAAAAAATCAATAGATGAAAAGCATTTAAATCAGATAATGCTTTAATATAATCAATATGTCTCAATAAACACCCACACAAATATTACCATAAGAACCTCCTTAAGGTCTTACGAGTGTAGAAATACTCGTAATTTGGCCACCTGCTGTTGGTCATGAGTATTCATTATAGACTTGAAATCCCAGGATACCACGTACCTACTCTATTGTGCTATAAATACACATCTCAAAATAATGGACCCTCCATGCAATAGACAAGAACCAATGAAGTCCATTGATATAACACTGATACTAAGTGGATAGACCCCCAACACCATGCAAGCAATGGGTACACAGTGCCTCAAGCCATGACCTTGCCCATGATGTCAATCGTAACCTAGATTCGACCTTTTTTAGCCAGTATCTAATACACATATATAATTTTAGAAGGAGAATGATCAGTCCTCAATCTTCCTAACACAGCATCCACCTCTAATATGTCCATCATAACATAATAATACTAAGCATCATCATCACATGCGAATATAACAGATAAAACCATAGAAATCCATACATTATTAAAATCATGCAATTTAAATCTCATGACACAATATAGCCATGTAAAAGCAACCCTCATGAGGGTTGAATTGTGGATTCCACATTCCTCATTATTTCTTGACTCATGAAGTCCATGTAGTTTCAAATATGTTTTTATGTACAAGTTTCCAATTTGATAATAAAACAATATGGCATTCCAAACAAGTAAGTTGCATGAAATATAAGTATGCTAATTGCATAAATAAAAAATATCAAAATCCCAAATTTTAAGCATTTTCAAACATGATAGATTAGTCGTCAAGGGTTTCCATGTTTCATGAAGGCATATCAATGTTAAAACTACCTACCTCTCTTGTCATACTCCACGATTTAGTTGTATCCCTTTCACTTATTGACTCCTAATCAAGTCAATATTTCAAATTCATTGTCAATGTCCCTTCATACATTAACAATTTCAAGGAAATCTACTTATTTTTAATCAAAACCTTCAATTTATTGATCCATTCCAATGATTTGTTCTCTAACCATAAATTTTCAAAGTATGTTTACTAATTTGAGGGTTATGGAACATGATAGTGGCATCTAATCATTGATTAGATGTTATCAAGTTCCTCTTTCATCACTATCCGATCAGACGGCTAAGATTTTTTGATAAATTTTTATCTAAATTCCATAATTTTAGTCATTCCCTAGTTAATTCAAAATTTTAGAATTCATTCGTAGTGTCTGATCATCTATCAAACACCATTAAATATTGTTTTCACAGTACTACTTACACTACCGAGATTGTTTTATCGGTTTTTGGCCTAGATCAACAATCTTAGTTAGATTTGAGCAATGTAAGGTGAGTATTTACCTATCTCTAATCACTAATTAGGAAATCAATGGTTGGATCATCCATAAAACCTAAATCTAGCATGAATTGTACATATTTAGCTAAAAATCTCAAATCAGTAACAAGGTTATACAAATCTTACTTCGTGGAGTATTTTCATGGTTTTTTCCTCTCTTGGATATGTAGATTGATCACCATTTTGTGGTAAAATCCTTTGATCACATCGTGCGCCTTTTCTTTGATCAACGGTCAAGACTACCTCGAATCACATTTGTCTTTTGGGGCTTTTGTTCTTCTTGACAAGCCATGGAAGATGGCCAACTCTGATTAATTATCCAAGCAGTCATCATCTCCAGCAACAACTACAACTCTGGCACCCGAAAACCCCGAAAATCTCCCTTGCTGGCATGCCAATCTACTCCAATAGCCTAGTATTCTCTTTCCTCTCTCTCCTTTCTTCCTCTTCTCCTCTCCTTCTCCTTCCTCCTCCTCTTCTTTCCTTTCTTCTTCTTTCTCTCCCATTGGATTTCCTCTTTGTGTGTTGGGTTTGGGAACAGATTATTAGGTCTGTTCTCGTTTCACTTAAGTGGGGGGGGGGGGTGCGATATCAATTTGGCCCCTCCTTTTAAGCTAAGTGATTTCTTTTTTCTTTTTTCTTTTCTTTCTTTTTTTTTCAAAAGTTCATAACTTTTTCATCCAAACTCCAATTTTAATGTTCTTTGTATCGTTGGATTTGTTTTCTCAAGTATACAATCCAAAATTTAAGGGTTTGAGGTTCAATTAGGCTTCTTTCAAAAGGTAATTATGTGGGACTTAAACATGAAAATTTTTCAATTTGCATTTATTCAAAAATAATTCATAATCATTTGAATTGGAATATAAAAATTAGGGTTATTACATTCTTCCTTAGTTAAGGAATTTCGTCCTTGAAATTCTCTTTGTGTTAGCTTTCAAGCATTCTTAAAATTATCTACATCTCATAATAGATTCCAACTCCATATGGTCACTTTAACTAAATGATTCTCACAAGCAAGGTTTAAACAAGATGTGTCTTTATTCTTTCCTTCTATTTTTTAATCTCATAACTCTTTAATTAATGAAATCCTCAAAATCACATGATTCTAACTTTAAACTCTAAACATTTATGCCTCTTAATAACATAGTTTATCTATATACTTTTGGTAATGAAGGAGTTGTTTCGTTGCGTACTTTGGCACTCAACCATCATAATCATAAATCAGTAACAAAATGAAGCAATATTGAAATAGCATGTCAAAATAATAAATTCATGTCCACATATCCCAATGCATACCAGCTCATAAAATACTGTCAAGTCTCAAATCCAATGAGAGGTCAAACTTAGGTCTTGCATACGTATAGTATTGGTATGGGTAACTACAATGAATCCATACTAATATTATCCATGCTACATTGGCAACCCTCTAAGCCCTTTAATAGAGGTATCACAATAAATCACAAAACCATGTCTACATGATAGTAAAGTCAACAATGGTGTGGAGTTAAGTCTCCTCTTTAGCTCTCAAAGGCTCTCTTTGTAAGCATCCCTTTTGGTTGCCTCCTCATAATTGAGATAAGGTGTAATGTAGTTCCTATAAACTTTGAAGTAATTTCACAATAATAGCATCTATCCATTCCTTATTCACAAAGAGGACTGACACCTTAATTTTAGGACTGTGCCTAGCACAAACTTGATCATAACATCAATCTCTATCTATGACAGTAATTCAATAAGCTCTTTTGGAAAAGTCTCTTAAGGAACAATATACATTCATATGACCTCAACTATAAGATATTATTTATATCGCATACAGATAAATTCATTTCAAGTAATTTCATATCATATCATTTCATCATATATCAACTCATGATATAGACAGATCTATGTCAAATCATCTCAAATTTTAATAGTTCATAATATACTTAGAGCGTGTTACAAACATATGCAATGCAATCGACATAACAGAAATCCCATCCAGGAATTAATTTATCCATGTACAACACCAGTACATATAATATCACAAGATATCCATATGAAGGATAATATACGTTGTCAGTATGCATAAATCATTGATAAAATAATAAAACAATTGAATCACTTGTCGATTCAATCATAGGAAAATCCATGCCATATCAAATTAGACCATATCAGCCAACCATAGGCAAATTCATGCCAAATCCACATCAGCTGACTATAGGCAAATCCATGCCAAATCCATATAAGAGCATATCGGATCAGCACAAGCAAATCCATGCTAAAAACCAAATCTCAAATCAAATCACACATGTAAAAATAATCTCACAATTCATCTCAACCTAACCTACTTCTATACTGTGAGCACCTAGAAACCTGCCACCTACAAGCCTACCAAAGCCACATGCACTCGCCCTCTTAGGCCCCCCTTGTCAACAACCCACAAGTATAAATCATGAATCATACTTCAATTACATGCAAAAGATAAAAATGTGAGGAAATACAAATCATGCGTCAAATCATGGTGAAGTATCAAACTAACAAGAGAGATCAAATCCACAAGATGTATAAATGAATTACAAGTGTCAATAACTCTAAATCAAGAATCTTAGATACTCCATATATCTATCATTATCAATCATATTTCTTAGTAACATCCACATCCACATACCATTATAATTCATACTTCTCAAATCATATCCATATATAACAATAATCTTCTAATATCATCATCATCAAAGGAAGACATATATCATCTTATTCAATCCTTGAAGAATGATGCATCCATAATTTGTGATGATATAATCTACCTATTCATTAAAATCTATCATAACATGTATTTGACTAAATACATGTATTTTGACTAGACCCATAATCTAGTCATAATCCAAATATACTGATAAATTAAAGGTGTTAGAACTACTTATTAGGAACACTTGACATTTCTTAGAGAAGTGTTGTGTTGTCTTTATGGTAGAAATAACATAATCTTCTGTGATACTCTTCCTACTTGAATAAGATCGACAATTGTCATGAGATACCAAACATAATCTACCTGTGAAAATCCATTGTTGCTAGTGTACTATCAATCAATTTATCTTTAAGATAACATTGAAATTATCTACATCAAAGAGGATAAGGTCAGCATCCATCCTTTCACCACCCATGATCAAAATGCATAGCCAAAAGAAACTCTCTAGTTGAAATCAGTTTCCTACTAGTGTCATCAAATCCAACTCAAAACCCAAGGTATGTATGGGAAGTCCACACAAGATGTAAGAACAATGAACATGAATGAGTATGTGGAACTTGAGTCCAACAAAACTCTAACATGCATCTCTACTACTTAGTTACTATGGTTGATCGCGTCAACAAAACTCTATTCACTCAACTCAGGATTTAGTTTGCACATGTAATACTTCCAACACTATTACACTAGCCAATATGCTTTTCTCTCATGCCTTTCTTCATTCATGGTTCGATATTCTGGTGTCCTAGGCGTAGAGGAACCACACCAATCCATCCCTGAAGCATTTTGTCGCTTACTACGCCCTTCCTCTTCTCTGGGTGCCTAGGTATCCACCGTAAGCCTTTCCTCATTTGAACCTCGCCATTAACGTTAAGGCTATGCCATCCTAAGGTGCTACTAAATGGAAGGATCTTATCAACGTCCATGAATGAGAAATCATAGATCGAACTGTTGAATCAGAAAAATTGTGTGCTATCATATACCTTTGTATCGGCTAAGGTTACGAGCTGGAGATAAGCGGACTCGAACCGCTGACATCGCCACAGGGTAAACCACCGCTTATCAGGTCTCCCCGACTGATTCTACTATAGAGGCCAA